>OY755047.1:63799829-64314881 GCA_963576565.1 Aspidapion aeneum
AATAAAGACGATTTATTATTAATATATAATTCTGCCTCAAATGAATACGCGGCTTAAGGTCCGGCGGCTAATCATCCGCGGTGAATTGTCGCATTCCCTGTCTGATTACCTATAGGTATGCGATATTTCATACAAAACCATTTTTTTTCTTTTGTTTACTTTTTCTTACCTGATTTTGTGGTGCTTCATTTAGATCACTGCACAGACATTTGTTGTTCTTTAACTATACCATCTTTCCCACACAACTGGAGTAATATTCCGATCCAAATATGTATTCACTATGAATATTAATAATTGTGCTTTAAATTTGCCATGTTTGTTTCTGCAAAATGCAAATATTTTAACCAAAATTAGAAAAAGCGTCTTTGCTACCGACTCGTATCAACTCGCAGCGAAACGCAACTAATGGCGATGTTCAGGTAGTGGGACTGCTATACTATAGAGGGCGCTGCCATCGCGCCCCGTCTATAGTATATACATTTTTTTAATGTTTAAAAAACAAAACATTTATTAGCTTCATATATCTTAAATTCAACGTTAGAAGTGAGATCTAGGAAATACATTATAAAAATAATCATATATTGATGGTATTATTTTTAATGTTCTTAGCGTTATTAAGAAATATATTTTAAGTAATGCTTTTACATGAAATTTTCGTTAGGATTTTCTACATGTTTTTTTAATGTCAAAAGTTGACTTAATCTTGACTCAAATTTGTGAAAAGAAAAAAAAAACATTATTTTTTTCACATTTATTTAGCGTTTTTTACGATTTTATGCTTAGTGGGTATTAAAGGCTCGGATATTGTCTAGCTGAAGAAGAAGGACTTTTCGAGCATTTACTTTAATATATTTGGTTTGGTTGAGGGGACTTGGTTTTTAGAATGTGTTGCTTCTTTAAGAACCTGCTTTTATGTGTTATTTCCTATAACATTTTATGTTATCGGAAATAAATCTGAGTCATCCTACAAAAACGACGAGATCTATTAGCGACAAAAATCAATAGGTAGATTAATTTGAGTGTTTAATCCCACTAAATACAAAAACATTTTAATAACGTCAAAATAATGTTTAATTCAAAAACATAAAGTTAGGTTTGATGTTAGTTCTAACGTCATATTCATAGTGAAAAAGAAGCTTAAGAACCCGTTTTCTGACGTTAGAAAAATAATCGTATGTTTTTCTAACATTGAAAATAACATGTTTTTCAAACATTAAAAAACGAATGTTTTTTTAAAATGTTTTTCGAACGTTAAAAAAATACGAATTTTTTAACAAACAACGAATTTTTTAACAGTAAAAATTTTTTTAACATTGAAAAATAAATGTCTTTTTTTACAATAAAAAAATATATTTTTTTTAATGTGTGAAACCTAACCCACTTATTTTTTTTAATTAACTATTCATTAAAATAAAAAATGCAGTTAAGTTTCTTTTTAAACAAGCCAGTATATAGTTTGGTTTCACTTTTTAAAAGACATAAAATTTGATATGACTGGAAAGCCTACAAAAAATCGCCATCGATATTTTATGGCATTTTATTAACATATTTTATCCTGAAGACTCGTACTTATTTTTATCGCAAATCAAAACAAACACAGGAGGATATCACGATCAGAATAAACCAAGAGAAAATAGAACAAGTAGAGGAATATATATACCTGGGACAAATTGTCAAACTAAAAAAGGAAAACCAAACGGCTGAAATCAAGAGACGAGTAAGATTGGCCTGGGCAGCATTTGGTAAATTAAGCTACATATTAAAAAATAAAAAATATACTCAGTACCTCTAAACGAAAGTGTACAACCAATGTATCCTTTCAGTACGTACCTATGGATCCCAGACCTGGACACTTTAAAAATCAAACATGGAGGTAACAAAAGCCCAAAGATCAATGGAAAGACAAATGTTACATGTAAAGCTAACAGATAGAAAAAGGAATGAATGGATAAGAAATAAAACAAAAGTAAGGGATGTAAGAGAAGTAGCAAAATTAAAATGGAAATTTGCCGGTCATAATATCAGACAGAGACGATCAATGGATCAAGTGTATTGTAACCTGGAGACCTTGGGAAAATAAAAGAAGTAGGGGAAGACCACAAATGAGATGGGCGGACGATTTGAAGAGACATGCAGGAGCTAGATGGATGAACACGGCGACAGACAGACAAGAATGGAAGGGAGAGGCCTATATCCAAAGATGGATCGAAGAAGGCTAGATTAGTTTACTTTCTCGGTATCTAACGCGTAGTGAGTTCGCCGGATTAATGTCATTATGTTTACAGTGTTGAGTCCTAATATATTATAGTCAATCTATCAAAAAATTAAATGCAAAGAAAATATTTGTATTTTTACAGTTACAAAATAAGATACCCACAAGGCAACACACTAAATTTCCAATCCTCTCGTCACACGTCACACACAGACTTTTTTCTAAAATCATTGCTTACGGAGAAAATAATCTGAAATTAGGTAAGGATTACGCCGGAAAAATACAAAAGTTGCATAACTTTCTTCATATTATCTTTTGGACTATATCAGAGGGGTCAGATGTCGTTCCTAATGTCAAATTTGACAGTAAGTTTGTGTTGTGTTTTTGAGTTATGTATATTACTTTTAAATTACTGGAAAAGTGCACATATTGTGATAATTGGCCCACGGCTCCATAAACTTCAGTGTATTTTTTTTGTCATTTATTTATATAGTTCTACAATAACAATTTAACTTCATTTCACTTAAAGTCTTTTTTATTGTGGGTGTAAATGTTCTACATAAGTGACTCAAAACCTTTTTATTAACAAAATATATGTTTTTAAAATTGGGGGAAATACTTTTCCTAGGTTTCCTTGGGTATAGGGAATGGAATGAGAACCAAAAGTTACCTTATGGCGAGGCTTCGACGTTTATTTGGTTTTTTTCAAGCTTCAGGGTATAAAACAAATTCTAACAATGAATTGGGGGAAATACGTTTTTCGTTGTCAGAAAATATACAGCGTGTTTCCTTTAACTTTAAAAAGTTGCTATCAAAATTTGACATAGGATTGATATCTGACATAGTCCAAAAGATACAATGGAATTTTTTTTTTCTATTCAATCCATTAAAACCTGATAAAAACCACGCAAATATAACCTGTGACCCTAATCATTGTCGTAGTTGTTGAGTTCTTGAATAGCTATGTAAGCCAAGTCTGAAGGCACAAACTCTTCCGCAGTCCTGGCATACCCAGTTTCCTGCGATAGGTTGACTTTCCTCTCTCGATTTTCTCGTTCCTTTTTTCTGCATCTCTAGCGTGCGTCGCTCTGTGACCAGCTGGCGCCAGACAACTTTATCATTTGCCACCGTCTTATTTTATCATTTTGCTCTTGAGAACGTCCTTGTATCTTTTCTGTTGTCCTCCCTGATTTCTTCTTCCCTCCATCAGCGAATAACGTGGCCTATGCATCGAAGTTAATGCTTAAAGAAGAAGGGTTTCTATACTAGTTGTTACTGCCTCTTCCCGTACGCTTATATTAGTGACCCTGTACAGTGATTACCATCAATGCGTTATGACGGCAGCAGTAATTTTTGAAAAAAGACAGATTCAATTTTGGAATTAAAATATCGCACACCCGCTGAAAAAGAGTCACAACTTAAAAATCGCCGTTATTGAGATAAACCTGGCGCCATCATCGAAATAACTTGTACAGGGTGATTTTTTATAATTGCAAGATCGCTATAACTCGGTTATTATTGGGAGTAGAAAGTTCAAGCAAAAACTATTCGGTTTGGTAAATTATGGCCACTTTAGGCCCACCATTAGTATTTTTTTATAGGTTATAATATACAGGGGGCGACAATCAGATCAATTTTTTAAAGGGAACATCCTATATATTTTTGTATTTTTAAGTTCCGCGAAAAATTAGCTTTACAGATGTATGTAACACTATGGCTCTATCTTTGGTAGTTTTCGAGATATTGACGATTGAAATTCCGAAAATTAGCAAATTTTAAATACGGTGCGGAGTATTTCCTGTGACAAGTCACAAACAATATTAAGATGTGTGGATACCTAATAACATTGTCAGTGCCAAATTTTAAATATTTATCAACAATGTTGCTTTATTCCAATGCAGAAAAGCAAGAGATACTTTTATTATATGCGAAAAAAAAAATAAAAATGCCACTGCTACTGCGAGAGAATATCGAGAACTGTATCCAGCCCGACAATGTCCTAATATATCCACAATTCTTAGGATATATAGAAAATTTCGTGAAACATCGTCTGTGGAACGAAAAAAACGAGTTGTTCGTCCAAACGAAGAGGCTAATTTAAATATTTTACTACATTTTCAAGAAAGCCCACAAATTTCTATAAGAAAAGTATCTTCCGCATTAGTGCAAGGACAGGAACGCTTGACGTCTTTTACCAAAATAAGAAGTGTCCTAAGAACAAATTATTATTGGGCATATAAACAACAAGAACTTCAAGGCCTAACACCTGATCAGAAAAGAAAAAGGGTAGAGTTTTGTCACTTTATGCATGAAAGACTAAACGCAGAACCGTGGTTTTTAAATCACATTTTGTGGTCGGATGAGTCGACGTTTACAACTTGTGGTCTACCAAATAGACAGAATAGCAGACTATGGTCCACGACTAACCCTAATTTTGTAAAATAAATTAAAAGACAGGGAAGACAATCCGTGAATGTCTGGTGTGGCATACTGAACGACCGTGTTGTTGGGCCATTTTTTTTAGCACTCTTTAACGGGACAAATTTATTTTAATTTTTTACAAAATTACTTAGAACATTTTTTGGATGACTTGCCACTAAATCAAAGTAGAAGATTGATTTTTCAGCAGGATGGGGCTACTCCTCATAATGTTCATGAGGTTCGAGAATTCTTAAATAATAATTTTAATGAATGGGTTGGGAAAAACGGCACAATACGCTGGCCACCCAACAGTTTTGATTTAACTCCTTTAGACATTTTTTTATGGGGTCACCTTAAAGATAAAGTTTACAGATTAGAAGCGAGGAATTCTCGAGAGCTCAGAGAATTAATATCACTGTCTGTCAATGAGCTTAATGAAAATTTTTCTAATTTAATAACCAGAACAATAAATAATTTAAGAGACCGGTTTCAAAAATGTATTGAAGTCAATGGTGATAGGTTTAAACATTTGTTACGTTAATTTTTATTTATTTATGGATTTAAAACAATGAAAACATTAAAAAAATTGTCGTCTTTTGATTTTAAATTTCTACGAAAATTGACAAAGATGCACGGAACTGTAACATAAACTGGAATGCTAATGACGTGGAAAGAAAATGACCGCTACATGTACTTGACAGTTGGTGGAGGTTAAATGGGTTGGTATTGCCAAAATATCCCCAAATCGGCACCAACCTTTAGAAATTCCCCAGGCTAAAAATTAAAAAAAGCTATGAAGGAAACATGGGACTGTTTAAAAATTATGTAAGAAAGATAGTCAGATTGAGGCGGTAAATCATTCATACAAAAATGTGCCCCCCTGTTTCTTAGCACTTTTGAAGACAACTTTAGTAACTAATATCCACTGTTCATATTTTATCGAATATCAAAATCTCGAACTCTTTATAATGAAATATGGAAAATTAAAATATTTAAAATCAAAATAGAAAAATTACAAAATATTGAAAATCGAAATATTGAAACTACCACAACTACCCAACCAACCTAAATAAATAACATAACCAACCAACCTCACCAGCCAATTTAATCAAATCAACCAAACGAATTTTGAATATATTTTATCAGCCTTTAATTTTGCGATATTTTATTAGATATTTTAGTTTCGAGATTTTGATTATATGAGATTTTTATTATTCAAGATTTTAATTTTCGATAAAATGTATTTTAATATTTTAAATGTTACCCAGTTTTAAGAAATGTGTACACTGAAGAGTATACTGCCGTCCTTAGTAAGACCCACCTATCTACTTTTGCACTTATTTCGAGAAAAGCGAGTTTAAAGTTTAAATGCTTGCTAAGGGTACATAGTAATATATTTTTTTTGTTTTTCAAAATAAAATACTTCCGAACAAAAATTTGGGTATTTTTCTTAAACAACAGATGAAAGTAACCTATTTTAAGCCATTTTCGGTCATAACTCATTTTTGATTTTTTTGCAGATAGGTGGGTCTTACTAAGGACGGCAGTATAAGCCTTAGATTTTTTTACATATTTTCCACATATTTCAGGAAAAAACACAAAAAATAGCTTAAAATTCGACATCATGAGGCTTCGACCCCCCCCCCCCTCCAAGAGGCCTCGGGCCCCCAAGACATATTCCTGGGTGCGCCACTGTCAAATGATATACTACTTTTTTTTTTCCGGAAACTGTGTTACGAATTGGAATAATCTGGTTGCGAAACAGCTATTTTTGCCTTAAGTGAGAAATTAATGGTACAAGAATTTTTTTTACAGATTTTGTTAGTCAGGATGCTCTTTATTATTAATCCGAGTGATGTCACTCTGGCACCCTTAAACATTTTTAAAAATCCAAGAAAGCGGCCATTTTAAAGTGAAAAAATTAAATAAAAAAATATCTAAATCAAGCATAGGTGTATGTGGTACAATAGAGAATTATTAAAATAAATCAGGCTATAATAGTGCCAGGCACAATTTTGACACCCTCACATTCTAATATCAGCTGTGATCTTTCAAACAGGAATAAATAGTGCCTTCTTTTATTAATTGAAAATAAACGACGAAAGTTTTAAATTCGACTTTGGTATGTCAATTTTGAAGGATCAACTGTCAGTTTTCAATGTGAATGTGTCAAAATGGTGCTTGGCACAATTATAGCCTGGCTGTATTTCAATAATTCTCTATTATTTCAGTCGGCCTTTGGTCGCCAGAATTGAAATTCGACACTATTTTTTCTGGGGGGTACCTCAACGGAGGGATAATGATTTTATGAAAAAAATCGACCTATTAATATAGGCAAGCGATACACCGATTCTAGGGTATTTGGGTCCGCTGAATTCAGTTAAAAGGAGTAATTTAAAGAAACAGGTGATAGCCGGGAATTTATGGTATTACGGTAGAACTGTTTATGTGGAGACTTAGCGAACAAATTTTAATTAAGTTATTTTTGATTTTGAAAGCTTTGCTTAACCCTATTTCAAAGCTTACCAGTGACTTCTGGCCATCAGTCACCATTTTGAAATATTCAAGATGGTGACCGTGGGCAAAAATTTAGAAAAGGAGCACATGCATGTGATACCTTACTTATAGGGTTCTTGGGTACGCCGAATTCAAATATTATGTTAAAAAAAGATTCAGGGTAATCTGGTTTATTGTATAAACAATAAAACTGTTTATATGGAGATTTAACGAACAAACTTTATCAAATATTCTTAGAAAGTTTGACAGCTCTGCTCAACCCTAACCAATGACTTTTGGGCATCAGCTATCAGTTTAAAATATTTAAATATTCAAGATGGTGCCGTGAAAAAAATACAAAAGAAAAGCATATGCATGCGATACATCAATTATAGGGTTTTTGGATTCGCTGAATGCAGACCTTTTGTTAAAAGTAGATTTTATATATTCCGGACGAGTGGGGGTATTTTTGGGTTCAACCGTATGCGAAGTCTTAACGAAAATACTTTAATCATGATTTTTCTTACAGATTTTGAGAGCTCTGCTCAACCTCATTATAAAAGTAGCTAATAACTTTTGGGATTATGGCGACCGTGGGAAAAAATTCAAAAAGAAGCATATGCAGATTACTCCAAAATCTTTTTTTAACAACATATTTGGGTTTAGCGAACCCAAAAACTCGCATGTGTATGCTTTCCTTTTGTTTTTTTTTCTCAGACATCATCTTGAATATTTCAAAATGGTGGCTGATGACCAAAAGTCTTTGGATAGTTTTATAATACGGTTGAGCAGAGCGGTCAAAATCTGTAAAAAACCTTTGAAAAAATTTGCTCGTTGTCTCCATACAAACAGTTTTACTGTTTACCCCATAAATACCCCGCACGCCTTCAGATTACTCCAAAATCATTTTTTAACATCAAATTTGGATTTAGCGAACCCAAAAACCCTATAACTGATGTATCGCATGTATATGCTTTCCTTTTGTTTTTTGCTCACGGTCGCCATTTTAAATATTTCAAAATGGTGGCTGATGCAGAAAAGTCCTTAGTAAATTTTATAATAGGGTTAAGCAAAGCTGCCAAAATCTGCAAAAAAACTTGATTAAGGTTTGTTAGTTAAGTCTCATAAACATAGACAGTTCTATCACGGATCTGTTAGGTGAAATAAACCCCCCGCCACCCCCGCTTTAAATTACCCGAAATTTTTTTTAACTGCAGATTTGGATTCAGCGGACCCTCTTCTTTATATTAAACCTGATAACTATCACTATATATGTATATGTATATCCCAGTAGCAGTCCAAGAGTGAAGGTTCGGGGGCCAGGCCCCCCTTTTTCCAAAGAATTTTCCAAGAATTATTCTGGTGTATTACACACCAGAAAAAAATTGGATTTTTTCTAACCACATGTTTTAAACATCTAAACTGCCCTAATTTTTGAAAGTCTGGGACCAGTCCTGTATATCCCCTGATAAAAATCCTGACTGACAGAGAGAGATTTAATAAAATTTAATTAAAAAAACACAAAACTTGTGTAAACTAATGCCTGATTTACCTTGCAACTTATTACTGATTTACCCAGCAACATAAAGCACAATGGATACATTTGGTGCTTAGTGCATCTTACCATACTAAGCAGGAAGCAAAAAGACAGTCATTATGCAAGAATAAGGTTTGTCCATTGTACAATATGTTGGGTACAATGATAGCCCTTAATGTACTAAGCAGAGCAGGGGTTCTGCATTAACCCAGCTTCAAAAATAACGCAACTTACCGGTGAAAGGAAAACAACGGCAAATCGTTGCGACTGTAAGAAGCAGACCACAACAAAACAGTTAATCATGTATAAATAAAAAGGCAATATTTGCTATTTGCTTTGAAAAAAATAACGCACTATTTAACAAATTAAACGAACTCGACCCGGTAGAACTTCGCAAAAATAATCTGGGAATTTTTGTGTTTGTTATCATTTCTGTCAATCTGTGTGCTGCTAGTAAAAAACCAAGTAAAAAATTTTACTTACTTACATGCTGATTTTAAACCAATCTCAAAAGTTTAGAACTTGAATTTTTTACATAAAATATCAAATATTACAAAATGTTATACTACATAGCAAACATGAAAGTAATAAATAATATGGAAAACATATAATTTGTGGGTTATACAGGCAATACTTAAAATTTTAAAAATAGTTAAGTTGATTTGATTGACGTGACTACGTTCTTTTAACATCCACCCACAATCCACCATTTCACCAATCTGTCACCTACATCTAGCGGTCATAATTGTAAGATTTCCTGGGGCCAATTAGCATTCCAGTTTATGTTACAGTTCCGTGCAAAGATGATTATTTATATTTATCAAACTGTCAGTCAATATTGTTTCAGTTTGTTATTTACAGTCTATACGTTAAATACTCCGCACCGTATACCTATTTAAAATTTGCTAATTTTGGAATTTCAATGTTCAATATCTCGAAAACTAACAAAGATAGAGCCATAGTGTTCCATATATCTGTAAAGCTAATTTTTTGCGGAACTTAAAAATACAAAAATATATAGGGTGTTCCCTTTAAAAAAATTGATCTGATTGTCGCCCCCTGTATATTATAACCTATAAAAAAATACTAATGGTGGGTCCAAAGTGGCCATAATTTACCAAACCGAACAGTTTTTGTTTGAACTTTCTACTCCCAATAATAACCGAGTTATAGCGATCTTGCAATTATAAAAAATCACCCTGTACTTTCTTCCATAAAAACGTCACATTTATGTTTCGACAATTCACCGCGACATGGCGATGTGACTCTTTTATTTTGTCCAGTTTAGCTTAGGATGCGTTACTTTACAGTGTCACTTCTGACTTTATAACAGCGTGAACGTGTAGTTTCATCCTGAAAAGAGTCACATTTCGAGTTGTTAAGGTTTTTGTGTGAACTATTGGTTAAATCTGACCCATATAACAAGTAAAATACTGTTCTTTTTTGTGTTGTGACTGTTTTTTTTTAAATTGTTCAGTGTACTTAGAGTTAAGAAGAATAAGAAAAAAATCTTTTGAATTTATTAGAGAATAATCACATTCTCAGTTGTTATTCAGCATTTTATAACTCGTTGTAAAAATAAATACAAGGTTTCTTCTTTATTTGTTTTCTTTTTTTATATTATTTACCATCCTGCGTGACATCCTGATTTACAACGTCATGATGCCTTGTTCTAAAAAAGTGTCACAATATCGGGTTTTTGTCTTTTTTTTAACCAAAAACGACAAAAATCATTTTTTCTGAGAAACGTACTGCACCAACTACATTGAGTTAATAGGTTCCTGTTGATATAAAATAACATGTTAACTCGTAATTTGTCATGTAAGTGAAAAATGAATCTCTCTAATGAACTAAATTCTTTAACAGCGATTTTCTCAAAACAATGTTTTTTGAGTTGTGACTATTTTTTAGCGGGGGTGCGATATGTAAGTCGGGCTCTTAGCCCGAGCTGTACACCCTAGACACGTGGGAAATGGGGATAAAAGCATGAAAATGTGTACGCATATCCAGTGGAAAAATACAAAATTTTTGGAGTGGGGAAATAGAAATTTGCTGTAAAATGTTTGTGGCGTTCAATGCGTTTTGACATTAAAAAAAGCCCCATAGAAAATGTCATATGTCGTGAACCCACATAGTGAAAATTACTGAATTTAGAACAAACATTAAAAAACTCAGGTCTAATATTTTCCAAAAAAAAAAAAGTCATTGTTTCCTAGATGGCAAAGTTTTGATAGCTTTAAAATTAATTTTTTTTATAACATTTAAATATGCTGTCTTTACTTGCGCTAATTTTGCTATATACATGAAAAAGGTATACAGCAATTTTTTTTTCAATGTCATTCAAGGTCAAATAGTAGTTAAGAAATATTATTAAGAAACATATGTTTAGTTACTAACTTACATGATCGATCGATACATTTTGATCATAATCTTCTTTTTACACCAAATTAAAATATGCTATTCAAAAAATTCTTTCCTCTCCACCCTGGAAGTTAAAAATCAATTTAGATCACTATTAGTAGGGTATAGATCCTGGACTAATAGCGCTAGATAAAAAAAACCGGTTAGGTGTGCCTCATGGCTTCCTTGACCACTCTACTAAGTATTTTTTTTTAAGTTTTTAAAATATAAATGCAGAAAAAAATTGAACAAAAAAACACGAAAAAATGCAATTTTTTCAATATAAGATAATATTATCAAGGTCAAACAAAGTCAACTCTGTACCAATTTATTTTTTTTTAATTTTTCTGATTTAGTACGGTCCATCTCACCGACTTTTTTCTCGTTACTTAGCGTAAAGCGTTTCTTAATATAATCATAATATGACGTAATAAGGAACACTTAAGGCTAAGTAAGGAAAAAAAAAGTCGGTGCGATGGGCTATAAGAATCTGCTGTCCATTAGTCAAAATTTATTTTGTGCTAAATTGGAAAAAATAAAATATATTGATATTTTGATAAATTTGCCGCCATCTTGGAAACAATGACAGGTAAGTAAAATTTTTTTGGATAATATTAGACCTGACCTCCTTAATGTCTGTTCCAAATTTAGTAATTTTCACTCAATTGATATGGGAGTAGCACGCACCAATGTTGGGTTCTCGGAATATGTCATTTTCTATGGGGCATTTTCCAAAGTTAAAAAGCATTAAGTGCCAAAAAAATTTTACAGCAAAATTCTACAGGTCTTGTTTATAGTTTAAAAGTGTTTTTGCTTTGCTTTTGATAATCCGCGAATTTTGGTGATTTTTTTAATCAAAATACTCAAGAATCGTGTTTTTACGAATAAATCTTATTTTTTCAAGGTCGTGTTATCAAATCAAATGACCTTAAAACCATTTTTTTGGAAATCACGGATATCAAATTATATAAAAACGAGTATAATCTTGACTATATGGGTAAAACCTAATTTTTGACAATTTTTCTTCGCCATTTTTTAAAAAATTTCCCCCACCCCTTCCACGTTGAAGCAAAATAAGAATGCTGCGGGTCAAAAATTTTGTATTTTTCTACAGAATATGTGTACAAAATTTTCATGCTTTTAACCCTATTTTCCACGTAGTTGGGGAAATAGGGCTTCTACAGATCGAGCTATCTAGGGAGAAGAAAGAAGCTCCATGCAAAAAAAAAGATTTATTGGTGTTCCACTTTATTGTAAAATTGTCTGAAGTTTAAATAAAAAACTGGTGTCAATTAACAACAGATAATTTATGTTGAAACAATTATGTATGTATCATTGAAATGGTTTGCCCATTGTGTCTGGGTACGTATCTATACTTATTTCTCTTCCCATTTAATTGCGACATGGTTTTCTTTTATGACTGGTTGTTTGGATCCTCCACACATCGTCGATGAGGTGCGCGCTCGCGATTGATCGTCGTCGGTCGGCTGTTTCTTCTTCAACGTTTCGCACGTGCCATGAGAGGTGGTGGGGGAGTGGCCGCCGCCGGCGCCGCCGCCCCTGATCTTTCGAATCAGTAGGGCTGCGAGAATTGGGCGTTCGCTTGGTAAAAGGCCGATCTGAAACAAACAGATGAGTAAACAAACATAAAAAATAAACCTAAGCATTCACAGATACAATACTAGATCTAGAAATAATTTCCATATTCCTAAAGATTAACAGTCTACCCAAGTAAAATGTTAAATTAACTTTGGTAAACTTATCACGTCCTTGTAATGCAACTATAGGTAAATTTAGTGGGAATAAGGACACTGTTGTTCTGGTAAATATACGTTTTAATCCATCGGTAACGTTTCGACAACAAAAACCATTGTCGAAACGTTACCGATGGATTAAAACGTATATTTACCAGAACAACAGTGTCCTTATTCCCACTAAATTTACCTATAGTTAAATTAACTAAGGTTTTATAAATTTGGTTCCCAGTTTTTATAAGGGTGTTCCGATTTTATAGCAAGCTCTCCTGGTTTTATAAAATACCTCAAAGTTACGATAAGTTATATAAAGGTCATTAGGGGAACTTGGGGAACAAGTTATATAAACTTACCTTAAAAGGTTTTATAAAAAAGCTGCAATATAACCGAAAGAACAGGATCCCTTTAGCTGTATTATATAACCACAGTTCGTTTTGATAAAAGGTCCCTTATAAAACCTTAAGTTGTTGATATTTATAATAGTGTCATTATATATTTTGTAGTCACCATCAGTATCTCACACCATCAGGAGTAGAAACACAGAAGTTGCAGCGTTGCCACATCTAGTAAAGTTTCACTTTTTTGGTACATTTTTACCTTTTATCAGAAAATTTTAGTAGCAGATTTCCCGCCTCTGTAACGATATATGATTTATATCAGAATAGCGCGTTTCAAAATAGCGCGTATCCAAACCGCGCTTTTAAAAACAGCGTGTAATCAAAATAGCAGAAATGAAAACAGCGCATGTTTAAAATAGCGTGTACTACCAAACCGAACCTAGCCGAACCAAACCGAACCTGGCCGAACCTAATCGAACCTAAACGAATCTAACCGAACCTAACCAAAACTAACCTAACCAAACGAAACCAAACCGACATAATCCAACCCAACCCAACGCTCAAGGCGGGAGGGAGGATGTACCCTGTACCTACTGGTAATGTCATTTTTACAGTACTCAAAAATATACAGGCTGTCTCTAAAAGGTCTGTACAAAATCTTGGCACATATTCCTGAGGTCAAAATAAGTCGATTTAAAGCAACTTACCTTAGCCCGAAATTGCTCTGTTTCAGAGATACAGGGTGGTAAAATTAAAAAGTAATTAAAAAATTTCATGAGCGAAATTGCCGAAAAGCAACAAACTTAAATAAAGCTTTGAGCACAATAGTCAGTAGAAAACTGGGCGTTGCTATGACATTTTGCCAGTGTAAAACACTAGTGAAATAGTCATTCAAAATGAATTCAGCATTCCGTTGCGGCATCGAACACTAAAGACGGAAATATCTCGAAAACGACTTATTTTAGCACATGTTAACAGAAGTATCTTTTTGGCTTAAAAAGATTCAGGAAAATATTTTGTTAACAAAAAAAGTTAAAAGTTACACTGATAAAAAGTTATAGGCATTTTAAACTATAAAAAGAGCATTGTGAAGCGCCCTCTAACGGCCACAGTGAAAAGGTATCCATATTTAGGTTTCGCATCCCAAAAAACCCCCGAGTACCAATTTTTAAAGTAATGCGTTGAGAAATGTTCAAAAATTTTAAGACAATCGATTTTTAATTTTTAAATTTACCACCCTGTATCTCTGAAACGGAGCAATTTCGGACTAAGGTAAGTTGCTTTAAATCGACTTATTTTGACCTCAGGAATATGTGCTAAGATTTTGTACAGACCTTTTAGAGACACCCTGTATATTAAAATTTACTAAAATCCACTAAGAAAAATTTGCATACTAAAATTTTCAGAAAAAATTTAAAAAACTACAGAAAAAGTAGAAAACCACTGGATGTGGCAACGGTGCTTGTCAGGCTGTGATTGCTTTCTTTGCAGGGTGGTGGGAATTTTACCAGCACTTATAACGGTTATCTAAGAGAGTTTTGATAAACAAGTTTTTTTTTTATAAAACCGTGTTACTCTAAAAAAACCTAAACGTGAAAATGGCGACGTAAACAATCGTCAAGCTCATTCACAATTTGGATGTTTTAGAATAAATTATAGTGTTTTTTAATCATACTAGACAATATTCTTTTGGAAAGAAATAACCATGTGTAATTTAGGATTTGTTTTTTAAAGTGTAAAAATTTTGGTGAAAATTTTGTTAATTGCCAGTGCGCGCGAGTTTTGTGAGCCCAGAACCTATAAATTTTACAGTAAAGTTGGGGCAGCAGGTATTTTTACGGTATACACACCTGATTTCGAAGACTATTTTATTGTAATAAGGCACATGTATCTCCATAACTATTATACGTGTTTGTTTAGAGTTGTTACTTCAGGTTCTATTGTATATACCTAGCCATTTACATCAGAAGTCTTAAAAAATATTTTAATTGGAAAAATTTCTTATAGAGGGAGTCAGTAGTTCAAAAAAACCATATTACCAGAATACTTTATTTGGTTTTATAAAGGTTATATAACGGTTACCGCCACCACAACGCAAATACTTTAGGTTTTATTAGAGGTGTATAAATAGGAAAAAAATAACCATGTGTAATTTAGGATTTGTTTTTTAAAGTGTAAAAATTTTGGTGAAAATTTTGTTCATTGCCAGTGCGCGCGAGTTTTGTGAGCCCAGAACCTATAAATTTTACAGTAAAGTTCGGGCAGCAGGTATTTTTACGGTATACACACCTGATTTCGAAGAATATTTTATTGTAATAAGGCACATCCCAAGTAACAGTTCTTTATTTATAGCAGAAGCTAAAAGGTTGCCAGCGCCTTTCCTTAAAACCATTAGTTTCAATGTTTGGTCGCTAGCACGTTCCTATTACGCTTATATACCCCTTAGACCTCCTAAATGGGACTCCCCAATTGGTGGTGGCAACCTATGTATTAAACTCATTATAAAACCATAAGAAATAAACGGTTCCACCAGTATAGAACCTTTTAGAGCCTAAAGCTATTATGCCAGGTTCTAAAAGCAACTCAGAAACGTCCTCTATCCTGTTATAAAACTAGATTTGGTAATTTGGTATCCTGGCAATTCTGTTGAATACCATAATACCTTTAGAGTAAAGAATTTTTCCTATAAAAGCTTTAGCGATATTTTAGATTCACAATGGCTATATAAATAAATTTAGGTCATAAAATTGCCAAAAATGTCAGAGTCCCAAAATTATTGTATCACATAAAAATATACCTATATATGAGGAGTTTGTCGTTTTGTGGATCATCAAATTGCCTGCCAGACTTATTTTTCTGATAAAATCGTATCTGAAAAGCTCTCAAAACAAGCGCGCCAGCTCACAAATGCTTTTTAATAGTTTTCTGATAACTAAATAACAAATATTTAAAATAAATAAAAAATAATTTACACTAGTCACCTTTAAAAAAGTCTGTTTGGTTTACATAAATCAAAATTAAAGTAAAATTATTGTTAAAAAACACTGCTAAAACGACTAGATAAATATTTTTTACAATATTTTTAAAATAATTCTATATACGCCATTATCGTTTTATAGTGGTCACTTGGTTTTATTTGTTACTCTATCGCAACAGTCAGTAGTTCAAAAAAACCATATTGCCAGAATACTTTATTTGGTTTTATAAAGGTTATATAACGGTTACCGCCACCACAACGCAAATACTTTAGGTTTTATTAGAGGTGTATAAATAGGTTGCCGCCACCCTTATATGATTCTTCATTTAAGCGCTATAAAATTTTAGGTTTTGTAATTTGGTAGCCGCAAACTTCCAGCAACCCTTATAAAACATGAAATGTTACTTGGGTAGGTATCAAAAGTCACTATTCTTTTAAGGATTAGATGGCTATAATAATTTATCTGAAAACCGTAAAATGCGTCAGAATATTAATAATTTTAAGTCATTATTAAGAGCAAAACTCCTGGCTGATAATAATTAACGGCATGGTTTGTCATGCAGATTGTTTTTATTTTAATTAATCTCTTGCCTAGACCAACTGAAATTTTAAGAACTACCATATGTGGCAATTAAAATAGTATTTTGATGATATTTAAAAGTTATATTTTTATATTTTAATGTTTTTTTTATCGTTTTATCTTTATTTTTTTGTCGCATTGATTGAAACTAACAGCAATTTGTTTTGTTATTTTTTAAGTGGTGTTTTTGGATATTATCTTTACATGTAATATTTTAGAGTTGTAACCATTTTGTACTGTTGGTGCAAGCAGTAAATTACCTATTTCTTTTTTTTTCTTTATTTTCTGCGCGAAGAATTAATTTAAATTTCGCGCTATCTAAATGCATATGATTTTACCGCTGGCACACGTGGGGGACAAGCAGCGCCGACAAAGTGCGCAAAAAATCACCAGCAGCAACAAGACACTTCGAACAACACGTTTCCGAGAAAAGTGAGAAAAATTGTGGTGAATAAGGCGTTCGAACGTCAAAAGTGGAGCCCCAGGAGAGTCCAAGGTGAGTGCCATTCATAGAATGCATATGCATCGTTTTTCCTAGTGTTTCTTACGTCAATTTCGACAAATTTCTTAAATGTGTGAGCAAAGCCTAACCAGCTAGCCTATCGGAGGGTATTTACGATAATTGCAGTACTTGCACGCACATGTACTATGATTTTATTAGGCTTGACTAAATAAAGATTAGACATACAAACAAGTAAAAGGTAATGGTAGCGCGAATATGTGCGAATCTGGAGGCACGAAAATTTCCACGCCAAATTTTCAGAACTACCGCAAACCGGGGCTACTTTGTCACCCTTTGGACATATTTTGCTCTGTAAATTTTGTATTTTATCGAATTTTAGCCTGAAAAAATTTAGTATGTATACCGGTGTAACCATTTTGTACGCGCAGCCAAAAAAACCAGCTGCCTAGAATCCATGGTAAATTAAAGAAAAAAAAGTAATAGGGTGACAAAGAGGAGAATGTCAAACTGAATTGATACAACCTAAACATTAGATTTAGACTCACCTGTCTCCTTGATAAGTAGAATCCTGAGACAATAAGCCGTCCATCTGGGACTGATATTCGGCCATGTAAAGGTCCTGACTGAGTTCGGCTTGCGAGAGTCCTGGTTGGGATAGACTGAAGCCCGGTTGGGATAGGCCTGGTTGGGACATGCCGCCTTGAGTTAGCTGCAGGCTCTGGCTGAAGGGTTGGGTCTGGTCCTGGCTAAGGTTTTTACCTGAAGAAAAATAATATTATAAAGTATGTTTTATAAGCAAATAAACAAAACTAGTTTTATTTGGTTAGAAATATTGCTAATTTGTCAAATAGTAGAGGTATTGAAAAGGTAACTATTCGTTAATCGAGTACTCGTTACTCGACAAATAACGGAGTAACGAATACCGATCCGAAAATTATTTTCGTTACTTTGATTACTTTGATTCCTTCGATTATTTTAGTATTAGAAATAACAATAAGATGTGGTGGACGGAAGAAATACAGGAAACGGTCAAGGAGAAAAAACGCACATACTTGAAATGGCTCAGTACTAAAGAGCAAAGAGACCTAGAAATCTACAGGCATACCAGAAGACAGCTAAGAAATTTGATACTCACAGAAAATAATGAAATGTTCGAGCGCAAATGCCACGATATAAATACACACGTAGGAGGTAGGCAGAGTTCTGAAGTATAGAAATTCATTTCTACAGTAAAAAACCCAACAAAAGAAAGAGTAAACATCCAGGTCATCAAACCAGAACAATGGACAGAACACTATAAGGGACTGCTGCAGGAGTAGACCCGAATATCTGGCAGCCTCTCCGAGGAGAGACATAGAAGTACATGGAGAGGAAGTAATCATCGAAAAAGAAATGATAAGGAATAGTATTAAAAAGCTTAAATCCGGAAAAGCTAGCGGACCTGGGGGAATATATGCTGAAATGCTCAAATATGGATCAGAGAAACTAGTCGAAAGTACCTGATGATTGGAAAATTGCATTCATATCCTCAATACATAAAAAAGGAAACAAGCTGGATTGTAACAATTACAGAGGAATTTCAGTAACTAGTACTCTAAGTAGATTGTACGGTAGGATTCTTAGAGATCTAATAGAGAATGATTTTCATGAACAAGAAGAAGAGCAAAGTGGGTTTCGTGCAGGCAGATCTTGTAGTGATGTGTCTTAAACAAGTAATTGAAAAAAGGAGCGCCAGAAATATAGAGACTCATGTTACCTTTGTGGACCTACAAAAAGCATATGATACCGTTCCAGTAGAAAAATTATGGGCAGTGTTAGAGCAGACTAATATCAATCATACATACATAAAAGCGATAAAAGTACTATACAAAGAATCAAAATCTAAAATTAAAATTGGAAATCGACTTTCAAAAGAATTCCTGGTAACGAAAGGCTTAAGACAGGGATGTTGTATCTCTCCAACTCTTTTTAAAATATATATCGCAGTAGCTCTAAAAAACTGGAAACGCAAAGTACACGGCATGGGAATACAACTTAACGACCGATTTACCATATATACACTACAATTTGCTGACGACCAAGTAATTGTAGCTAATGATAAAGAAGACATGGAGTATATGATGAGAAAGTTAACGGAAGAATACCAAAAGTGGGGGTTAACAATGAACGTGGACAAGACACAGTACTTATGTATTGGAAACGAGTCAAGTGAATTAGAACTAGAAAATGGACAAACAATATCTCATGTAATGAGTATGTATACTTGGGGGGTCACATTTGATAAGACGGGAACAGACTGTAAAGAACTGGAAAAAAGAATAGTAAAAGCAAAAAAGGTTATTGGTTGTCTTAACAGTATTTTATGGAGCAGAGAGATAAAAAAGAATGTAAAATTTAACATATATGAAACAATGGTGAAAAGCACGCTGTTGTATGGAATAGACTTGTCGCGTAACAGAAAAATACAAAGCAAAAATGGAAAGTGTCGAAATGGATGCAATAAGGAGATCAATGAGAATATCTAGAACAGATCATATAAGAAATTAGATCATAAAAGAAAGAATGGGAATCGAGGGAAGCATAACGGATGACATCACTAAA
Source organism: Aspidapion aeneum (assembly GCA_963576565.1). Classification (NCBI taxonomy): domain Eukaryota; kingdom Metazoa; phylum Arthropoda; class Insecta; order Coleoptera; family Brentidae; genus Aspidapion; species Aspidapion aeneum. Next base: position 63,819,609 of record OY755047.1, read on the forward strand.
AGGCAACTGATATGGTACGGCCATGTACAACGGATGAGCGACGAAAGATTACCAAATCAGGTCCTAGAATGGCAACCAATAGGGCGCAGAAAAAGAGGGCGTCCTAAACTGGAATGGCAACAGTCAATCTAAAAATCAATGAGTCAAAAAAACCTGACGGAAGATGACTGTCAGGATCGAAGGAGGTGGAGAATTGGCATCGGACAACGTAGAAAAACGTTTTAAACCGACATAGTAGTAGTATAGTATATTTTAGTATTCAGCAATCACTCGAAAGTCGGTAATCCAAAATCAGGAAGTAACTATGATAAGTTAAGTAACTATATAACGCATTTAAATTGTATTTGTAAAAGGTAACAATAAGAAAAAGTAGGACGTGACAATCTGGCAATGTTGTTTGTTTGAACGCTTGCAGCCGCTTGCTCGGCCTCGGCTGTCGGTTTGCAATTTTAAGTATTATGTGATTTGCCGAAGTACGTTTTTCTCTTAGCTCACGCATACCGATGACGGATGACGCAATATTTTGTTGTTTTTCATCAAAAATTTTTGTATAGTTTTTGAGTTCTCGTCTAAGATTGTTATTTTTGTCTCTATTTTTATTTACTTTTAAATTTTAAGTATGTATTTCTTTGTATGTACGGCATTAGATTTTTAAAACAAAGTTGTACACAGAACAGTTCCTAAGTAATTCCTACCTTTATTTTTTTAATTTTAGCCTGCATTTTGAAAATTTCAATTAAATATTTCCATAATATGAACCCAAAAATATATTTTCGAATCAACGACAGTTCAAGAAATTTGCACTAATTGTATGATTGAATTGAATACAGTTACAGTAATCAAAGTAACGATAGTAACAAATATACAGTATGGTCCCCTCAGTTGGAATCATATGGAAAACTTTTTTGTTATTAATTTTAGGAAAAAAAGTTTTTTTTCATGAAAAGTTCTGCATTATCTAAAACCTAGAATACAGTCATCAAATATCAAATTTTTTCAGTGGTATACGAAGCTTGTCAAAAAATATGAGTTTTGCTCAAGAGTAAAGTACCTTTAAAGTTGCAAAATAAATAAATATGCAATTATAACACGTTTTAATTACAAAATTATTAGAAAACACGTTTCGTAATCACAAGAAATACATGTTCATTCAAAATGGAAATATTAGTTAAAAAAAAAATTGCATATTTAAACGTAATTTTTAATTCTGATCAACTTTTTTTAGTAACATTTTTCGATATTGTCAAATTTAAAGGTACTTTACTCTTGAGCAAAACTCATATTTTTTGACAAACCTTGTATACCTCTGCAAAAATTTGATATTTGATGACTGTATTCTAGGTTTTAGATAATGCAGAACTTTTTATGAAGAATAACTTAATAAAAAAGTTTTCCATATGATTCCAACTTAGGGGGACATACTCTATAAAAATGATTTCTTAGTAGTCGAGTAACGATTAGTAAGGAGTATTTAAAAGTAACGAAAATCAACACCTCTATCAAATAGACAAGAGGGGCACTTTATTTCATTAACCCCCAAGAGTAGTGTATATGGTTTGTGAGAATGATGACAAAGAAAACCCTGTTAAAAATGCCGTCGTAGGGCCAAGAGATCTATGCGGCCAAGTAAATGTGTTAAATTCATCTATTGCCATGCCACGACTCAGTCTTCCCTAATGTCTCGTAAGCGTAGTATATGTATGCAGAAGGGATAATCTAAAAATACATTTTGATCCCTTACGCCCCACAGGCAATTTTTTATAACAGCTAAAGAATCACTACTTGAATTCCGATATGCGTGCCAAATTTAATTAAACGAGCTTAAACCATTCATAATTGGAAAAATATTGTAACAGTACTCCCAAGTAACATTATTACCACTCAAGGTTTTATTAATTTGGTTCCAAGGTTATTTAGAGGGTGCTGTTATGGCTTTTAGGATCAATTTGACTATAAAAAGGTAATTTATATTGCCAATTACCTAAAGAGGTGTTATACAACCAAAAAGTGTTCTTCTGTTCCTTTTAGATACTTTTGGTTTTATTGATTTCTGATTTATAAAGATGGTCTTATAAAACCCTTTTACCTAAAGTTTTTAAAAAGAAATAAATATAAACTTTGGTCTTTTAGTTTTTTTAATTACTTTAGGTCATAACAAAAGTGTTTTATAATAGAGCTAAAAGGTTACCTTATATCCTTTTGTTTTTGTAGTTACCAGTAGTTAAATAGTAAATATGATTATATAGGCGGCCATATAGAACCTAGTTTCCTTAAGGTTTTTACGAGTGGTAAATATAAACTTTAGACTGTTGGTTTTTGTCATTACTTTTAGGCATTTTAAACAGGTTTTAAAAGGAAGGCTTAAAGGTAAACTTAATTCTTTTGTATTTATGGTTACCCATAGCTGCATATTAAATATTATTTAAATATAAGGGTAATGGGAACGTGCTAGCGACCAAACATTGAAACTAATGGTTTTAAGGAAAGGCGCTGGCAACCTTTTAGCTTCTGCTATAAATAAAGAAATGTTACTTGGGCTGTGTTATTTCTATAATGTTTAAGTATTATTTTTTTTATTAACTTATTTTAAAAGTATTGGCGTCTTCATAAAACCACCAATCTAATAATTTGTTAGCCAAGTCCTATTGGTTATACCATTGCTTATATTTCTTGCTAGAGGTGGTAAAATCACTACTCAAATCAATATGCAACAAAAAAGAATATATTTCTTATTGCCCCATTACGATATTTCCTATTACCCCACGATAGTAAAAACGAAGGCGTAGTAAGAAACATTTCCATTCTAAACTACTTGTTTAACACAAGAAAAATTTTAACACCATTCTAAACTACTTGTTTAACACAAGAAAAATTTTAAAACAATACATAGAAAGGTTTACATTTGACCACAAACAATTAAATTCACGGGTCGTCATTCTGTTGCAACAAAACAAGGAGTTATAAGAAGTTTGTATTTAAGAGCCGTAAATATTTGTAGTAATAATGAAGAATTAACCACAGAAATTAACAACATTAAAAGGACTTACAACAGAATGGTTATTCCGAGAAATTAATAAACTCAACGATATTTAAAATTAAAAACAAACTAAATGTACCAAATTCTCAAAATAATAATCCGTTAGGTGTTATTAACATTCCATATGTTCAAGGGATTTCAGAAAACATAAGACGAATAGCTAAACACTATAATATAAAAACAGTATTTTCTTCGGGAAATACGATAAGAAGTTTTGTAACTAAAACAAAACCAGACAATCCCTCAAATAATAAGGAATGTATTTACCAAATCCCGTGTGAGTGTGGTAAATCATATGTAGGTGAAACGAAACGCCCTCTTCAGGTTAGAGTAAATGAACATCTAAAAAGTACCCAATTAGGGGATATTGAAAAATCCGGTTTAGCAGATCATGCATGGTCAAATGATCACAGGATTCAGTGGTCAGAAGCTAAAGTTTTACATAAGGAGTCGCATTGGCGAAAACGAAAGTTTATTGAAGCTGCGTTTATTATGCAGAATAAAGAAGTTTTCAGTCAACCAAGCATGGACATACCAAACATATGGAAACCACTCCTTAAGGAAAACAGGCGTCTGACGATTAAAAAGGGGGCGGGCCGTCACACCTGACTGCACACCAAGTAGTATAAGTAGTAGCCTAGAGACTAGATTGTTTAGTTTACACTTGATAACGGTTAGAGATACTTACTAACCGAAACGTCGTGTTTTAAAATAAATAAAGACAATGGAAGTCCGAAATTTTATTTCTACACAATCATTGTCTACGAGTTTCAAACAAAGAAACAATTAAAATAATAAAACTCCAAATAAAGTATTTACTTCAGACAAAAAAATATACCCCATCTTCCCCTAAGCCTCTCTCTCCTAACCCGATTTTAATAGTCTTGCACACCAGCCACGTCCGGTCGGCGTCAACTAAAACCGGTAACAAAAAGTCAACTGTCAAATATCGTTAAAGTTATCGTTATCGGCGAAGTTATCGGGCCTTATTTGCGGTCAAAGGTGTGTAGAGTTAGCAACTTACCCTTTGGTCTCTGTGGCATCTTTCGGTTGCCACGCGGATTCTGCTGCTGCTGTCTAGCCTGCATGGCCTGTTGATGTTGGTTGTAGAATCTTGGCGGAATGTGGGCCATGTTCATGAACATTCCTACGGGCACCGGCAGGTTGAGACCAGCTTGAGCTCTGAAATAAAAGTACACTTTAAGTGTAATAATCACCAGAATATGATAGAAGTATGGTTTTTTTAGCTAGAAACAAAACTTTATCTAGGTATTACGGTACTATTAAGGCAATTTTTTAATCAAGAAACCACAGCGTTTCTTCTAGAGAAATAAAAATTACTAACTCAGTGGTTTATTGGAAAAAAAATCTTGAAAAAAAAAATAAAAATTAATCAAATATTTAAAGAGAACGATTGTAAAAGAACAATCCAAACGTCCCACTAGTCTTGTTTGTCAAAAAGATAAGTTTTTCAAATTTTGTAAGGCATTTTTTTATTTTTTTCTAATAAACCAGACTTTCTTAAGAGAAACGCACAGATAAAATTTTGCTTGTAGAATAAATCCGCCACAAACATATAGTTTTAATTATTATCTAGAGCGAAATTAACTTGGTGATGCCCTACAACTCATTTTTGATCGTTTTAACATTCAGAAAATTAAAGTCGAGAATACTCTCAAGAAGGGGCATAATTGAACTGAGGATTTTTTTAAGGGAAAGTCCAACCTTCTTTAATTTTTTTTAATAAAGCCTACGCGTTTCGACGTATATACGTCATCTTCAGGGCAGAAAACCAGTCAACACATAAAAGTATCCCAAGGAGACACCAACATAATAAAAACAGACAGCAACAACGAATTAATCAACAAACATACAATTATTTTATAAAAAATTCTTTAAGAACAATATGATGATATTGATATTGTTCTTGAAGAAATTCGTTGTTGCTGTCTGTTTTTATTATGTTGGTGTCTCCTTGAGATACTTTTATGTGTTGACTGGTTTTCTAAGCCCTGAAGATGACGTATATACGTCAAAACGCGTAGGCTTTATTAAAAAAATTAAAGAAGGTTGGTTGGACTTTCCCTTAAGAAAACCCTCAGTTCAATTCAGGAAATTATTCGCGCCTCTTACAAACCCTAATAATTCTTTTCACCCAGTTTTAGATTTTTTTTCAAACAAAATAATATTAATGGACAAGATGATGTCTGAAAAGGAAATATGAAATATGGACATTTACTGAAAACAGACCAACTGCCGAATTGCAAAATCAGGGTAGCCTCAGGTTTGAGGCGAAATTTGACGTCACTACGGAGACAGATATAATCAGTCTCAGTAAATCTCTCAAGCCCGGAGATAAATTAAAAGAAATATTGTAAGTACATACTTAATGAAAAAATAATAAAGCTTGCGGGCAATTCCTTAAAACGGGGATATTAGTAGCTCGCATACTAGTTTCGGTCTTGTTGGACCTCCTCGGTACGAGCGTAGCCAGTGTTAAGGGACAAAGTATTTTAGGAAAAATGTATAATAAACTTTATTTTCAAGTGCATGGTTGACACTCCACTAGCGTCCCTAAGCTGGGCTAATTTTAAGAACACAAAAATACTCTGCCAATATATGGGCCCCTAAGCTCACACTAGGTACTATAGCTATAGTTTACGTGTGAGCTAATATAACTAAAAACTGAAATATATTTTATTCAACTCCAGACTAAATTACCTTTTGTTTGATACCACACAAGCCATGTTTTGACTTAAACTCAAATTTTTAAAATCTACCCCCACCCTTAAAAAAAGCAAAAACTAAAATGTATTTTCTTAAACTCCGGACTCAATTACCTTTCGTTTGATATCACACACGCCATATTTTCACTTAAACTCGAATTTTTGAAATATACCCCCACCCTTTTTTTTTAAATAAATTAAAATGTATTTTGTTTAACTCCAGACTCAATTACCTTTCGTTTGATATCACACACGCCATATTTTCACATAAACTCTAATTTTTGAAATCTACCCCCACCCTTTTATTTGGTTTGTGTTCGGTGGATTTTGTTCATTTTTAAATGGGACCATCTCAACCTAAGACCCAGCCTAGGTACCAAATTTCATTAAAATCGGCCGAGCGGTTTTTGAGTTATGCGCGTTGGTCGTTACAGACATACAGACAGACAGACAGACATACAGACAGACAGACAGACAGACAGATGGCGCAACAAAAAAGTTTCAAAATCATCTGAAACGCAAAGATATATAAAAAATTTTGAAATCGGAGCAACTTTTTTTTTCTCGAAAAAATTAGGATCACCATAGCTCACACTACTATAGTATAGTATATGTGTGAGCTAAAAACAATGTGTTAAAGCGGTGTTGATAGAAAATTTCCTTTTTATCGACTTTTGTTTAAAACTTTTTTGAATCTTTTCACTTTATTCAAAAAACGTGATTTTACGCTCTAGTTTTTTAAAGGAGCAGTCAAATCTGAGCCTCTGTGATGGTGCAAAATTAATGGTTATATTGTTCGTCGAAGTAACAGATTAAAACATGTTCCAGCTTTTTAAATTCTCCCACCAATAGCCATTTTAAACGACGTGCTGCCTGGGCTATTATATTCAAAATGGTTTATTCAAATGATGAGGCATTCCGTTTTTAAAACCATTTTGAGTATAATAGCCCAGGCGGCAGTCATCTGTTTAAGTGAAACAGTTTTAGCTAAATTAAATTTTTTGTTAAAAAAGATAAATTACCCAAGTAACATTATTACCACTCAAGGTTTTATTCATTTGGTTCCTAGGTTATTTAGAGGGTGCTGTTATGGGTTTTAGGATCAATTTGGCTACATAAAGGTAATTTATATTGCCAATTACCTAAAGGGGTGTTATACAACCAAAAAGTGATTTATAAAGGGAGTATAATAAAACTGATATTCCTTCTGTTCCTTTTGAATACTTTTGGTTTTCTTGATTTCTGATTTATGTGGTCTTATAAAACCATTTTACCTAAAGTTTTTAAGAAGAAATAAATATAAACTTTGGTCATTAAGTTTTTTTCATTACTTTAGGTCATCACAAAAGTGTTTTTTAATAGAGCTAAAAGGTTATCTTATATCCTTTTGTTTTTATAGTTACCAGTAATTTAAAAGTAAATATGATTAGATAGGCGGCCATATAGAACCTAGTTTCCTTAAGATTTTTAAGAGTGGTAAATATAAACTTTGGACTTTTGGTTTTTGTCATTACTTTTAGGCATTTTAAAAAGGTTTTATAGGAAGGCTTAAAGGTAAACTTAATTCTTTTGTATTTTTACTTACCCATAGCTGTATATTAAATATTATTTAAACAGGCGGCCATATAAAACCCTGTTTCCTTAAGGGTTCTAACAGAAGTAAATAAATACTTTCGTGTTTTATTTTTTTAAAGTATTTCTTGTAAAAATAATAGATATACCTAGGTACAGATTGGTACCTACCTATTGCAAGAGTGATTATTTAAAGCCCAATAATTAATAATTGTTAAGTTTCCATCCTCCTGGGTAGGACACCCAGGCCTAGATAAGGCCTGTTTAGACGGCCAATATAAGAGGTTGCCCTCCAACAATATGGCACTGGCCCTCTCGATTGTGTCGAAATTGCACGATAAAAAACATTTAAAAGTGTTGAAATATACGCTTTTAAACACTTTAAAAACAAATACAAAAAATTTAAGTGAGGTTATGTTGACTATGTTTACATTGTTCTTTTTTGTTGGTTTCATAAGTGCACTCGAAAATCCTTGTTGCGATACAGTAACAAATAAAACCAAGTGACCATTACAAAACCATAATGGCGTATATAAATTTATTTAAAAAATATTGTAAAGAGAAAATATTTATCTAGTCATTTTAGCAGTGTTTTTTAACAATAATTTTACTTTAATTTTGATTTATGTAAACCAAACAGACTTTTTTAATGGTGAATAGTGTAAATGATTTTTGTTTAATTTTAAATATTTGTTATTTTGTTATCAAAAAACTATTAAAAAGCATTTTTGGGCTGGCGCGCTTGTTTTGAGAGCTTTTCAGATACGATTTTATCAGAAAAATAAATCTGGCAGGCAATTTGATCATCAACAAAACGACAAACTCGGTATATTTTTATGTGATAAAATAATTTTGGGACTCTGACATTTTTGGCAATTTTGTGACCTAAATTATTTTATATAGCCATTGTGAATCTAAAATATCGCCATAGCTTTTATATGAAAACTTCTTTACTCTAAAGGTATTATGGTATTCAACAGAATCGCCAGGATACCAAATTACCAAATCTAGTTTTATAATAGGATAAAGGACGTTTCTGAGTTGCTTTTAGAACCTGGCATAATAGATTTAGGCTCTAAAAGGTTCTATACTGGTGGAACCGCTAGAGGGCGAAGCTGAAGTTTATTTCTTATGGTTTTATAGTAAGTTTAATACATAGATTGCCACCACCAATTGGGGAGTCCCATTTAGGAGGTCTAAGGGGTATATAAGGGTAATGGGAACGTGCTAGCGACCAAACATTCAAACTAATGGTTTTAAGGAAAGGCGCTGGCAACCTTTTAGCTTCTGCTATAAATAAAGAAATGTTACTTGGGTATTATATTAAAAAATATATAAATAAGATTTTATGTGAATGAATATGTTCCCAATATTTACTTTTTTAATTATTGAAAATATAGAAAACAATGTAAAATTAGAAAAGATGTTAGTGGTTAAAATTAGAGTAAAAAATACCTGTCAGGTCCAATGTAGCCTATGGGATCATGGGTTCGGCCAAACATATCCATTTGCATGGGACGGTTTGGTGGGAACGCTCCTGGGTGATTTCCATATGGACCTCCATTCATCATTGTGGACGTCCTATAAAATAAATTGTACAAGCTAATCTTCGGCAAGAACTAGTTTATTTTATCGATTTGTCATCAAGTCATGTCTGGTGCCTTCTGCCAATTATAAGAGGGAAACAACAAACTGCATTATTAACGAACTCGTTTGAGAAGGTTAGTCACTTATGATTTAACAAAATAACCCAAAGTTCTTGTAGTTGGTGTAAAGTATATAAGTAACCTATACAAACGTTTACAAACTAGTACTAGAACCTTTTTTAAATGTGTATTGGAGAATTTTTCTTTTTTTACGGGTATGCGCACTCGCAAGGAGATCCCAATCACGCTCGAGAAGCGGCAAGTGCGCGGAAATGTTGGTGTGTGTTGGTTTTGAAACGGTTCAGGTTGTAAACTTGGCCATACTTTTATGTCATTTTTTTTACAGGATACCTTTTTTCGCCTCCTTGGTTTTTTTTGTATGAAATGTTTTTGTTATATTTAACTTTCGCATAAATCTTAGAGACAATCTTCCAAATTTTGGAATCCTTGGATTTTTTAGGGCATAACTTGATCCGTGGGACACATGGCCAAAATATTGTGGTACTATTGATGTTTCTAATCGTCTAAGAATTCCCCAAATTCAATGATTTTGGGTGTTTTAAGTATTTCTAGGCAAAATATAGAAAAACTGACCCCCACTTGCGAGCCTCGATTTTCAAGAGAAGGTTCATTCATTCATTCGCCTCAACTGCATCATGACACGCCGTTTTTAGCTACGGGAAGTTTTTGAAGAGTCTGTTTTTGGAATGGGGCTATAACTTTTTTATTAATGTAAATTAAACAAGACGGATTAAAATATAAAATAAAAATCAAAAATATAAAAAAATACTCTGCCAATATATGGGCCCCTAAGCTCACACTAGGTACTATAGTTATAGTGTACGTGCCAGCTAATAAAACTAAAACTTGAAATATATCTTATTCAACTCCACACTAAATTACCTTTTGTTTGATACCACACAAGCCATGTTTTCACTTAAACTCAAATTTTTGAAATCTACCCCCACCCTTAAAAAAACAAAAACTAAAATGTATTTTGTTTAACTCCGGACTCAATTACCTTTCGTTTGATATCACACACGCCATATTTTCACGTAAACTCTAATTTTTGAAAATAACCCCCACCCTTTTTGAGTAAAAAAAAACTAAAATGTATTTTGTTTAACTCCATACTCAATTACCTTTCGTTTGATATTACACACGCCATATTTTCACATAAAATCTAATTTTTGAAATCTTCCCCCACCCTTTTATTTGGCTTGTGTTCGGTGGATTTTGTTCGTTTTTAAATGGGACCATCTCGACCCAAGACCCAGCCTAGGTACCAAATTTTATTAAAATCGGCCGAGCGGTTTTTGAGTTATGCGCGTTGGTCACACAGACAGACAGACAGACAGACAGACAGACAGACAGACAGACAGCAAAACAAAAAAGTTTCAAAATCATCTGAAACGCAAAGATATATAAAAAATTTTGAAATCGAAGCAACTTTTTTTTCTCGAAAAAATTAGGATCACCATAGCTCACACTACTATAGTATAGTATCTGAGCTAATACAGAATATAAAGAAATAAATGGATCCATGACGCATCTGACACTAGCCAGCCTACTATCACACGTTAAAAAGTTAGTATTTTTTAATTGTCAAAAAACTGTCATTAGCATTAATGAATTTTGACCAAAATCTAATCCGCTCGTAAGAGTATTGAACACTATTTTACCTGAAAATTTTAGGTTTAATTTCTTAATCTGTGTTTAATTTCTAAAACTCGAATTAATTTTACCTGTCGTAAATGGATCCGGGAACCATGGCTTCGCGAGCATCGAACATCGACGTTGACATGAAATGAGAACCGGGATTTTCCGAATTGGTCAGCTTTTTGGGTTTGGCGAACTGGATCATGGACTCTTTCATATTGGTCAGAGGTCCCTCGACCAATACCTAAACGCAAAACAAAACTAATAAAACAAAGAAAGATTATTTGAAGGAAGTTCACGAGGTAAAAAGTTTTTACAAAAAAGTTTCACGGGCAAGACCTCAGAGGTAAAGGTAGCTCGGGGACGCGTTTCTGCCTCATTAGGCTTCATTCAGCCCGAGCATAACCATAAAATGGAAGGAGATGAAATGATGATGTGGATATCTGAAAAGGAATATGAAATATGGTGTTTACTGAGGAGAGACCAACTGTCAATTTGCAGCTTCGGTCAGGGTTACCTTTACCTCTGAGGTCTTGCCCGTGAAACTTTTTTGTAAGAAAGATTATGTTCATGGCTTTCTTCTTTTTAAAAATGTAAAATTTAGTACCCGTAAATTAAAATTCAAACAAGTTTTCGTGGCTAATCGAGTAAAAAGAAAAATTAAGGGTTTGTTTCTCTAGTAGTTTTCCGTGGGTAGCTTCAAAGCTTAACCTCACGGGGGTCCAAGATCTAATGGACACCTAATAAGTGTTGACAGTTAACTGTTTCGTCCATATGGGACTCCTCAGAACACTGCTGGTCGATGTGACACCCTTCATAAATTAAGTATGCGGCTTTATCTCTCACCTTACATTGTTAGTGAGAAAACAAAGGCATGTACCCAACAAGAATCGCCATCTACCGAAATACGAGAGAAACTAAAACAGCAGCAGGCGAGTAAAACTGCTATATCATCGATCAATGAAAGTATCGATTGAAAGAAAGAATCCATACCGTGACCTACGACACACATTGCCTTTCTAGATTAGGTCAACGCTAATTGCGTTTGTTCCGCTATCAAGACGTCGGCATGGCATTGTTTGAATTTTAATTTACGGGTACTAAATTTTACATTTTTAATATTTGGCTTTAAACTCTTTTGACTGACGCGATGCCGACGTTTTGTCTTAATTTTTCTTTCTTTTTTTTTTCAATTTTGATATTGTCAGGAATGCAAATAACCCCTGACTGTGCGACTGTACGAAACCATCTTGGAAAAGCGACAAACACAATTATGGTTCTGTTAAGATGAGAAAGTGGTTCCGCCTCCCTCCAAAATAGAAAACATTTGGTTGCCGCCTACCACACAGCAGATGGTTATGGCGAGAAAAACTATTGAATAGTCTAGAGTGGGAGTCGTAATGGTTGAGCGTGGGGATACAGCAAGTAGCGAGAGGGTTTTCCCTTTAAAGTGATTGGACATGGAAAAACTGTGAGATAAGAAAATGTTGTCTATAAATTGTATTTTATCTCTGTTTTTGTTTAGCTCATTAGCTAGAATGTAAAGTAAATTTTAGGATTATCAGCAACGCCACTCACTTGGTTCCTCCAAGCTCTTCAAAGAGGGGATAATGGATTATTTAGGTCCAACCAACCCTTTATAAAAACCCAAACTTTGAGAAGACAAGTCGGTAGTTACATTCTAAGTTTTGTTGAATTTAACTAAAACCTCTAAAATTAATTGTCAGTAAAGAAACATAAGATTTTTATATTTAAAGAATATTTTGAAGTTTGTTATTTTGGTAAGTTAAAGTTTTATTTTAATATTTTGGGTCTTGTTTGTTTTATAGGTCATAAGAAAAGTCTCGTAAAAATTTGTAAATTGCAACAGAGTTTTATTTTGTATTCATTAAAGTTTGTAACGTTTTTAAAACTGTTTTATATTTATTTTATTCACATAAGAGATCTATTACGGTACCCTCGTTTAAGGGTTCGATTTAAAATAAAATCGTACCCGACAATATCATATATCCTAAAAATTAAGATTTTTATTTTTTTGATCGGGTCTGATTTAAAATAATAGAATAATATTCACCTTTTGTTCCTTGTAGAAAGAAAGTAAGTGATTCCACAGCGGTTGTTTGGACAACACTTTAGGGTTGCCTACTATAATGATTCCATATTTTGCTCTTGTTAGAGCAACGTTAAGCCTTCTTGGATCGTTAAGAAAACCAATTCCTGAAAAAAAAATCACAAAATTTAGTTTTTATTACTTCTTAACTTAAGTGGCAGGACAAAAAGTATAATGGCCAAAACCTAGATATTTGAAGTTTTAGAAATGTTTTCGTGTAACTATTTTTTTCTGAAAACTGCTGGGTTGAACTTTGAAAGGAAATTTGTGTCAATCTGTACAGGAAAAAGCTAGTTGTTTACAATAGTTTCCAATATAACGCCTTGGCACAAAATAGCAATGGAGAAAATAGTGGCGAGTAAATAGCTCTATGTTAAAAGTAGTATCTGCCTATAAAATGACATCAAAATCGAACAAATACTTCTTGAGCTATGATAAGTACAAGAAATGGTAACAGACATACACAGGCTATCCCTCATCTTCCATACCTTGGTGTTCGTTACTCCTGACGCAAGACATGATAATGATATCCTTTTCTCTTCCTTGGAAAGCATCCACGCTTGCGATTTCGATCTCCTGGTACAGTTTGCTGTGTAATGAGCCTTGGTACTGCATGTGTTGTACCAAATACGCCCTCTGGCCTTCGTAGGGTGTGATCACGCCGATCTGTTCGGGTTTGACGCCTGCGCGTAGGAACCTAAACAGCGTTGAATAAAATGAACGAAAAATATTATTTCCTTTAAGAAAAACAAATCATAACAAAAACATTTCCTGAAAAAAAAAGCCAAGTCCGCGAGAATGGTATTCCGTAAAAAGAATGGAAATAAAAGTAAAATCAAGTTCTCCAATACAAATTTCAAAATGAAAGGTTAGAGCAAACAAATATCAATCATACATGCATAAAAGCGATAAAAGAACTATACAAAGGGTCGAAAATCTAAAATTATAATTGGAAATCGACTTTCAAAAGAATTTCTGGTAAGGAAAGGCTTAAGACAGGGGAATATTGTATCTCTCCAAAACTTTTTAAAATAAATATCGCAGTAACTCTAAAAAACTGAAAACGTAAAATACACGGTATGACGACCAAATAATTGTAGCAGATGACAACATTGAGTATATGATGAGAAAGTTAACGGAAGAATACCAAAAGTGGGAGTTAACAGTGAACGTAGACAAGACACAGTACTTATCTCTTGGGAACAAATCAACTGAGAGAACTATACAAGAGACAAAAAATATCTCCATACAATGAGTATGGATACTTGGGTGTCACATTTGATAAGACAGAAACAGACTGTAAAAAACTTAAAATTAGTAAAAGCGAAAAAGGTTATTGGATGTCTTAACAGTATTTTATGGAGAGATAAAAAAGAATGTAAAATTTAACATACACGCTGTTGCATGAAACAGAGACTTGACGCGTAACAAATATCTAGAACAGATCACATAAGAAATGAGACCATAAAAGAAAGAATGGGAATCAAGGGAAGCATAACGGATGACATCACTAAAGGACAACTGATATAGTACGGCCATGTACGAGAAATGAACGACGAAAGATTACCAAAGCACCAAAGCAGATCCTAGAATGGCAACCAATAGGGCGCAAAAAAATTGGGCGTCATAAAATGGACCCAAGTAACATTATTACCACTCAAGGTTTTATTAATTTGGTTCCAAGGTTATTTAGAGGGTGCTGTTATGGCTTTTAGGATCAATTTGGCTACAAAAAGGTAATTGATATTGCCAATTACCTAAAGAGGTGTTATACAACCAAAAAGTGTTCTTCTGTTCCTTTTAGATACTTTTGGTTTTATTGATTTCTGATTTATAAAGATGGTCTTATAAAACCCTTTTACCTGAAGTTTTTAAAAAGAAATAAATAAAAACTTTGGTCTTTTAGTTTTTTTCATTACTTTAGGTCATAACAAAAGTGTTTTATAATAGAGCTAAAAGGTTACCTTATATCCTATTGTTTTTATAGTTACCAGTAGTTTAATAGTAAATATGATTATATAGGCGGCCATATAGAACCTAGTTTTCTTAAGGTTTTTAAGAGTGGTAAATATAAACTTTAAAGTTTTGGTTTTTGCCATTACTTTTAGGCATTTTAAACAAGTTTTATTGGAAGGCTTAAAGGTAAACTTAATTCTTTTGTATTTTTGGTTACCCATAGCTGCATATTAAATAATATTTAAATAGGCGGTCATATAAAACTTTGTTTCCTTAAGGGTTCTAACAGAAATAAATAAATACTTTCATATTTTAGTTTTTACTAGTACTAGTACAGATTGGTACCTACCTATTGCAAGATTGATTATTTATTATCCTCCTGGGTAGGGCACCCAAGCCTAGATAAGGCCTGTTTAAACGGCCAATATAAGAGGTTTCCCTCCAACCTGCAGGCACAACGGATATTATTGCGCTGGCCCTCCTGATTGTGTGCAAATTGCACGATAAAAAAACATTTAAATTTAACACAACAGTTTAAAAAACAAATACAAAAAATTTAAGTGAGGTTATGTTCACTATGTCTACCTTCTCTTTTTTATTGGTTTCATAAGCGCACTCAAAAATCCTTGTTGTGATAGAGTAACAAATAAAACCAAGTGACCACTATAAAACGATAATAGCGTATATAGAATTATTTTTAAAATATTGTAAACAGAAAATATTTATCTAGTCGTTTTAGCAGTGTTTTTTAACAATAATTTTACTTTAATTTTGATTTATGTAAAGCAAACAGACTTTTTTAATGGTGAATAGTAAATTAAATTATTTTTTTTTATTTTAAATATTTGTTATTTAGTTATCAAAAAACTATTAAAAAGCATTTGTGAGCTGGCGCGTTTGTTTTGAGAGCTTTTCAGATACGATTTTATCACAAAAATAAGTCTGGCAGGCAATTTGATGATCCACAAAACGACAAACTCCTCATATATAGGTATATTTTTATGTGATACAATAATTTTGGGACTCTGACATTTTTGGCAATTTTATGACCTAAATTTATTTATATAGCCATTGTGAATCTAAAATATCGCTAAAGCTTATATAGGAAAAATTCTTTACTCTAAAGGTATTATGGTATTCAACAGAATTGCTAGGATACCAAATTACCAAATCTAGTTTTATAACAGGATAGAGGACGTTTGTGAGTTGCTTTTAGAACCTGGCATAATAGTTTTAGGCTCTAAAAGGTTCTATACTGGT
This sequence comes from Aspidapion aeneum, assembly GCA_963576565.1. NCBI lineage: Eukaryota > Metazoa > Arthropoda > Insecta > Coleoptera > Brentidae > Aspidapion > Aspidapion aeneum. The sequence continues at coordinate 63,835,575 of OY755047.1, forward strand.
AGAACCGCTAGAGGGCGAAGCTAGCGTTTATTTCTTATGGTTTTATAATGAGTTTAATACATAGGTTGCCACCACCAATTAGGGAGTCCCATTTAGGAGGTCTAAGGGGTATATAAGCGTAATGGGAACGTGCTAGCGACCAAACATTGAAACTAATGGTTTTAAGGAAAGGCGCTAGTAACCTTTTAGCTTCTGCTATAAATAAACAAATGTTACTTGGGGAATGACAACAGTTAATCCAAAGATCAATGAGTCAAAAAAACCTGACAGAAGATATAGTAATATATGAAAAAGAAATACCATATGAACAAGGCTAATAATCCAGGACAGTGTAAGTACCTTAAATTTACTTTTAAACCGGTAAAAAATTACTATAACTAACAAAACGATAAAAAGACCTGAATTTTCACTGACAGGAAATAACTCTTAACGTAGGACTAACCTTGTGACTATCTTCTCGACGTTGGCAGCTTCGGTTCTGTTCAAGTAACTGGTTCCGCTCCCTGCGATTTCCTCCTGTCCTTGGGTCACCAGGAAAAACATTGGTCGATCTATCACCGGCCATGGGAAGTCGATTTTGGAGAGTTTTCTTTCATCTGAACTGACGCCATTTTGCAAGCTAGAAAGTCAAATAATTTTTTTTAGGTAGAACCGTATAGAATACTCTGCCAATATATGGGCCCCTAAGCTCACACTAGGTACTATAGTTATAGTGTACGTGTGAGCTAATATAACTAAAAACTGAAATATATTTTATTCAACTCCAGACTAAATTACCTTTTGTTTGATACCACACAAGCCATGTTTTGACTTAAACTCAAATTTTTGAAATCTACCCCCACCCTTAAAAAAACAAAAAACTAAAATGTATTTTGTTAAACTCCGGACTCAATTACCTTTCGTTTGATTTAAATCACACACGCCATATTTTCACGTAAACTCTAATTTTTAAAATATACCCCCACCCTTTTTTTTTAAATAAATTAAAATGTATTTTGTTTAACTGCAGACTCAATTACCTTTCGTTTGATATCACACACGCCATATTTACCTTTCGTTTGATATCACACACGCCATATTTTCACATAAACTCTAATTTTTGAAATCTACCCCCACCCTTTTATTTGGTTTGTGTTCGGTGGATTTTGTTAATTTTTAAATGGGACCATCTCGACCCAAGACCCAACCTAGGTACCAAATTTCATTAAAATCGGCCGAGCGGTTTTTGAGTTATGCGCGTTGGTCGTTACAGACAGACAGATATACAGACAGACAGACAGACAGACAGACGGCGGAACAAAAAAGTTTCAAAATCATCTGAAACGCAAAGATATATAAAAATTTTTGAAATCGGAGCAACTTTTTTTTTCTCGAAAAAATTAGGATCACTATAGCTCACACTACTATAGTATAGTAGTAGTGTGAGCTAATAATAGTCATATTTATCGCGTTGGATAAGAGTTTTATGCCAATTTCATTGGCCTTCCGGAGTAGTTGACTAAAACCAAAATTGGATTGCGACAGAATATGGCGGAGGCGACAGAATATGGCGGAGGCGCCATAAGATGCACAGTTGCTTCTATGCGTTGATTACTTGGGTGGGTTTCAGCATTTCAGTACCGTGGTGAGATCTTTAGCTAGAGGTTAGTTTAAAAAAACATGACAGATATATATTGTATCTTGTAGTCAGTTTCTTCTACCTTGTGTCAGGCAAGCCACGCTGAGGAAGGAAATGCCTTTTTCCGAAACACCGGTGTCCGTGGTTGACTATACCCCTATGAAGTTGCCTTTTATACTTTGTTAGATATATCTAGATTTATCAATAAAATTAATTAAACGAATATTACAATAAAAAATAAAAAGAATATTTTTATAAAATAAGAATAAGAAATAAAATTTACGAATTTTCCAAAGCAAGGTTAACTTCTATACCCTTTAAATAAATTAAAAATAGTTCATAATAAATAAGTTCCTATACATACCTTCCTTCGTAAAAAAAGTTGGACGGAAACCTGGATAATTCGGGATGCATTCTGTACTGCACTTCCAACCGGAACGGTCTGATACCAAGAACTACCAATCTCTCGAAAAGCGATTGGGACAAACCAGCTCGAGCGGCCTTTTTGCACATCACTACGGGTCCCAATTGACAGTGGTCGCCCACCAAAATCAGCTGTTTGACCCCTAGCACAACGGGAACCATGCATTCGGGTTCTGTGGCCTATAAAAATAGATACAAATAAATCACCGATTACTTAAGCAGCCAAACTCTTCCAAATCCATTTGTATAATTCTCTCTGTCCTACTTATAAGTAGTCGTAACAAGTTTAACATGCCAGGCCCGCGTTTTAAGTTTCATCAATGATTACATAATGGTTTCATGCTTATATACTATAGCACTAACTTAGTATTGATATTTCACTTTAAATCTGTGCACTATTAGTAGTTGTTTCGTTATTTGTTTAGTAAACTATATTAAAAAACTACACTAAAGTGCTTGTTACCTGCATGCATTTGTCAATTAAATTTGTTTAGTAAAAACTACACTAAAATGGTTGTACCTGCATGCTTTCGTCAATTAAAATCGAGTGAAACTTCAGTCTGGTGAGTCTCGGGTCACCCGCACCTACACATGTGCAGCAAATGACGTCCGCTGCTTCCAAAAGTTCCTTCTCTGCCATTTTCTTTAACATCCTATATCTGCAAAATTCAATAATGTCCTATTAACTAAATGACACAAGTTACGTTTATAAGCAAATGCACATTAATCCTACACAATCTAAGGAAATGAACTGTATATAGTTCAATTTGTATTAAAATGTGTAATAAACTGTATACGGAATAAAAACCATAAGCGATTGACCGGTCATCAATTATGTTTATACAGGAAACAAAACACATCTCGATATCCTATCAATGGCAAACGGTTTGTAATAAAAGCATCTCCAAAAGAGTTTAGCAGTTAGTTGAAAGCTGAGAACATAACGTCCCACATGTACAAGTTAACAGTGAAGACAACAATAGTCAGAAGTCGAGCGATCTAGAGGATACGCATTTTGTTAGCAAGATGTATTTAATGTAAGTAGTAATTATAAGTATTGTTAATAAAAACATAAACCTAACTTAAAATGTGTTACGTCACGTTAAAACCCCCTCGTGACAATATGAATGATGTCCAAGTTCTCAAATATAATTTCAAATGTCAAATTTTAATTGGACAGCAAGTTTCTAATTTGAAAGTCATTTATTAGCGGATAACATGCGGTTAACCAATTAGTTATTCCTTCTTTTTCTCCAAAAGCGAAAATCTGACAGATGTTTTAAGTGGAAAGCAGCCTACCATTTTGCCTCGCTCCATATCCTTATTAAAGCTTCACCGGTAGGATTTTAAATTTTTTGACGTTTCTTCGTTAAACGCTTTGTTAGATTCTCGCTTCTAAAAGAAGCTAACGAATAACCGAACAGTCCATCGCTAAGAATTCTAATCTAATCGCTAAATGCGGTATTTCAAAAATCATCAAAGGTTAAAAAACTTTTGGGAAATTGAATTTTGGTCAAAGGTTAAAACACTTTTGGGAAATTGAATTTTGGTCTTATGTTATGTAACAAACGCACTTTTGATTACCTTTTCTCGTCTACAGATGATAACTCGCCAGTTTCGTCCTTAAGCTGTTGCAGTTTCTGCAGTTCAGTGTTTCCTTCCATTTTCCGAATTTGGTTATGCAGGGCAAGAAAGCTGACAGGAGAGTCTATCGCTTCTCTTGATTTCGCACACAATCTGCAATAAGTAGTTATAGTAGTAATAAAATCAAGTTTGTGACAATCCTGCAAATTGCTTATTGTTTAATACCAAAAGGCAAGGCAAAATTTAAAGGGAAAATGTCTCATCTTATACGCAAAACTTGTGTAAGGGCGGCACCTCATTTGGCGAAGCGTATTTGTATATTTGCTTTATTTGTTCAAAAATCGCATGTGTAGAGGAACTATTCGCTATACTTGCTATATTTGTCCAACTACGGCAAAAAGCGTCAACAGCAAATACGCGTTTTTGTCGCAAAAGAGGGGCCCTAATTTTATGGCGGATTTCGCAGTGAAAACGCGTGTATGTACTTGTAAATCATAGTGTGCTCCTCTTTAAGAGAAAAAATACGGCCCCGTCCAAAAGGTCCGTATGGTGTCCGGAGATAAGAATAGCACCAAGGTAACCCCTAGGCCTGTCGTAAGAGGCGACTAAAAGGGCCTCGACCCATAGATAACTGGGTAGTCTGGAAACGGGCGATCTTTGTCCCATATGTTAACAGAAAAAAAATTGAAACTGGTAACCTTTGGGATCACACCAGATAACATCTATGGTAAAGGAAATGAGTTAATCTGGTGATTCTCTGAATGGATTCGGTGGCCTTCAGGAAATGACCACATGGGACAGGGTATATGGAGTGCCTATTTGGAGCTAGCAGCTAGTGCGGGCACATAGTGGCTCTCTGTACCCTGTTGATTATGTCAAAAGGTTCATGACCCATCAGTGGTCTAAGGCTACAACCATGGCATTATGTGGTATAGCATGATGACTAAGTTCTAAATACTATACTTAATATTGTATTAAAGTGGCACCGCGTGATAGCTATGTTAAACCAAATTTTGCGGCAAAATCTAAGTAAAGATACCTTAAAAAATTAGTGATTCACTTTGTACATGCAGTGTGCCGCTCGGGGTTTAATGTTCGAAGGATAAAATACTAAGATCTTTTAAAGGAAAGATCAAATAGGTACTTACCTAATAAATAAAGATCCGAAACATAAAAGAGGATCCAAAATGTGCGCAAATATTCATTTAGTTACAAAAACGGTAATTTGTTTTGTAAAAAGCTCCGTCATAATTTGTTTGACAAAAACAGTCAAAACAACAACGAATAGAAAAGGCAATGCCCGGCTAAATCAATATGTTCGTAACAACCAGATAAGAGTATATATGTTCCTTTCTAATAAAATCGTTTAGAAGAAGACATCAATAAAATGCAAGTAAAATAGTAAGCTAATGACTAATTAGTGCAGTGCTTCATTTTGAAAATCAATATCAATAAAAAAATTAAAGGAAGTGCGTGTCACTGTATGTACCACTCTACTCCCTTCCCGCCCATCTAGGTTTTGATGACGCGGTGTCACTTTAATACAATATCAACTATAGATAGTATTTTAATTATCTGAGTCGAACACAGTAGGTACGTGATGCACAACAGGCCCAGAAAGGCGACCTAGGTGCCAGGTTAAATCCTTTAAGGCTGCTGGTTAGCGGTTGCCACAACCTTACCGTCATACATTCATTCACCCCAACGTACAGAGAGGCCGCTTCAGAAAATACGATACAGTTTCCGATTTATACAAGTATATTGATGTTTTTTCGCGGCGAAGCTCATTGACAAAAAAAAAGTCCGCTCTTTTGCGGGACCGCTTTGTGAGAAATCGAAGCTTTATTTAGCAAATGTACCGTGTAGCTGGACAAAAGCAAACGAAAATGACCATATTGTAGGTATACTAGATTGCGAAAAGCAAATATATTTGGCATGAGTTTTTCGCTAATTCCGTTCTTGTGTGAATGACATGTTTGGAATATTTGCGAATACACCAAATATTTTATCAATTATCGCGAAACCGCTAACGAATGCGTTCCGCCAAGTGAAGTACCGGCATAAAGAAGTTTCGATGTTTTGATTAACAGAATAACAACTTAAGGTTTAGATAACGGCCAGCAAGCAACTTTAACTTTACATATCTAGGATCATGAATAGAGCAAGCATCCTACTTAAAAAAAGGACAAACTTTCAGTAAGTACATTTCAATAAAGCTTTGCGTAACCATTATAGCATAAGTTGTTTAATTTTTCTAAAGTCTATGCATAACCCTGTACTTCTCAGACATTCTAGCAGCAGCCGTATAGTCCTTGCCATTTGGAGTTATACTTTTGTGATATTTCCAACTTCTATATTTATCATATGCATACTGACAACAACAAAATAAAATCTGAAAAATGGCATGTCTTTGAGTTGTTTTTATTTATGCCTTCTTTTTGTCAACCTACAGTCAGCATCTTTTTATCCAGAGACAATGACAGTTTTACCTTTAATTTTATACCAAAATGATATGTTTACTTTTTAATATATTTCTGATTAGCAAATATGTTTATTTCATTTCGAAGTCACAAAAGTGTAACTGCGTATGGCAAGAACTATACTATTCGACGCCTCATGTAAGGTTAGTGATGTTTGCAGAATCTAGGTTACAAAACCATCTATAAATCCGGTTGTAATTACAAAAACGATTAAAAATTAAAAATTATCATGTAACGACTTAACCCAAGCCAGCCACTTTAAAAATGCCAGTTAAGAACAGTAACGTACACTTCGTTGATTGGCGGACGTGAAAAGAGAAAATATATTTAACTCAAAATTACCTAACCTCAAGAAACGTTTTCATAAAATGTTATTTACATTTGTAAAGCCATTTTCAATTTTGATAAATAAAAATGTTTGCAACAGAATACATTAATAGGATGGTTAACCAAATTAAATGATAAATAAGTTAATGTAGCTAAATTTCTAATTACCTTACTACTTTTAAGTCAGTTTTGTGGATCTTCTCAGTCAGCTGATCGACGGCAGTGTTGCTTGGAGCGCAAACCAGAACCGGCCCGCCATTTTGTTTCACCAATTGATAAACAATAGTGGCCGAGGTAACAGTTTTGCCAGTACCTAAGACAATAAAAAAATTAGCACATAGCCAGTGGCGGCGCGTGATAAAAAGCTTTGGGGGTGCACACCAAAATATAAAAATAAATAAAAATTGCGGCGCAGGCGAAAATCTTTTTTCAGTGCCACGCTAACTTTTTGGGCCTTCGAGTATATCATATAATTTAGAGCAAATAATTAAAAAATGAGATATTTAGTTAGATATTAGTTACCTACCTATTATTATTGTTTTTATAAATAAATAATAAATTATCACACCTAGTTTATTTTCTCCTCTAATGGCAAAGATGAAAATTTATTTAAATATTGCACGCTAATGCTATCAGAATTAGAAACTTCCGTCATTGTTAAAATTCCCCAGATTAATATATCTACATTTTCGTAATAAAAAAAATTGTGTGTGCTTAAGACCACACGGCAGAAGTGTAAACTTCAACAAGGCGAAATTAATAATACTGGCCCATAACATATTCTGCAAAGCGGACCGAACCGAACTCTTCTGTGTAATGGCCTTCATCTGCATCATCATATCCCTCGCTGAATGTTTCTCACAGTTAGTCGACTCGAGCCGATTTCACCCGAATGAGCGTTACATAGCCGAGCCTGACGGCTCAGTTGAATTCACTACCCACCAAAACTGCTAAACGCGCCTAAAGAAGTTTACACTTCAAAAACTACAAACATGTAAAACATCAATATTTTTATTTTTTGCACACTTAACTTAACAGTACTTAAAATTTTAACTCTACTCAGTGTTATATAATATAATGATTACTTAGTACCGAATACAAAATATCTGATACTCGAATAGGAAGTATCAGTATCTATTCGATACTTGCAAAAGGAATCGTTGCACACACAACTACTAAGTGCACGAATTAAATGTGCCGCTAATCTGCTCTAACATGCAACGCGAACCGAAGAGGCATGGGTCATCACGGGGGTGCGGGCGGCATTGCTGCTGGTCTTGGGTATACGCGCTGTGCAGAAGGAAGGTTCAGATTCTATGTACTATAAAATTCTATTGGGACATGTCGTCCTCTCTTTCTATATTTCGTAATTAGCATGCGACATAACATCTAGGGTGCATAGAATTTCGTTCCAGTAACTAAAAGCGTTGTTTGCATATACGTAGTCTTCCGTATATGGAGAGTTTGAACACGAATACAAACACATACATCAGGTATTAATTCCTAGAGTATATTCCAGTCTTTAGTGAATTTCTTTTGGGATAATTATGAATTAAATTAAGGAATGATCAAAGTTTAATATTTTTTTAAGTAAAATTTGGGAGTGCACGTGCACATGTGCACTTATGGAGAAACCGCCACTGCACATAGCATGTATAATAAAATGGTAAATCAAATCAATCAAAATATGAAAACGGCTTTTTGCAAGCTGTTGTGATTCTTTATACAGAGTGTCTCAGATAAAAGTAACTACATGGAGATTTCGGAACCGGTAAGAGATACAATTTTGGTTAAATAAGAGAAAAGTTCCGCTATCTAAAATCCCATTAGATGCTGTTTGGAAATTAAAAATATCTACAGGGGTTTCAAAATATCAAGCAAATCGAATAACGTTAACGAATTTTTTCTAGGCCTTCTAGTTTTTTCTAACCATAGCCAACTTTGTTATTTCTTATGGCCGCCATATTGGATTAATACACCATGAAATAGAGCATAAAAAGGCCTTTATAATAACGTATAACAAGCCTATCATTGGATCATGAAACCTATGAATTAAAAAAAAAACATTTTTTTGCTTAGTTGGCTGTGAAATAAATATCATAATAATATTTGTTATGATCCTACAGACATAACTACCTGACAAAATTTTGCAAATTATTTGATTTATTTTGATAAAATTTATTTACAAGATGGCGGAGATATATCAATTTTTCCAAAAACATACCTTTTAGTTTTTGCTGGAAATGCAGCATCTGATTCGGCTTGGAATGGCGTAACCTTTTTTCTTATTTAACCGAAATTGTATCTCTTACCGTTTCCGAAATCACTATGTAGTTACTTTTATTTGGGAAACCCTGTATATGATTTTTTTTTAATTTAACTCCGTTTATTAACCTTTTACCGGAGTACCAAATTACCAATTACTGTGACGTCAGCAGGCACCTACGGCCATGCAAAGGCGTAGTTGTTTTGGGTGTTTTAGGTAGCTTTATTTTTGTTGAAAATGAAATTTTCAATTAATGTGTGAAAACTACCTTACTATAGCTGCTATTGTTTTTTTAGATATACATGATTTCCTTTTCTCAAAAATTAAGACTGACATTATGAAAAGTATATTAAAAATATAATTCTTAATCTAAATTTGAAAATAACGTTTCGGTAGATTCTGTGGTTCGTAAGTTTGATGGCTTTTTAGCAATCTTTTTACATCTCCAAAACTGTAGCTTTGACACTACGACAAATTTTGTTAAAAATGTAATTATTAAATAATCTAAATTTGAAAACCTTGTTTTCTTCTACCGCCTCGCAATCCCATCACTGCTATCAAAAACTAAAGGCCTTATATACGTGTAGCGCAAAATGACGTCGCACAAATTACATGAGCGTTGGGCTTCGGTGGAATGCTTTTAGACTCACGGATGTTATAGAGGAGATCCTCCCATACAACGTTTAAATGGGACAAATCTGCCGCTGGGCGCCAGAAATTTTAAAATATTCATCTAAAGTTTGCAATTTCATCATTACATTTCAACAATTTATTTTCATTTGACAACTTATTATACCCAGTGTTAGGGTGTTTTTTTTATGCAAATTGCCAAAGTAAAAAAATTTCCAAAATATCTTCCACATATTTGTTTATTTTTATTATGAAAACATTGTCAAATTGCAAACTTTGAATCGAAATTCCAAAGTTCGTGGAGTCCATCGGAAGATTGGTCCCTTTGAAACATTGTATGGGAGGATCTCGTTTGTAACATACATAAGTCTTAAAGCATTACACCGAAGCCCAACGCCCATGTTATTTGTGCATCATTTAGATGCCAAATTTAATTAAATTGGGTTTATCGATTTTTGAGTGTTTGTGTCCCACATACAGACCTATGCTATGGATGGCTAAAAATTCAAAGCGATAAAGTAAACAAAATAAAAACGCATAAATACAACCATTTGTAGCTAAAAAAGCTAGTTTTATGGAGTTCCAATATCTACGTTTACTCGAATAAATTATTAAGAAATTAATATTAACATACGATATACCTGGTGGTCCTTGAATAAGCGATAGAGGTCTTTGCAAGGCGTGCTTGACGGCATAAACCTGCGATCTGTTCAAATCCGGTAAATTGGGCGCGGAGAAGTGTTTGGGCAAATGGCAACGGAACAGTACATCCTCTACTTCGTGCCCGAGTAGGCGGTGGTAAATGTAGGCGGAGACTGAAGCGTCGTCGACTGCGAACTTGCGGAGAGCCAATTGCATTCTGCAACAAAATAACATATTTGCTCAAGAGTGTGATGGTGCATAATTTATTTGAACTTCAAAGTCTTATTGTAGTGTTTGCATATAAGTGAAACGACAAACACACGAATTTAAATTTCCCGCGCCGTGACAAAGTGTTAGTGACGTAGGCAATATGGCCGCGCGGCTGACCAATGAGAAAGCAGCGTTGGAGTGACGTCACATGGGACGGTCTCTCGTTACGGAACCATTTTCAGGTCTACACTTATTTTATCGTAAGTCTGTTGTCTTCCATAAATTTTTGCGCAATCATAAATAATTACGCGGCTTAAACAACATAAATATATCACTTATGTAATATTTTTGTTAAATAAAAAGAAATACAAATAAATACGAACGCAATGCATTTTATTAAAATAGGTCAGTCAAATTCAAACAATTCTTTTTAATGTGTCCCCCTACCTAACAAGGAGTAAAATCGCCAAGTTCGCCCAAACTGCTGTACCATGTTCTTGAAACACCAACCCATATTTGACCTATCTATAACCCTACTTCGGATTGAGCTACGAAACTCAAACTTTGCACAGTCGTAGAACTTGATAGATAAAGCAGTAAAGTAGTTACGGAATTTTGAAAAACGTCGAATTTGCCACTCACTCATGAAAAAATCAATAAAATTCTACTGTACTTCGAGACATGCTACAAAGCTGAAATTTGAACTCATGACCAAACCCTTGGAAAAAAACCCCAAAATTTTAATTTACTCTCCTCCCCTATATATGAAAATATAAAATTAACATTGCCCAGTTCCAGAAACGCTAGAGGGCTAAGCTTTGGCAGACTGTTAGTAACTATGATATAATGCAAAAATTTAAAAGTCCCAAAATTTTAATTTACTTCCCTTCCTTATAGATGTAAAGTTATGCAAAACTAACATTGGCCACTTTCAGAAACGCTAGAGTGCTGAGCTTTAGAAGGCTGATAGCAACTATGATAAAACTATAAGAAAAAATTAAAAAACCCCAACATTCTAATATACTTCCCTCTATTATGTAAAGTTATGTAAAAGTCAAATTGCCCACTTCCATAAACGTTAGAAAGCTGAGCTTTGGATGGCTGATAGGAACTATGATAAAACCATAGGCAAAAATTAAAAAACCTCAAAATGTTAAATAAGGCATCGCAAAAGCTTTGAACAATATTCCGCAATATTCTACTACTTTAAAACTTATATATTATCCAAATTCTTTAAAAAAGCAATATCATAACAAAATCATGAAACTACAACCTGACTAAAAAGGAATAAAATGTTTTTTTTAACCACTAGACTCAATTACCTTTTGTTTGATAACACCCATGCCATATTTTGACTAACATTTTTGAAAACTGAACCTGCCTCTTTTATTTATATGGGGTTGATTTAAACCATATTTAAATGGGACTATAGTCTAAATTATACGCATTTGTAATGACGTCACCAGGTGAGAAAAATACTCTGCCATTCTATGGGCACCTAAGCTCACACTAGGTACTATAGTTATAGTGTGAGCTAATATAATCAAAAACTGAAATATATTTTATTCAACTCCAGACTCAATTACCTTTCGTTTGATACCACACAAGCCATGTTTTGACTTAAACTCAAATTTTTTCAATCTACCCCCCACCCTTTTAAAAAAAACCTAAAATGTATTTTGTTTAACTCCAGACTCAATTACCTTTCGTTTGATATCACACACGCCATATTTTCACTTAAACTCTAATTTTTGACATCTACCCCCACCCTTTTTTTTAAATAAACTAAAATTCATTTTTTTTAACTCCAGACTTAATTACCTTTCGTTTGATATCACACACGCCATATTTTCACATAAACTCTAATTTTTGGAATCTACCCCCACCCTTTTATTTGGCTTGCGTTCGGTGGATTTTGTTCATTTTTAAATGGGACCATCACGGCCCAAGACCCAACTTAGGTACCAAATTTCATTAAAATCGGACAAGCGGTTTTTGAGTTATGCGGGTTGGTCGTTACAGACAGACATACAGACAGACATACAGACAGACAGACAGACAGACAGACAGACAGACAGACAGACAGACAGACAGACAGCAAAACAACAAAGTTTCAAAATCATCTGAAACGCAAAGATATATAAACATTTTTGAAATCGGAGCAACTTTTTTTTTCTCGAAAAAATTACGATCACCATAGCTCACACTACTTATAGTAGTAGTGTGAGCTAAAACGTATGGCGTAGATTCTTTTTTATATTTACTATCGTTTTTGGGCTCAACTTTGTTGCATCTGCGGCTCGCTGTATCAGATTCTCAAATTGAAGTGCGATTCCATTTTGGACTTGTTCCCTTTCCAGTTGAAAAAAAGCCAATATATTTAAAATTATCAGCTGCGATTGTTCATTATACCTATTATATTTGTTTCTCGGCATTTTACAACTTTTTAAAATAATTTCCGACAAGTTGACAAACTCATGTTTTTGATTGACTGTGACGGATACTTCATATAATCAATTACCTACCTATTTAAAAAATGAATTAATCATAGACACTACCTTTTTTAAAAGTTTATTGTCACAGCTGTTTATAATATACTAAAGAAAGATAAACAAAAATGAGGTCATTACAAATGCGTATAATTTGGACTATAACTAAAGCCTGAACAGGTACCAAATTTTATTAAGGTCGGTAAAGTAGTTTTAAAATTATAATATACCAAAGGTAATCAAAATCAGTAAAGGTTGAAGATAGACCTACAGATAGACAGACAGCACAAAAAATATTTTTAAGAGTTGTAGAAAGCTCACGTATACCATGTGTCCCAGATGAAAATAACTATCGTTGACTAATGGGAATTTCGAAAACTGTACATAAAATTTGGATTAAATGGACAAAAAAGTGGCACTATTCCGAGCCCAATCAGACGCTGCTTGCTAAAAATTGCATTTATTAAAAAATTTTAATATTGCCTCTAACCATTTTCGAAATCGCATGTAGTTAACTTTATCTGAACATAGAAAACTTGATTTCGGGAGTCACTTTTTTTTTCTGTTTCTAGTACGTAAAAAAATATAAAATACTTTTTCTATTGAATTTTATTTATTTGAACGATATTTTAAATAGCTTTTAAATAAGCTGATTTACTACCCCTAGTGTAAGTTGTTTTTGAGATATCGTAATTTGTTTTATTATCTACGTGACAGAAAATATAATATATTTGCAAGATTGTACTAAGAAAGAAAATGTTTAGTTAAAACTTAACAAAATTAAAAAAAAGTAAAATTATTCTCAATTAAGGAAAAAAAACAGTTTTTTTGTGAATGCTTCACTTACCTGTCAAAACTGGTACTCTTCCAAATAAAGTCGACCATAAAGTTGCTGCTGCATTCGCTCGGAGCCCCCGAACCGTTTTTCAATTCGATGCCGATATCTTCGCCGTAGTTGTCCGGCACTTTGATCACGTGACCAACGCCCGCCCATATCTTGTGCATTTCACCGACGTATCTGCAAGTTAAAAATAATCGTATAAACTTACTTAACCACTTAGCTGGGAAAAAAATAAATGAAGAATACAAAGTTGTCTATTGGGGACAAACTAAGGTCCACTTATCGTAAAGCAAGCTTTACAGGTAGCGAAGCCTGACTTTGATTTTCTATTTTTGGGTTATATAGTCTATGGACAAATCAAGTTTCGTGTGCAAGTCGTGCCAACTTTTTGCCGATAAGCTAACTTTGTTAAGGGCATTCCATATATTAGGTTTTGACTTGTCATTCTGGTAAATGCGTTTTTTGAAAGATATGGCGGATTCAAAATAGCGGAAAGGCGTATCTTTAAAAAAATTGTAACATTTTTGTTTCTTATTCGATTTTCATGAAACAAAGTTTAAAATACTTGCTTTGTAATGTGTTTAAAAATGTATTGGTCAGAAAATATGTATTTTTTTGTATTTGTCAAAAAAATTAAAAAAAATCAAAAAAAAGTTAATTTTTTTTATTTTATTTATAAAACTATTGGAGTTAGAAAAAAAAAGTTTACATGAAAAAGATAGCTGATTTGATTCTTTATTCAAATCTGGTTCAAGTGTTCCAATGCGTTAATTAGTTTTTAAGTTATTTCCAAATAACTGGAAAAAAATAGGGCTCTTTAAGGTATATTTAAAAATTATGCTTGTAATGAAAACCATAAGAACTTTTTGAAAGTAACTTAAATTTGTTTAACATACCGAGCAGATCAGGTTTTGACTTATTGTCATTGTGATAATCGCGCCTTTTTTTAAATATGGCGGATTCAATATGGCGGAAAAGCATATTTAAAGACAAATTGTATCTTTTTTATTTTTTATCCGATTTTAATACAAAAGTTTAAATTACTTGATTTGAAATGTATTAAAAAAATACTTTTTAAAAAATGTATTATTTTAATATTAATCGGGTGAAATATGTGACAAAAATGATGTTATTTTTTAATTGACCCCCATATACGGACGTCGCTGAAGGGTTTGTCATTAATTAAACCCCACTGACTTACACATTGTTAAAAAGAAAATTTTTTTTCTACAATAAAGTATAAGACACATTTTTGTCAATTAAGCTTAGTTTCTGAGAAAATTGGAAAAAACTTGTAACAGAATTAATTTGGTGATTTGTAAAAATATATTTAAGTTGCACAGGCCTGTGAAGTTTTAATCTAAAGATAAATCTTACACTATTATACACGTTTAAAAGGAAATTTTATTGTCTACAATCGACTATAGGTCACAATTTTTAATAGAGAGCTTGGTTTTTAAGATAATCAAGTAAAACCTATGTGGTTTCTTTAATTTTTTAATATTTTCTTAATAAACGGACGCCGCTGGAGAGTTTGTCATAAGCATGACCCCACTGACTAATACATTGTTAAAAAGGAAATTTTAATGTCTACAATAAACGGTAAAATATTTTTTCCCAAAAAGCTTAATTTTTAAGAAAATTGGATAAAACTTGTAAAAAATTGATAAATTTAGTGATTTTTCAAATTCGATTTTATTTACGGACGCCCCTATATTGTTATAGATAAAACTACCGTTGCCTTATTATACATCCTTTAAAAGGCAATTTTATTGCCTATAACAATGTTATAGTTATATTTTTTGATATAGAGCTCGGTTTTTTTAAAAATCGGGTAAAACCTGTAATAAACAAGTTTCTTTTTTAAATTTATTTACACTACCTCAATAAACAAAAGCCACTGGAGAGTTTATCATTAGCCGTACTCCACTGACTTATACATTGTTGAAAAGGAAATTTTATGGTCTACAATAAAGATTAGTACATATTTTTCCGTAAGCTTAGTTTTTAAGAAAATTTGAAAAAAACTAAAAGTTTCAGGATTTGAGGAGTCTGGGGGTTTTGGGGGATTTTGCAGCTAAAATTTAAAAAACTTATATAATTTTATTTTTAAATTAGATCTTACACATGTTTGATCCATTTCTATGTCATTGTGTCTTTAGGGCGTCGACTTAGTTACATTTTTAGAAATTCGAACAGGACTATATAAGGTGGGGGGAAAAAAAATTGGACCAAAAACTTGCCCGGCAACATCCAAATCGTTAGTCTGTGACCTATTCTCAGCTAGGATCCATTGTTAAACTGCGGTCCTCATATTTTGCATACTCAACTACCTCTAGCACCTGCACTATATTCTAAAAACTTTCGTCGATTGATAATGTCCATCAAACAACGATAACAATAGCTGTGTAAAGCCGCGCACCACCTTATAGGCGTCCGCGTACGGTAATACACCTTCAGTAGTCGTTTTGGTGATAACAAATGTTTTTTTTATTGAAACAAATATAAAATATACATCTATATAAGACTTATATACAACAAATTAAAGTAAAATGTTCGTTCTATAACTTTTATTTAAACTTTTTTTTACAAATTTTGCTTTGGTGTTATTAAAAATGTAGGTTAAACTTTACTAGCTATACAAAAAAAAGTAAAAAATCAGTTATTTTATTTTTTCTAAAAAAAACGAAGCAAAATTTTGAAAAATATAATAGGAAGTTATTTTATTGCGGATGTTTACTGATTCATTTGCCGTTTTTTGCAACCCTCTACGACTATTTACGAAAGATACATCGTTTTAAAAAGTATTGTGCAAAAAAAAGTGGTGGGGGCCATATCTTTAAAAAAACGCATTTACCAGAATGACAACATGTCAAAACCTGATCTATGGAGTGCCCTTAACAAACTTGGCTTATCGGCAAAAAGTTGGCACGACTTGCACACGAAACCCCCTTTTAGGCCGATTTGTCCATAGCTATATAATTCTATAATATCTATTTAATAATAATAATAATAATAGAGTTTCAAGATACTTTGTTGCAGCATAACTTTATTTCTAAATACATAAATTTATATAGTTTAGGTACCTCAGACTGTGTAAAACAACAAACCAAGCCGCCAATGCAAAACCGAAGAAAACATGTCAAAAATAATGACCAAAAAATAGACAATCAATGTCAGGCTTCGCTTCCTATAAAGCTTGCCTTTACGATAAGCGTCCTTGGAACGAACAACCCACACTGCGGTTCGTATCCCTAAATTTTAATAAAAAATTTCAATTTTCGGGCGTTTGGATCAGACATGAAAGGGGAAAAGATTACCGTTTGTCACTACTGGCAGCCTATAGCCATTCATTTAAAATTGAGAAACAGTAATTCACTGAAATGTTCATTCGCGAAATTTTTCTTAACAGGACTGAACGTAAACATACTTTCCTGTTCGGCAGTTTTAATGAATAACAGTTTTAGGAAAATAATGCACCTACCTATTAAAAACTTCACCATTAAAAAAAACACAATGCGCCGGACAAAAATAAAACAACTCTTTCGAGCCATGCATATGGCTGCCTACTACATAACCAGATGTAACTATCGATCGATTTTAATAGACTAGGCCATGTCGGTGTGGTTCAATAAAGAACAGTGATTCGTGTCAATGGAATACTTCTTCATTTTAGATTTTTAAAAAATGATTGTTATAAGATTATTCTTCTAATACTTTTAATAAGTAAAAATTCATGTATTTATCACTTTGCAATCTTGTAGTATTCAAAAAAGTGAATGATTTTTTCTTTTTTATTGTGACTAGTCTATTCTGTCAGCTTGTATCGAAAAAGAATTTAGAGAAAGATAACTACAAAATGGCCGACTGACAGATTCCCATGGTGTCCCCATGATATTCGGCTGCGCACTCGTCGTAAGGCTATCTTACATGTCTACGATACGAGATAAGTCAAATACTTTAAAGCATAAATACATGTTCAAAAAAGCGAAAAGTAAAGCACTCATAGCTTGCTTTGGAAATAATGGCAAATTTAAATTCGCAGAGGCGAATTTTTAAGTGCGCATCCGTGTTTTATCACATAGACCGCTGCTGTGTGGGTAGACGCCATATTTGTTGTTTACTAAAATTTTGCGATCTTTTGCGTTTGTCGTGTAAAATCATATTGGGAAATAAATCACGTAAAATATGTGGTAAAATGTCTGGGAGAAGTAAGGGAGTGCCATTCCATAGGTAAGTATATGTATTTTTCTTTACAATTTGTTAATAAAGTGAAGAGGGGATTATAGATGCCATTAAACACTGTTCATGGTGTCCGCAATAAATCTGCACAATTGATTTTAGAAAAACTACAATTTTAATCCACAATTTGATAAATTT
Organism: Aspidapion aeneum; assembly: GCA_963576565.1. Lineage (NCBI taxonomy): Eukaryota > Metazoa > Arthropoda > Insecta > Coleoptera > Brentidae > Aspidapion > Aspidapion aeneum. Next base: position 63,853,465 of record OY755047.1, read on the forward strand.
TTACCCAATCAACTAGTTATTAGAAAAAAAAATAGACATACCCTAAATTTTTCAAAATTGTCAAATAATGTAGTGACACAATAGAGTATGTTCCAAAACTGACGCATGCGCAGTAACCGAAATTCTATCTACCCGAGAAAGGAACATTAAGAATTAAATGGGGGTCCTGGCTTCAAGCATCGCGTGTGAGAATGCATGAGTATGTCCCATATTTATCTCTAAGGTATTTCGGATGTCATTAAAACCCTTTTTTTATATTTGTGTGTTTCGTTTATTGATCTACACTGTATTAACCATCAGACTCGTCACTAAATATTTTTTACTTTGCACAACAATTTAATTTTATCTTCTTATTTTTTTTTAATTGGTAAATAATAATTTTTCAATACAAAATTCATATTTTTATTTTATACCTCAAATACAAATTTAAATGTTATATTTATATTATATTTTATACAGAGCGGGGCGCCCCATAACTCATCGGCAATAGTGCAGGTGATACAAGAGGTGAATATAAGAAGATTCTAAAAATTACAACAATTTTAAGATGGATAAAAATATTAAATCAAAAATTACTATACAGGGTGTAATTTAAATGGGCTTATAGCGACAAAATAACTTGATTGTCGCTATTGTTTGTAGCTATTTTGTTACATCGCTATTTTGTTACATCACTATTTTGATAGTCGCTCTTTCATTACATCGCTATTTCGATATCCGCTATTTCGTTCCGGAGCCATTTAAATGATGCACCAAACTTTAAGGGATGGTGGGGCAGGTCAAAAGTGGACAAAAAGTTCAAATTACTGAATGTCAAAAGTTTCTTGTTTCCAAGTTACATATATTATTTATCAAGTTTAAAGAGTGGGGGAAAACTGTGAATTTTAAAATAACAAATTTGAAATTTAAAATAATTTTGTAATTTTATTGTGATCAAAAAATGTTCTATTGCGTTTTTCCAAAAAATTATAAGTTAAGAAAATACAGTATCACCAAATAACCTGAAAATTCGTACATTTAAGTACTTCTAAGGTAAAACCATAACATGAATAAAGTGTGGTAAAAACAAAAAGTGTGGAATGTATAGGATCTTAATGGAGAAATAATGCATTATATCGCAGAAACTGTTCATCGCAGTATAGACATATTTTATATTTTTAAAAGCAAAATTCAGGATGTTCCCTTAAAAAATATTATTGAATTTGTTAACTCATACATAGTAACAGCATTCGAAAAAATGTCAAACATGATACGGCGAGAAACGTTTATAAAAATTACTCTCTATAATACAAAGAAAAATTGTAAGATAAAAAACATCTATCACGTAAAATATCCTAACCTCAATCTTAGCTCATCTCCATGCATAAGCTTCATATCCCCGTCAGTCTTAGCCAGAGTGAAATAAGCGGTGGTTTTCTTGTTCAGGCCCACGTCCCATCTGACTTCTATGTTTTCCTGGGTTTGTGATTCTTTCAGACGTTTGTCGTAATCAGCCTCGAGTTTTACCAGAGGGCCGAAAATGTTTTGGTACTGGTAGCCATCTTCGTAACGCAGCAGCACCTATTAATACAAAAATACAAAGTTGGATACTCTACTACTATACTCATATAAAACGTCCAAGAATGTTCGAAAACTGTCGAAAATGTAGAAAGACTTTCAGAAAGTTACATATGAAGATAATTTAAATTCTACGGTACTTCCAGAAAGACTAGGAACTTTGGCAAATTCCATGGAAAAAAATTTAAATATCATTTTAAGTCAAATGAAACTCTAGGGTCTTGCTCCACTAATTTTTATTTTTTAAATTTAATTGCTTGGATTTTTTAAGGATGCCTATGTTTGCATCTTCAGGGGGGGTAATTTGAGTTTAAAATTTTCAATAATAATTAAAAAAGACCTCGGCGCTACATTGTGGACCACAATTATCCAAACGTTGTTGGAACTTAGGAAGAATATGGAAAAAGAAAAAAACTTTAGCATATTATGAAAATTTAATTATTTCGTAGATAACTTTTAGGGGTAGATAATGGTTTTTTCCGGTTTTCAGAGAAATTAGACCTCATATCGACAAAAATAAAATACAAAAATTATAGGTAACAAAAAGGTTTTATGTAAGAATAATTTTTCTTGCATAACCTAAAAGTTCGCGAGAAAAATCGAAAAAACCGGTTTTTTCTTATGTTTTACACGTAATTATTTAAGATCAAAATATTTATTTTTAAATTGTTTTACATTTACGCCTAAAAAGAGGTTCTATTTTCTTAGAAAAATATAAAAGCAGTTATTTTTCGTTAAAACATCTATTTCAAAAATGGTGTAAAAACATTTGCCAGGAAATATAATTTAATCAGTTTGAAATATATCAAAATTAAATTACTGCAATATAATTTAAATGAAATTCCATCGTTTGTGCTTGTATTGATTTTCAGTGTTTTTTCGCATAGGGTAAGGTCATATCAAATCAACCAATGGTTTGGACCTTGTCACTTTTGATTTTCATAATTGTTGGTCAAATTCTTTACTAAGTAGAAAGAAGTAAAAATGCAAAATTTTAGATTTTTTAGCCGTCTAGTTTTTGAGTTATTAATTTTTTTTAATGCTTAATATCGTCTTTTTTAGCACTGACTTGATTTCTTTAAACTCTTGTTATTCATAAAGTCCTGGGCATATCGAGGTAAAAGTTGCTGTGTAATTTTATAGGTCTACAAGCTTATTTATGGTATGCCTAGTGGCATCCTCCTTGTAAAAAAAAATGCAGGGGTGTCTCAGCACAAAATTTATTTTTGATGCAGTTTAAAAACGGATTTTTTATTTTGTTAAATTTTTTTTATATTTGTTTTCTAGACTATTTATTTACATGTAGGCCAAGTTTTATCATGGGATGACAGTGGGTTTCTATTTAAAAATTTATTTTTGTAAATTGATGTTGTTCAAAATTCTTTTATTTTACCTTAAATATAACTATTTGACAATTCCTCTACTTTAATATTTTACCTCTAAATTAGCCGTGACTGGAATTATACTATTTCAAAAGTTTTTAATCATTTTCACTTACTTATTTCGACGCCTAAGTTAAGATTACACATCCTTTTCTGGAATTTCTCACTATTGTGGGATGATTTTGGTCATCATAGGGGTTGCAACATTAAGTGGAAAATACCAACCATTTTTGTTTCGATTTTCAATCTACCATTTCGACTTCGGTAACTACGTAAACTCAAATTAATTTCCAGAACGGATACGTCGCAAAGCCAAACAGACTGAGAAAACACGCTACGAAACGCCATGTTTATTCAACTTTTGTTTTTTACAAAAAGTCATCAGTCAAAATAATACGTCACCTCTGATATTTAATTACCTTACGGTCGATTTTGCCACTATTTTAAGAGCAAATGCGGTTCCTCCATAACTGCACATGTGCACGTACACTCCAAATTTTACTTTAAAAAAAAATATTAAAATCTGACCAATCTTTAATTAATAACTTCATCATAAAGTATCAATAAACCCCAAAAGGAATTCACCAAAGACTTGAATACTAACTAAGAATTAATACCCGGTATGTAAGTGTTTGTATTTAAGTTGAAACGAGGATGCGTAGGTCGGCTACCGCCGGCGCCGCGCTTAACTGGATCCAAATTCTGTGCACCGTTAATGTTATGTCGCATTCTAATTACGAAATATAGAATATTACAGTACACAGAATCTGGACCTTACTTTGGTTCATGCTCTTGTGAATTAATTGCGGCGATCGATAAAACCCGCACCCTCGTGATGCCACCCACCGGTTGCCTTTGGCTGTGAAAGGTGCAACTTAAATTAGTGCACTGAGACAACTTGGCGTTATCTGTTGAGTGTGGCTGCAATAATTGTTTGGTGTGCACCCCTAAAGTTTTACTCCACGTGCAACCACTGTTTAAGAGATAAATAATGTAACTATTTTCATCAATATCAAACATTGCAGCGAGAAAGGGTGAAAAGGGAGCATTTATGTACAAGTTCTCAATTATTCTTGTAAGCCCGTTATTATGTAAGTACGTTTTTTAATTAATTGTTTCTTTATTTAAATATCAACGTAGCGAAACCAGATGCCCATGGTGTCCACGTTTTTATAATATACATGCTACATTAATAAGATGCCTCATAACAGTATGTGCGCTTTAGATATTAATTTTTATAGTAATAAAAATATCAAACAATATATGCATCAAGATAAAAATAAATTTTTTTAACTATGATCCCATTATCATCCCAAGGTAAAATTTCGCACACATGTAAAGAAATAGTCTAAGAACAAAATTTATAAAAATTAAGAAAAACAAAAAATCCGTTTTTGAGATTTCATCAAAAATATAATTTTGGCATAGACCCTTTGTCCTTTTTTTAGGAAATGATGCTATCAAGACATCAAAGTTTGGCTTGTGAATCGTTTTCTACGAGTTTCAGCTAATTATCTTAAACGGCTTACAAATTATAGAAGTTTAAAGAAACCGATGCAGGCTAAAAATGGTTCAATATTTTTATTTTTGGAAACGCATAACTCAAAAAATATGCAACCAAAAATTTATATTTTTACTTTTTATTAGGCGGAGAATAACTACACAAAAAATCACCATGATCAAAAAACTCAAGGTTCAAAAATATTTTTAAATTGGTTGAATTGATGGGGACTTACCCCATAGGCAAATTTTTCCATAGTAATGTTTATTGTGTTACACTATCTAAAAATAGACGCTTAAAGCAAAAAATTACCAGTTTTAATTTTAAAAACTACCTCCAGAACTTGATAATTAATTAAAAATGGCGCCTCCCATCAGGTTTAAAAAATGAAATATTTTAACTGAAAAAAATTGTTACATATTAAAGGCATGAGCAAAGTTTTTACGAAATTTGGGAGATATTAAAAACAAAAAAAAGGACTTTTTTTCGATTTTTATTGAAAAAGGTTTTGTATTAAACTTTTCTCGATAGCAGGTCTAGTTTCGCTGAAAACCGTAAACTTTGGTTTAAAATTTGCGTAAAAAAATATGACACTATATCAAGGAGCACACCATTAAAATCTAAAATGCTCACCTCTCCCTTTAGTTAAACGGAAAAGACAGCTACAGTATAACTCGAATGTAACCGAGGATACCAAAGTTGGTATCCATTTATGTAGTGGCACGAGATGGAAAGAAAGAGACTCGATAACTTGCAAAAAGTAAACGGTTGGTAAAACAAATTCGTGTGACTAAAAATTAGCAGGGGTGGTTGGTAGAGGTAGAGTAGAGAAAGAGAAGCAGAACCTGATCCAACTTGCAGTTTTTGACTTGCCGTTGTAAAATATGTAAAACTTTTTATATACTTTCGAGGGTTTTTTCTAAAAAAATGTACTTTCTTTTTGCACCACCAGAAACAGAAAATGTGTAAAATGGTATTTGTGACGAGGGTATAAATATCCCTATCGAGATTCTTTATAAAATGAGCCACTTATCTCGTATTGTAATATAATGGTGAATCTCTGTGTTTAATGCAATTAAGATCAAGATAAAAATGGATATTACCTGTTGAGGTTCTTCATCAACTCCTGGTTTCTCCAAATCTTGGAAAGTCGCGTCGACGTTCTCCTTCCACAACTCCTCCAGTTTGTTAATCTGCTGGGCGGTGATTTGTCGGGCTCTAAGTTGTTCCTGCTCTGAGGGTATCTTGACCAGCCAGGTTAGAAAGCATCGGTCAGAAATCAGAGGTTTCCATTGGTCTTGATCCCAATTCATATCCTATAAAGAATAGGGTTTTACAACAAATTTCAAAAATGTTTGATATTCATCTAGGCAAAAAATATATGATTTTGTACCCAACTTTTTCCTTCCCCCTCCTGAAATATTTTGCGGTATCACACTGGTAGATTCTACAATACTAAATAATTAGATAACTATTGTAGGGTAGCAACCATTAACGTATTACGTTAATGGTGCTTCTAGACAATACTATGCTAGTTCGAAGACTAAAAAGAGTGAAGCCGTTTGAGCTAGTAAACTAAGTGAATTATATAAAACAAAATAATGCTATAAACACAACACAATTGTGAGTTACAGACTAAACAAAGCGGGGAGAACTGTTGAGTGAACCCTAAGTTTAAATCTGACTTTTCTAGTAAATTAAGTTAAAACAAAATTGCTAATTAGTCTTACTGACTAGATTGTAATACAAGAAACACAGTGTGTTTGACAAATAAAAAAAAAACGTTAATGGTAGCAACAAATACAAACATTGTTAAACAAAACAGATCATGGTTAATCAAACAGAATTAAAAAATACGTGAAACCTATTTATTTATTCATCGATTGAAATGACAGCCAACCAAGGAAACTAACCCTACGGCGGGACGAAAACGTCCACTCTATAAGGAAGAAAGATTTCGTCACAGTTCAATCAGACCATGCTAGCAGGGTCTCCACGGCGCGGCGTCGGTTTGGAATCCCCGGGCTCCCAACAAATAAACAGCAAAGTAGTATGAAAAATATGAAATTTTTTGATAAAAATATGAAATTCCGAAAAAAGAAATATGAAGGAAATATGATAAAGAATTAGGTTTTCTTTGGTCCCCTCCCAAATGACCGGTTATTATTTTTTTTGGGAAAATACATTAATAAAGCAAAATTTTAGCTCACACATATACTATACTATAGTAGTGTGAGCTATATGGTGATCCTAATTTTTTAGAGAAAAAAAAGTTGCTCCGATTTCAAAAATTTTTATATATCTTTGCGTTTCAGATGATTTTGAAACTTTTTTGTTGCGCCGTCTGTCTGCCTATCTGCATGTATGTCTGTCGGTCTGTCTGTCTGTCTGTAACGACCAACGCGCATAACTCAAAAACCGCTTGGCCGATTTCAATAAAATTTGATACCTAGGCTGGGTCTTCGGTCGAGATGGTCCCATTTAAAAATGAACAAAATCTACTGAACACAAACCAAATAAAAGGGTGGGGATAGATTTCAAAAAATAGATTTTATGTGAAAATATGGCGTGTGTGATATCAAACGAAAGGTAATTGAGTCTGGAGTTAAACAAAATACATTTTAATTTATTTAAAAAAAAAGTGGGGGTATATTTCAAAAATTAGAGTTTAAGTGAAAATATGGCGTGTGTGATATCAAACGAAAGGTTTAGTTTTTTTAAGGGTGGGGGTGGATTTCAAAAATGTGAGTTTAAGTCAAAACATGGCTTGTGTGGTATCAAACAAAAGGTAATTTAGTGTGGAGTTGAATAAAATATATTTCAGTTTTTAGTTATATTAGCTCTCACGTACACTATAACTATAGTACCTAGTGTGAGCTTAGGGGCCCATATATTGGCAGAGTATTTTATTTATTTATAACGACATTGGACATGTATTACCAAACATTTTTAAATTTGAATTAGGCCAAAAACAAAGCACATATTTTAAAAGTATATTTTAATAGGTACTGCATATCCCAGTTTCGATGGCAATAAATGGAAAACTCGATTATTAATAAAGATAGCAATCTGCGGATTTTACCTTAAAAATGGTATTATTACAGTTTGGCTATACCCTATAGTTTTTATTATACAGGGGATTTTTAAGTACACGATTTCAAGAAACCTTTATATCTTGCTATTTCACAAGATATAACATTTCAAAGCATATTTATAACAACTTATTTTAAGGAAAAAATTACAATGCCAAATTTATGACCAGTGTAGTTTTTGACATATGTCATTTAAAATAAAATAAACGGATCCATGACGGATCTGATACCTTCCTAACCCTTTAGCACACTCGAAGTAAACTATATGAACCTTAAGAACAGTTTTTTGTAAATATATCTAAAACGAAAGCTCCTACCAAGTTTTTAGTTATAACACAAATTTTGCGCTACAATATTCCGAAAACCGCATATTGATGCGACGCTCCGTTAAAAAGTTAGCATTTTTTAAACTTTATAACTGTCAAAAAACCGTCATTAGCATTGATGAATTTGGACCAAAATTTAATCATTTCGTTACAGTATCGAATGCTATTTTACCTAAAAATTTCATGATGAAAATCAGTTGAGCGGTTTAGGAGCTGTTCGTGCAACTTTAATTTTAAATTCAAATTTTGCGCCAAATTCCCGTATTCGGAAAACCCACACAATTTCAATTTTGATTGGCACAAGCAAAACGCCAACGCCATCTACGAAAAATGAATCTGCGCAAAAAGGCGTAACCAAAAAAAGATTCGTCTGTCGTATTCTATCGAGATCACCACGCAGCATGGTGATAAATTCTATTAACCAAAAAATCCAATAACATTCTTAGAAAATCAAACTAAACCATTACACAAACAAGTGATTCTAGTGTGGATCGACTGCAACGACTGGGCCAGCGAGAGGAGCTCCTTTGGACGACGGAAACAACTAAAAAGGTGAGTGCCAATCCTCTATATTGTCTTTGTGTGGCTCGGAAAAATTAATATTTTTACATCGTCCTTTTAAGGATTTTTGCACCCAGATTTTCTAAAACGACCAGCGCGCTTACAGTCCCGCGGCTCTACCTCAAACCTCAAACACCAACAGGAGCTACATATCGTGTTCGGACAGAGTTACACACACACACACAGACAGACATCACGACGATACTGCTAGGGAAGATCAAAATACACCCAAATAACACATTTTCGGCGTTATCTAAAAAAAAAAATTTCGCCGAAAACAATACCTTCTCCAACCATTGCTGTGCGGACCTGCAAATCTTTTTCCAAAGTAAAAATTGCTTTAAATTGGTGACTATTCAAGTGATGCCAAAAACCAAATGTTATGTCAAAATTTTGATGTCATTATTTCCTTGTTGCTATAAAAATGAATTGATATATCTTGTAAAATAAGCAAGACATAAAGGTTCCTTGAAATTAGGGTATATTAAAAAATACTTCATATAATAAAAACTACAAGGTAGGAAACAAGGACATGCTGTACATTTAGTAAGGAAACAGGATTAAGTATACTTTAAATAAAAAATATCTTTTTAAATTTAAGGTTGCTTCAATAGTAGTCACTGTAGCACAAATCAATCCCCTCAGGTGATCTTCATTGCGCAAAATGAAAAATATGAAGCTTTTTTTAAACATATGAAGTTTTATGAAAAATATGAAGGTGTTGAGAGCCCTGGAATCCACAAGCGGCGCATCTGAAGATACATGAAATCACTGTACCCTACTGATACTGACAGCTTGAAATCTCACTTAGCAGTATCATACTTTTTCAAGGAGTACATGACTGTGTGTTCAAGAAATTTATATCTAAAGGTAATTCAGTGTGATGGATGCAATAAGATCAATGAGAATATCTAAAATAGATCACATAAGAAATGACATCATAAAAGAAAGAATGGGAATCGAGGGAAGCATAACGGATGACATCACTAAAAGGCAGAAAAAGAGGGCGTCCTAAACTAGAATGGCAACAGTCAATCCAAAGATCAATGAGTCAAAAAAAATCTAACAGAAATTGATTGTTAGGATCGAAGGAGGTGGAGATAGGCGTCGGATAACGTAGAAAAAGGTTCTAAACCGACATAGTAGTAGTAGGTAATTAAGTTTGAACTCAATAGCCATTTCAGTGAAACTTACCTTTAATGAATTTTGGGCGGCGCAAGGTTGTCGGCATAGCAACACGACAACAGAGTCAGCTTTTGCGGGTATGAAGCCCAGAACAAAGACGTTACGAACGCCACAGCTGTAACATTCTAGAACGGTTTCTCCCAGGGGACCGTCGCGGTGTAGGGTCACTTCCTTGTGCTTAGCTCGCACCTAAAAATTTTGTTGTGTTTGATGTTGATCTTTAAACACTTCCTGGAAAATAATTTTATAATCTGTTGACGCGGTAGTGTCCCGCAAAGTTCGCGCGGAAACTGCTGTACCATCTTTTCTTGAAACATTTCAGCCCATATTTCACCTATCTAAAACTCTACTTCAGAATGAACTACGAAACTCAAACTTTGCACAGCCATAGATCTTTATAGAGTTAACAATCCCTCCAAGTTTCATGGACTTGGACCATAAACAAGTAAAGTAGTTAAGAAGTTTCAAAAAAACATCAAAATTTTCAACAATATTCCGCATGGTGGGTGTGCTTTCGGGCTGTTCGGCCGTCGTCGTTGGAAATTCGTTCTCGACGTTTCGCCATCTCGAGTGGATGGCATCTTCAGGAGATGTTGACTGTTTGTCGGCTTCTCGAAGACTGGTGGTTAGTCTGTCGCGGGCGCAGGTTATATACGCCCCGCCCACCATAGCGGTGTCAACATCTCCTGAAGATGCCATCCACTCGAGATGGCGAAACGTCGAGAACGAATTTCCAACGACGACGGCCGAACAGCCCGAAAGCACACCCACCATTGGACGATGGCCGCGAAAGCCTTTCACAATATTCCGCATATTTTACTACTTTAAAACTTAAATATTATCCAAATCCTTTAAAAAAGGAGTGAAATCATAACAGAAACATTTATAGAATAGCAGTTTAATCAAAAAAAAATAAAAATTAAAAAAACACCCAACTGCTAAATTTACTTCTAAGTACTAGTCGCAGTTGAGCACAAAATTGATAGGTATACCTATAATGTCCGACATGCATCAACTTTTAGTTTTGATGCCCAAAGCGCACTTACGAAATTATACATTTTTGTATTTTCATGAATCGACTTCAGATCATCTCTTTTGTATAACCCAAGTTATTGAAAAGAAAATGGCATACGGACAAGAGCTTCATCTGCTTTACGTAGATTTGCAGAAGGCATATGATAGTATACCACTAAATCTACTTTGGAAAGCGTTGGAAAAGACAAACATAAGCGTACAACTAATTAAGGCCATCAAAGAGTTATACCGCAATAGTAAGGCAAAAGTTAAAATAAAAGCAAAACTAACCAAAGGCTTTCAAGTAAATAAAGGTCTTAAACAAGGTTGCTGTATCTCGCCTACGCTCTTCAAGATATATTTGGAACAGGTCCTTAAAGTCTGGAAGAGAAAATGCCAAAACATGGGAATTCCGTTGAATGAAACCACCTTGTATACTTTATGTTTCGCCGATGATCAGATAGTGGTGGCTCAGGATTATGACGACCTCGAATATATGACACGAAAACTAATAGAAGAGTACAATAAGTGGGGACTAGAGGTTAATATCAATAAGACAGAGTATATGTGTATTGGTGGAACGAAACAGGATCTAATCTTAAATACTGGGCAGCGAATTCAGTCCTGTGATGAGTATAAATACTTGGGTCTAAAAATTACAGCTGACGGAACACTAGACAAAGCTATAAAAGATAGAAACGTACAAGGAAGAAAAGCAATAACTTTATTAAATGGAATAATTTGGGACCAAAGTATATCAAAACATAACAAAAAGCTTATATATAACACCATTGTAAAAAGTATTATTACATACGGCTCAGAAGTATGGCCAATCAAAGATAGAACAGAAAAAATGCTTTCCGCTACGGAGATGGACTATTGGAGAAGAGCAGCAGGGAAATCAAAAAGAGAAAGAGTTACCAATCAAAGAATAAGATAAATTATGACAGTGGGTGAACGTACTCTAGTGGATGATATAAGAACAAAACAACTGGTGTGGTACGGACATGTACAAAGAATGGATGATGGAAGACTACCTAAACAAATATTACAATGGAAACCAACTGGCCGAAGAAAACGAGGAAGACCAAGGAGAAGCTGGAGAGAAGGAATAGATAGTGAAATAAGAATAAGAGGCCTAGATGATGAATTATGGGCAAACAGAAACGAGTGGAGATTGGGTATCGGAAGACGTAGAACGTTGTGAAACCGATAAATATATATATATATGAATCAGGTTATTGGGTAATTTTAAACCCAACTGCGACTAGTAGTTACGAGTCAATTTAGCAGATGGGAGTTTTTTTTTATCATTTTTTTTTATTTCCAACTTTTAGGTTTAATTCTTATTCAGCCTTATAAAAAGTGGTTGGCATTTACAATATATTTAGCTTTACCCAAAAAGTACGTGTAGATTTTCTACGGACGCGAACAGTCTTACCTCTAATTGAGTGAGAGGGAGGAGGAAACTAGTAAAATCTTAAAGTGTGTGCCGAAAGAATTTTTGAAATCTCTCTAAATTTGTGAAAGGTATAGCCACAACTATTACTACTAAGGAGAGTGGGAAGCAGAGAGGAAGAGGAAGGGGGTAACTAGTAAAATGATGTTGGAAAAAAGTCTTAAAGCGTGTGCAGAAAGAATTTTTGAAATCGCTCTATATTTGTGAAAGGTATAGCTACAACTATTACAAATAAGGAGGGAGGGGAGAAGAGAGGAAGGGGGAAACTAGTAAAATGATGTTGGACAAAGTCTTCAAGCGTGTGCAGAAAGAAATTTTACTAATAAGGATGGTGGGGAGAGAGGGTGAGGCGGGGGGGGGGGATATGACTTGTAAAATGGTGTTGGAAAAAAAATCTGAAAACATATGCAGAAAGAATTTTTGAAATCACTCTATATTTGATAAAATTATGCGAATATGGTTTTTGAATAGGGTGGGGGGAATGACAGGAGGGGAGATGGGTGGGAGCAGGGAGGACTCCAAAATAACTACAGCAAATTAGAGGACATTTGCAATGAGTAATCAAAGGAATTTCAATAACATTGCCTGAAATTTAGATAATTTGTATGCCTTAAATGCTACATCATGTGACAAAATGGCGTCTGAAGACCGCCACGTTGATTCCTGTTTAAAAAAATATAGCCTACAGCACCTTCGGAATCAGTAGCAATTCAACGACACCTTTTTTGTCAAAATCGGTTCAGCCGTTTAGCCTCTAGCGTAACACAAACATACATATTTACTTACATACACACAACAATCGAAAAACATTACCCTTCCTTTCCCCGTGCTGCAGTTGGGTAAAAAGACATTTCCAAACTACTAAGAATCTTTCATTTAAAAATTTGAATTGGAGAACTTGGCTTTACTTTTAACTCAATTCTTTTTACGGAATACCACTTTCACGCACTTGGTTTTTTGTTACATGAAATGTTTCTGTTATGATAAAATATATCGCAAGCAGAATAGAGGTAGGTAGACCTTTCTATAAGAAAAATGTCCTGCCTTCAATGTAATTTCTTTAACTTCTCTTTAATTTTTAAACAGAAAATTTGATATCCTCTTTGATCTTGGTTTCGTCAAAACCAAAAAAACACTTGAACATTTTTAGAAGCATATATAATAAATATATTATAAGGCTATAATACCTCAAACTTTAACAAAACAGAAACTTCCAAATGGGCCTTTTTAAGTTATTGAAGAAAATAACTTTTATTAATTTGAAGACAGCTTCATTATTTACATTTAAATTTAAAAAATTTTTAAATAAAATACATTAAATAAAAAGAAAAAGTACTCACAAGTAAAATTTTGTACCTAACGCTTACGGAAAGTAAAGCCCTTGACTACGAACGACTGAAGTATTACTTTCCGCACTTGTTAGGTAAATAACTAATAAAAAAAGAAACTACATTTTTTACTTAACGCATGTTAAAGGTTCATTTATGTCTCAAGGCACTGTTCGTCAGCCCCGCGGCAGCTTTAAACATAACTGTGTCTCGTGATGCTTCCCTGACTCTAAGTTCACTATACAAGCCTGAGCTTAGGTCGTTCAGTTTGGCCGATGCATAGGATAATCCCTAAACAGTCAGAGCCTTACCAAATGATTGATGATGTGGCTTCCAGATGTGTTGCCGCGTCCGTTGCAAAACCATTTCTTGCAAATGTTGCACATAACAACGCAGTTGGGCTCGTGTATTCCGCAGTACTTGCATGCGAAATCCGGCAACTCCTTGCCGTTGAAGAATTCCTCATCTTCTTCTTCGAATTGAAGCTCTCCCAACGCGTTCGTAACGGATGCTACTTTGTTTGCGACGTTGGCGGTGTTGATCTAAAGTTAGAAGGAAAATAAGATGTCAAGTGCAAGTTAAAGCTAGACTATACAGAGTGTCCCAGATAAAGTAACTACATGGGGGTTAAGGAAACTGTAAAACATACAATTTTGGTTAAATGAGAAAAAAGCTATTCCAAAGCCAATCAGATGCTATATCAAAATTAAAAATATCTACAGGGATCTTCAAAATATCGAGCAAAAACTAAAAATGTTGAAATCAAAGTTTTCGTCGCTAAGCGGGTAAAAATAAGGATGTTTGTTTCTCTCGCATTTTCCAGGCCTTCTAGTTTTTTCGAAACCATAGCCAACTTTGTTATTTCTTATGGCTGCCATATCGGATTTATACATCATTAAATAGAGAATCAAAAGAGCTTTTCAACTGTGTGTAACAAGCTTATCTTTGGATCACGGAGAATTAGAATCACAGTTATTCGTTTCCGAAATTCCCATGTAGTTACTTTTATCTGTGATACCCTCTATACAGGGTGTCTCTAAAAGGTCTGTACAAAATCTTAGCACATATTCCTGAGGTCAAAATAAGTCGATTTAATGCAAATTACCTTAGTCCAAAATTGCTCCGTTTCAGAGATAGAGTATTAAATTTAAAAATTAAATTTTTAAATTAAAAAATTTCATGAGCGAAATTTCCGAAAAGCAACAAACTTGAATAAAGCTTTGAGAACAATAGTCAGTAGAAAACTGGCCGTTGCTATGACATTTTGCCAGTGTAAAACACTCTAGTGAAATAATCATTCAAAATAATTTCAGTATTCCGTTGCGGCATCGAACACTAAAAACGGAAATATCTCGAAAACGACTTACTTTAGCGCATGTTAACAAGAGTACATTTTTGGCTTTAAAACATTCAGGAAAATATTTTCTTAACAAAAAAAGTTAAAAGTTACACCAAGAAAAAAGTTACAGGCATTTTAAACGGGCGCCGGATAAAAGGTCGAAAGTACAGAAGGTCGAAAATACAAAAGGTCGAAAGTACAAAAGGTCGAAAGTACAAAAGGTCGAAAGTACAAAAGGTCGAAAGTACAAAAGGTCGAAAAACAAAAGGTTGAAAGTACAAAAAGTCGAAAGTACAAAAGGTCGAAAGTACAAAAGGTCGAAAGTACAAAAGGTCGAAAGTACAAAAGGTCGAAAGGCCAAAAAGTCGAAAGTACAAAAGTCGAAAAAAAATCGACAATACAAAAAATTAAAAATACCAATTTACTGTATCAAGTCGAGGTGGACCCGCGGCCGAGGATATGTTAGGTTACTATCCCAACCTGACCCGGTTAAGTTAGTATAACAAAAAAAAAACTTTCCTGCCGAAATCAGGGTAGTTTTTTTTTAGTAAACAAACTTAACCTGGTCAGGTTGGATTAGTAACCTAACTATGAACTATCCTCGACCTCTGGACTACCTCGGCTGGGCAGGGCAATTCGACTTGGTTATGTTTCAATCTTTTATTTTCATACTTTCGACCTTTTAAACTTTCGACCTTTTGTACTTTCGATCTTTCGTACTTTCGACCTTTTGTACTTTCGACCTTTTGTACTTTCGACCTTTTGTATTTTCAATTTTTGTATTTTCGACCTTTTGTATTTTCGACCTTTTGTTTTTCGACCTTTTGTACTTTCGCCCTTTTATCCGCCGCCCATTTTAAACTATAAAAAGAGCATTGTAAAACGCCCTCTAACGGCCACAGTGAAAAGGTATCCATCTTTAGGTTTCGCATCTCAAAAAAGTACCAATTTTTAAAGTAATGCGTTGAGAAATGTTCATAAATTTTAAGACAATCGATTTTTAATTTTTAAATTTACCACCCTGTATGTCTGAAACGGAGCAATTTCGGACTAAGGTAAGTTGCTATAAATCGACTTATTTTGACCTCAGGAATATGTGCTAAGATTTTGTACAGACCTTTTAGAGACACCCTGAATATATACAGGCTGTTATAAACTAAATATCCACCATCGCTAAATTTGTTATTGTGAAAGATAGAAAAACGTTTGAATTGGAAAACCAGTAGAATTTTTGACACTCTTGAAGATGAACAAACATTTTCCAGTTTTAAAAAAAAAATACTTTTTTAAATGGACCACCCTGTATTTTATAAGTTTTTCTGATTTTTCTTTCAATTCGAAAAAAAAACATTAATATTTGAAACACAATTTTTTTTATTTGTCTGTAAAATTTGGTTGTTGCTTTTTAAGCTTAACTCATTTAATTTATTAGGGACTTGTTGGAATAAAGCCATGCAATAATAGTGTCAGGCCGTATTTTGACAGTTTTGCATTGGATTATGACAGCTTTCAACAAAAGAATGTTGTTTACTATACAAACCAACATGAATACTGTCGACTTTAATTATAGATGAATAGACGACTAAGTTTTAAATTTGACTTTGGTATGTCAATTTTAAAATATTTCAAAATACATTGCATGGCTTTATTCCAGTAAGTCCCTATTATTAAATTTTCCTTTCTTCCTCTGAGCCAGGAAATCTATAAAAAAGGCGCAATTTAAGAATAAGTGACACATCCATGATAAACCATGTCACGCTGTGCGGTCTTATAGTCTAAATTATACGCATTTGTAATGACGTCACCAGGTTAGAAAAAAACGTATGGCGTAGAAATTTTTGCCAATCAATGTTTTTTGATTGACAGTGATGGATACTTCACATAACCAATTACCTACCTATTTAAATCCTAGACACTACCTTTTTAAAAAGTCTATTGTCACCGCTGTTATATATATATAATATACTAAACAAACATAAACAAAAATGGTCATTACAAATGGGTATAATTTGAACTATACAGGGCACTTCCCCGTCGCCTTCTAAGACCGTACTAGCTTATTTATTACGCTGCTGACCACTTTCCACGCCCGGATTGTGTCAACAGGGTTGACACCAGCCCCGACGGTTCCCGGGTCCTTCGGGATCGTTCCCTTAAGAGTGAAAGATTCAGGGAGGAGAAACGCTGTCGAGAGAAAATAGGATATTGGTTTGGGCTAAAAATTGTTATAATGATTATTGGGTTCTGATTTACACAAGTCGATAATACAGGTATAATTTAATTACTTTTAATCGTGTAACTAACACTACTTTTTGTAGAAACTACACTTATTTCTGCCCTTTTGTCGCCCTCCGTATTCTCTGGCCTGGGCCACTTGAGGTGCTTAATTTACGAACCCCCAAAACCGAACGCCACCACTCCCAAAAAGCCACCGTTACCTTCACTGTTCCGTTTCCACGTTCGTCCTTTTGCCATACCATAACCCCCTAGATTTTGGCCCACCGCGGTTGTACTAACCTGCACAGTTCCCGGCTTAAGCGGTTCATGTGGCTGAGAAGCCTGCGTCTGCGACGGAATAGTAAAGTCGGTAAAATCGCATTCAGAGCCCTGGGTGTCCGCCCCGATCAGGTCAGCTTCCTCAGTGTCCAGAAAGGTGAGAGCCTGCGAGCTCGGCCCATAAGCGTCAACACTCATCTTTTCAGTTGTTTACCTAAAAATATCAGAGATTATAGAACAGCGGAATATATGGCAAAATAATAAGAAATAAAGTGGAGAGCGAATATAAAGATATAAAGGCAGAAGAATCAGCCGGTTTCAGGGCGGGTAGATCGACTTCAGGTCATCTCTTTTGTATAACCCAAGTTATTGAAAAGAAAATGGCATACGGACAAGAGCTGCATCTGCTTTACGTAGATTTGCAGAAGGCATATAATAGTATACCACTAAATCTACTTTGGAAAGCGTTGGAAAAGACAAACAAAAGCGTACAACTAATTAAGGCCATTAAAGAGTTATACCGCAATAGTAAGGCAAAAGTTAAAATAAAAGCAAAACTAACCAAAGGCTTTCAAGTAAATAAAGGTCTTAAACAAGGTTGCTGTATCTCGTCTACGCTCTTCAAGATATATTTTGAACAGGTCCTTAAAGTCTGGAAGAGAAAATGCCAAAACATGGGAATTCCGTTCGATGAAACCACCTTGTATACTTTATGTTTCGCCGATGATCAGATAGTGGTGGCTCAGGATTATGACGACCTCGAATATATGACACGAAAACTAATAGAAGAGTACAATAAGTGGGGACTAGAGGTTAATAAATAAGACAGAGTAGTATGTGTATTGGTGGAACGAAACAGGATCTAATCTTAAATACTGGGCAGCGAATTCAGTCCTGTGATGAGTATAAATACTTAGGTCTAAAAATTACAGCTGACGGAACACTAGACAAAGCTATAAAAGATCGAAACGTACAAGGAAGAAAAGCAATAACGTTATTAAATGAAATAATTTGGGACCAAAGTATATCAAAACATAACAAAAAGCTTATATATCACACCATTGTAAAAAGTATTATTACATACATACAGCTCAGAAGTATGGACAATCAAGGATAGAACAGAAAAAATGCTTTCCGCTACGGAGATGGACTATTGGAGAAGAGCAGCAGGGAAATCAAAAAGAGAAAGAGTTACAAATCAAAGAATAAGATAAATTATGACAGTGGGTGAACACGTACTTCAGTGGATGATATAAGAACAAAACAACTGGTGTGGTACGGACATGTACAAAGAATGGATGATGGAAGACTACCTAAACAAATATTACAATGGAAACCCACTGGCCGAAGAAAACGAGGAAGGCCGAGGAAAAGCTGGAGAGAAGGAATAGACAGTGAAATAAGAATAAGAGGCCTAGATGATGAATTATGGGCAAACAGAAACGAGTGGAGATTGGGTATCGGAAGACGTAGAACGTTGTGAAACCGATAAATATATATATAGAACAGCTAGAGGTAGAGGGCACTCGTAGGCAACCCCTTAAGCAGCCTAACTAAACTTATTATACTGTCAGAAATGTAAATTACCCTTGACTTTGCCACTGTACGAAATCAGCTTGGAAAAAAAAAAGCGCAAAACATGGTTTTGCAGACGCAAAACCCATGGTTTTGCAGAGACAAGAAAGTGGTTCCGCCTTCCACAATTAAGTAGTGATGTAAATGGAAATATTGGAAATTTCCGAACGTGTCTCGGGAATATTGGAAATATTGGGAATATTGAAAATATTTTAAAAAATAATATCTTTCATATTCTGTAACCTTATAAGCATTGAACTTACTATAGAACAATTTTTATTTTCGATACTATTGAAGATTCTGAGGAAGTAGACTGGCAAGACGATGTTATTGAGTGTGATGCTGATGACAGCGATAAAGATATGCCTCTTGCTCGACTAGTGAATAGTGTAGTGTGTCAAGAATGAGATTTTTGTTGTACAAAGTTGACCTTATTTCTGTTTATTTGTTTGAAGAATGACTCCTGATTTGTGTTCATGTATAAGCCTTCTGCGTTTTCCGGTGTTTTGTTATAATTTTTATAAATAAATATTCCCTTTTTTCTTATTTGTTTAATATTTCATATATTTCCAATATTTCCATATATTTCCAATGTTTCAGGAAATATTTCCGAAAATTTATTTCTGGAAATTTTACAACACTATCCACAATAATAACCGTCTAGATGCGACCTACCACACAGCAGGTGGTTGATGCGTGAAAAACTACTGAAAAGTGAAGAGTGGGAGTCGTAATAATGGTTAAGTGTGGGAATACATCAAATAGAGAGGGGGTTTTCCCTTCAAAGTGAGTAGCTATGGAAAAACTGTGAGATAAGAAAATGTTGTCTATAAAATATTACTTACTATATATCTCTGTTTTCATTTAGGTTTTCTTGTTTAGCTCATTAGCTAGATTGTAAAGTAAACTTTAGGATTATCAGCAGACTTCCTCCAAGCTCTTCAAAGAGGGGATAATGTCAGTAAAGAAATAAATGATTTTTCTATTTGAATAATATTTTGCAGTTTGTTATTTTGGTAAATTAAAGTTTTTATTTTAATATTTTGGGTCTTGTTTGTTTTACAAGACGCTAGCCCTACCAAGTCCACTTTGAATCCTTGACTTCGCATGCGCAGATCTACCAATATTATTTACCTCATATATTAGAATAGATGATTCTAACCACATGAAAATAGAAAGTTTCAAAAACCTAACCTAACGAAACCTAATCAAATCTACCCGAACCGAACCAAAGCAAACTAAACGAATAATTTTTTTCAAAAAAAACTTTCCTAAATTTCTGCCCGGGCTCCTAGAGGATGTGAATCCGAACCGGACCGTACCGAACCGAACCTATCGAAACCTAACTATACTCAACTAAAACTAATTAGCAGTGTTGTTGTGTTTGGTTAGGTTAGGTTTGGTTCGGTTTGGTTCGGTTCGGACTCACATCCTCTAGGATCCCGGGTAGGAAGTCGGGAAAGTTTTTTTTTTGAAAAAATTATTGGTTCAGTTTGCTTTGGTTCGGTTAGATTTGATTAGGTTTCGTAAGGTTAGGTTTTTGAAACATGTACAAAGAATGAATGATGAAAGACTACCTAAACAAATACTACAATGGAAACCAACTGGCCGAAGAAAACGAGGACGGCCAAGGAGAAGCTGCAGAGCAGGAATAGACAGTGAAATAAGAATAAGAGGCCTAGATGATGAATTATGGGCAAACAGAAACGAGTGGAGATTGGGTATCGGAAGACGTAGAACGTTGTAAAACCGACAAATATAATAAAAATAAGGTTTTTGAAACTTTCTATTTTCATGTGGTTAGAATCATTCAAGTGAAAATCTATTCTAATACATGAGGTAAATAATATTGGTAGATCTGCGCATGCGAAGTCAAGGATTCAAAGAGGACTTGGTAGAGCTAGCGTCTTGTTGTTTGCTTTATACGTCTTGTAACAATTTGTAAATTGTAACAGAGTTTTATTTTGTATTCATTAAAATTTGTAACATTTTTAAAACTGTTTTATATTTATTTTCTACACACAAGAGATCTACTACTAAGCATTCGATTTAAAACAAATTTGTACCCGCCAATACTTTGATTTTATCGCGGTTTTGTAAAAAAATATGTGTTATTTTTTTTTAATTAAATCTCGGACTTTTCCTACTCTAATGAAAAAATTAATATTTTTTTCAAGTTTTGAACATTTAACTAAAATAAATGGATTCATGACGGATCCGATACCTTCCAAGCTCCATGATATATCAGCCTTGAAAACAGTTTTTGTAAATATCTCAAATACGAAAGCTCCTACGAAGTTTTTGGTTATTACACAAATTATTGGGAAAAATGTGGTCTACTATATTCCGCATATTGATGCGATGCTCCGTTAAAAGGTTACACGGTGAAATGAAATGTTCTTGCACTCGACTTTTTTCTTTTGTTCATGATTTTAGGGGATTCCTGAATATTTTAAACCAAAAATAAAAATAATCGGGAAAGGCTTTTTTCATAGTCACTTTTAGCATATTTGTACTAGAAATATAGGGTTTTAGAAAAAAAATTAATAAATACTTGCATTAAACACCGTTATTGACAAACATTTTAAATCAATTAAGCGTTTTTTAAAATAGCATGTAAACATTGCATAGTAGCTGTCGCCATGACAACAAATAAACAATTACTGTCACTTTGTTTCAGTAAAATTGTTAAAATTATTGTTAAGCTATTTTGGTTAAACAAAATGCCAAACAAAGCTCTCACACATGAAGCAAATCGTAACAAACTATGCTTTCTATGTTTTCAAAAACAAAAAAAATGTTTTTTATTGAAAAGTCATTAAAAACGGTTTATAAGCAATGTCACATGGCATATTTCTAACAATTATTTACAAACAAAAGTATGAAAACAAACTTGCGTATAAATCTCATAGTAAAAGTGCCTTTCTATCCGAATATGAACTGTAGCCCTCGCTACGTTCGTGTTACAAACTTTTCGCATTATATAATAGTGCTACTTTTAGCCCTTGGTGTATAATATACTAGGTTAACAGTACTTTTACTATTTTCTGACTTACCAAAGTCTTTACTTTCTTTGCTAGAAAATTTAATGGATTGGCTGTGTGCTATCCCACAAACCATACAATCGCATTTCATTCTTGACCTTGTTGTAATTTTTTGTTGTTGAAAGATGGATAACTTTGGTGGGGGTTCCAGATTTTTTTTACCGACTTTCGCTCTAAATACATTTCTTCTACATGAAGAGCATAGTGCTGCCGGTAAACGACTGTTATCAATGTAACCAACTAGATTTGGCATATCCGTTTTTAATGACTTTTCAATAAAATAATTTTTTTTTTGTTTTCGAAAACATAGAATAGAATAGAATAGAATTATTTATTTAACTACGTGAATACAAACAGTATTTTGTAGCAGGTCATCACTAAAAAAAACAATTTTACAAAATCATAAAAAAAAATACAATTGTAAAATTAGAAAAACCTTAACAAACAACATATAAGTGTAAATAAACAAAATACATTATAAAAAATTTATAATACAAATGGCTTCTGCAAATATTCATTTGTAGTATAGAAAGGATTATCTAAAAGATACTTTTTTACCGCAGACTTAAATTTCCTGTCATTAAGTGATTTTATTTCTGTAGGAATATGGTTATATAAATTAGGATTTAAGCTATTTTTACTAGTTTTCATCAATCTGTGTTTCTCTATCATTAAATTATTTGAATTTCTTGTGGCATATGAATGAAGATCAGAATTTTTTGTAAGAAAATTGCGTTTTACGTGTATTTCTTGAACTTGATAGATAAAAATTGTGGGTTGTGAGAGCTTTGTTTGGCATTTAACTTTTCATTTAATCCTATTTAAGGCGCACCGTGGTTAGCTTAAAAAAAAAATTTAATTGTCAAAAAACTATCATTAGCAATAATGGATTTTGACCAAAATCTAATCATCTTGTACTGTTTACCTGAACATTTTATGAAAATCGGTTTAGCGGTTTTGGAGCTATCGTGTGACAGACATCACGACGATATTGATAAGATAGGTCAAAATACACACCAAATAACATATTTACGGCGTTTACTCAACAAAAAATTTTTAGTTGAAAATAATACCTTCTCTAGCCATTGCTAAGCGGGCTAGGAAGGTAAAAAGTTTAAAAAATCAAAGAAATAGTTTTGATTTCTCTATTCAGATTGTTCTGCGTCTCTAACTGTATTAGAGAAAATCGCTCCTATAAAATAAACAACTGTTAAATCTACTTCTAACTACTAGTCGCAGTTGGTACAAAATTGATAGGTAGGTTCATACATACCTATCATGTATGACATGCTTCAACTTTGAGTTTTGTTGCCCAAAGCGCACTTACGAAATTAAACAGTTTTGTATTTTCATGCATCAGGTTATTGGGTAATTTTGTACTCAACTGCGACTAGTATATATAAGTATATTTAGCAGTTGGGTGGTTTTTTTATTTATTTTTTTAGCTCACACATATACTATACTATAGTAATGTGAGCTATGGTGATCCTAATTTTTTCGAGAAAAAAAAAGTTGCTCCGATTTCAAAAATTTTTATATATCTTTGCGTTTCAGATGATTTTGAAACTTTTTTGTTGTGGTGTCTGTCTGTCTGTCTGGCTGTAACGACCAACGCACATAACTCAAAAACTGCTTGCCGATTTCAATGAAATTTGGTACCTAGGCTGGGTCTTGGGTCGAGATGGTCCCATTTAAAAATGAACAAAATCCAATGAACACAAGCCAAATAAAAGATTGGGGGTAGACTTCAAAAATTAGAGTTTATGTGAAAATATGGCGTGTGTGATATCAAACGAAAGGTAATTGAGTCCGGACTTAAACAAAATAAATTTTAGTTTTTGTTTTTTTTAAGGGTGGGGGTATATTTCAAAAACTTGAGTTTAAATCAAAACATGGCTTGTGTCGTATCAAACGAAAGGTAATTTAATCTGGAGTTGAATAAAATATATTTCAGTTTTTAGTTATATTAGCTAACACATACACTATAACTGTAGTACCTAGTGTGAGCTTAGGGGCCCATATATTGGCAGAGTATTTTTTTTAACTTTTAAGGGGCCTACAGACACGCGAGCATTTCTGGAGTTTAGTACGCGCGAACTAATCTCTGCATACATGTACGTTTGGTGGAATTGCCTACACACACGAAGACAAAATTAAACGTTCTAAACATAAACACGATATTATCAATGCATTTTGCCTAGACACCGAGAGATTTGCACGCGTACATCGTGCGCGCGAACAAATCTTCGAGATATTTCAGGCGGATATTGTCTACACACGAAGAGATTAGTATGCGCAAACTTGTACGCGCGTTCTAATCTCTAGAAATGTTCGCGTGTCTGTAGGCCCCTTTAGGTTTAATTCTCATTCAGCCTTTTAAAAAGCACTATGCATTTACCATTCATTTAGCGTTACCCAAAAAGTACGTGTAGATTTTCTACGGACGCGAACAGTGTTACGCTTGATTAAGTGAAGGTGGGGGAGGAAAGAGGGAGGCAATAACTAGTAAAATGGTGTTAAAAAAATTTTTTAAAGCAAGTGCAGAAAGAATTTTTAAAATCGCTCTATATTTGTAAAAGTTATAGCTACAACTATTACCACAAAGTATACTAATACTTTGTGCTATTACTAATAAGGAGGGTGGGGAGGAGGAATAAAAGGGGAAAACTATTATAGTAATGGTCTTAGAAAAAAGTCTTAAAGCGTGTACAGAAACAATTTTTGAAATCGCCCTATATTTGATAAAATTATGCGAATGTTTTTTTAAGAGGGTGGGGGCGAATGACAAGATGGGAGATGGGTGGGAGCAGGGAGAACTACAAAGTAATTACAGCAAATTAGAGGACATTTGCAATGGGTGATCAAGGAATCTCACATTAAAATCACCTGAAATGTAGGTAATTTGTATGCCTTAAAGCCTACATCATGTGACAAAATGATATAGTCTATAGCACCTTCGGGATCAGTAGCAATTCAATGACACCTTTTTTTAAATCAAAATCGGTTCAGCCATTTAGCCTCTAGCGCGACACAATCATACATCTTTACATACATTCATACATACATATCCCAAGCGAAAAACATTACCCTTCCTTTCGCCGAGCAGCAGTTGGGTAAAAAGGCTTATATATCAAGATACAATCTTCAAATTCAAAAGTTATGTTGATTTTTTAATTTTTAAATGCATTGTTAATAAATAAAAATTTTCATACATTATAACCAGAGATTAAAAGTTTGATAAACCTCGAGATAAAAATATGAGTACACTAGTGAATAATTGTTATCAAAGGGAAATAGGACTGTGTTGGTGTGTTTCATAGGCACTGACATTATTTGATATTTTTTAAAAAATACCATTTTTGCGTACTTGGCTTTTTTTACATGAAATGTTTTAGTTATGATTTCATTTCTTTTTTAAAGCAATTGGATAATATTTAATTTTTAAAGTAGTAAAATATGTGGAATATTGTTCAAAACTTTTGCCTTAATTTTAAGGTTTTTTAATTTTTCCGCCATCTACCGAGATACGAGAGAAACAAAAAACAAAAGCAGGCGAAAAACTGCTATACATATTGATCAATGAAAAGATCGAATACAAATAAAATAAAACAAACTATAGTCCGTGACCTATGACAGCTCTTCTGTCTTTCAGGCCGGATCAACGTTTATTGCATTTTTACCCGCCATCAAGACAAGTGAGCGTCAATCAACGGTATTTTTAAGCCAAATGATACTAACAAACGTGGAATTTCGTACCCGTGTTCTGCGGAGTCCCATAAGGATGAAACTGTCAGCTACCCATGGAAAAATATATGAGAGAAACAAAAACTTCTTTTTGTCTAATTAGCCATGAAACTTGTTTAATTTTAAATTCACAAGTACGAAATTCCACGTTTGTTAATATTTAATATGTCAAAATTTCTACAGTCCAAATGGAAAGGTGAATTTTCATAAATTAATTTAAAATTATTTTAAACATTCAAAAAAATCATGAATTTCTTGGTAAACTTCACTTTGTACAACAGTTATTACAGCCATGGCTGGCAGCCACCAGAGAAAGGAAGGGGAATAGAATACCCTTCCTCCCTGCACAACAACATTGAGATTTCTGGGGCATCCATTTTTATGTTTAGAGATGTCACCACTGGCAGCCTATAGCCCATTAAATTTTAGCTCACACATATACTATACTATAGTAGTGTGAGCTATGGTGATCCTAATTTTTTCGAGGAAAAAAAAGTTGCTCCGATTTCAAAAATTTTGAGATGATTTTGAAACTTTTTTGTTGCGCCGTCTGTCTGTCTGTCTGTATGTCTGTCTGTAACGACCAACGCGCATAACTCAAAAACCGCTTGGCCGATTTTAATGAAATTTGGTACTTAGGCTGGGTCTTGGGTCGAGATGGTCCCATTTAAAAATGAACAAAATCCATCGAACACAAACCAAATAAAAGGGTGGGGGTAGATTTCAAAAATTAGAGTTTATGTGAAAATATGGCGTGTGTGATATCAAACGAAAGGTAATTGAGTCTGGAATTAAACAAAATACATTTTAATTTATTTAAAAAAAAGGGTGGGGGTATATTTCAAAAATTAGAGTTTAAGTGAAAATATGGCCTGTGTGATATCAAACGAAAGGTAATTGAGTCCGGAGTTTAACAAAATACATTTTAATTTTTGTTTTTTTTTAAGGGTGGGGGTAGATTTCAAAAATTTGAGATTAAGGCAAAACATGGCTTGTGGTATCAAACAAAAGGTAATTTAGTCTGGAGTTGAATAAAATATATTTCAGTTTTTAGTTATATTAGCTCACACATACACTATAACTATAGTAGCTAGTGTGAGCTTAGGGGCCCATATATTGGCAGAGTATTTTTCTCAGGCAAAGCCCTCTGTTTTTCAGCTTTAGTGAATAACAATTTTAAGAAAATATGCACTTACCTATTAAAAACTTTACGAGGAAAAATAAAATACTCTGCCAATATATGGGCACCTAAGCTCACACTAGGTTCTATAGATGTAGAGTACGGGTGAGCTAATATAACTAAAAACTTAAATATCTTTTATTCAACTCCAAACTCAATTACCTATCGTTTGATACCACACAAGCCATGTTTTAAGTTAAACCCGAATTTTTGAAATCTACCCCCACTCTTTGGTAAAAAAAACTAAAATATGTTTTGTTTAACTCTAGACCCAATTACCCTTCGTTTGATATCACACGCCATATTTTCACTTAATCTCTAAGTTTTTTAAATCTACCCCCACCCTTTTTTTTAAACTAAAATTAATTTTGTTTTACTTCAGACTCAATTATCTTTCGTTTGATATCACACACGCCATATTTTCACATAAACTCTAATTTTTGAAATCTACCCCCCCCTCTTATTTGGCTTGTGCTTGGTGGATTTTGTTCATTTTTAAATGGGACCATCTCGACGCAAGATCCAGCCAAGGTACCAAATTTCATTAAAATCGGACAAGCGGTTTTTGAGTTATGCGCGTTGGTCGTTACAGACAGACAGACAGACAGACAAACAGACAGACAGACAGACAGACAGACAGACAGACAGACAGACAGACGGCGCAACAAGAAAGTTTCAAAATCATCTGAAACGCAATAGTATATAATGGTATATATAAAAATTTTTGAAATCGGAGCAACTTTTTTTTTTCGAAAAAATTAGGATCACTATAGCTCACACTACTATAGTATAGTAGTAGTGTGAGCTAATACACTGAGCCTGATAAACATAAAACACCTCTTCCTAGCTATGGGTGTTAGAAGTAAAAATAGAATATATTTCATTGAAAAAACATTTACAGTTTCATAACATTATCAAAATTGTGAAAACATTGTGTAAAAAATACTTAAATAAAATAGTACATATTATAATACAGGTAGTTTTACAATTTTCTTCATCTCCTATAATATAACTTTATCGATCGATTTTAATATACTAGTAATCGAGGGGTGAACAGCTAACCCAAAATGTGAAAATCCACAATCTTTTGCTAAGATTGTGAGGGATTGTGGTAAGATTGTGAGGGATTGCGAGAGGGATTGTGGAGGACTGTACAGCGGTGGAGCGTGCCTGAAGGGGCGGGGGGGCGACAACCTATAAAAAATTCTTGCGACCAAAAAAAAACAAAAAAAGGTCATCATGTCTATAGTTTCCTGTGCAAGGGATTGTGAAGGACTGTGGTAAGATTGTGAGGGGTTGTGGTAAGATTGTGAGTGATTGGGACAGACTATGTCAAGATTGTGAAGGATTGTGGGATGAAGGATTGTGAAAGATTGTGGTTGATTGGGATGGATTGTGTAAAGATTGTGAGGGATTGTGGTAAGATTGTGAAAGATTGTGAGGGATTGCGAGAAGGATTTTGGAGGACTGTGCAGCGGTGGAGCGTGCCTGAAGGGGCGGGGGGGGGGGGGGGGGGGGGGGGCGACAACCCATCAAAAATTCTTGTGACCAAAAAAAAACAAAAAAGAAGGTCATTATGTCTATAGTTTCCTTTGCAAGGGATTGTGAAGGACTGTGGTAAGATTGTGAGGGGTTGTGGTAAGATTGTGAGTGATTGGGACAGACTGTGTCAAGATTGTGAAGGATTGTGGGATGAAGGATTGTGGGATGAAGGATTGTGAAAGATTGTGAGTGATTGGGGTGGATTGTGTAAAGATTGTGAGGGATTGTGAGGGATTGTGAAGGATTGTGGTAAGATTGTGACAGATTGTGAGTGATTGTGTAAAGATTGTGAGAAATGTGTACACCGATTGTGGGAGCTGTTCACCCCTCGCTAGTAATGCTATGTTTAAATAAACAGAAGTGAACACTTCTTTATTTTATATTAAAAAAAGAAAAGAAATGTATTAATATTATTCTCCATATTCTATATATTTTTCTTCTACTTTTAATCAAGTATTTATCCCTTTGCAATCTTGTGGTAGACAAAAAAATAAATGTTTTTTATAAATATAAGGTGTTCTTAAGAAGGCTTAGCTGAGATTAAGTCACAATAAATGTACTAGATTGGTACAAGTTGCTAACTGATTTTTTATACACAACCTCATACACAACAATCATACATCTAAATGTGACCTTTAAATTGGAGGGTAATTATATATAGAATAGGTATCTAAGTAAGAAAACTTAATAAATAAAGTAAAAATTTCAATAAATAAATAGCAAACACACATAAATACATACATCAACACACTTTTAAGATTTCATAAGATTTCTTTGGTTTAGTTCTCTAGCAGTGGCGTATATATGGGGGGGACTAAGGGGCCCGCCCCCCCCCCCAAGCTAAGATTTTTTTTGGATATTTTCCACATATTTCATGAATACAAACATAAAATAGCATAAAATACAGCCTCATGAGGTCTCGCCCCCCCCCCAAAACTGTCTCGGGCCCACCCCCAAACCTTTTTCTATATATGCCACTGTTCTAGAAGAAAAGCTGTATTGCTGTTTAAAATGTTCAATTTGCATGATTGCATTTGGAAGTATTTCAAAAGCCTATATTGCACAACTGTTAAAAATACTGTCTACAGGAAGTAGACCTACTTAGTTTTAACATTGAGCAATTGATACACTTTTCAACAATAAATTGATGCAAAATAAAATGTTTTTTAACTGTTTAATGACATTATGTTTTTTGGTCAACAAATAATTGCAGAAAAATTGTTTAATTTAGATGCTAGATTTAGAATGTGGGTACCCCAAGTAAATCTTGAGTCCTGTCTTGACTCAAGCCAGACCCCAAAAATTTTTGAGTGTCACAAACTTGTATGGCCTTGCCAGACAAATAAAACTCTGTAATAAAATAAAACCTATCTGTCAGAAAAAAGAACAAATAAATTCAGACAAATTAACCCAACAAATATCAAAAAATTCAAACAAGACTAAACACAATTTTTTCAAAATAAATATATTTAAAATCTTTTTTTTTAACTACCTATAACTATATAATTTTTAGTTGTGTTTATTTTGGCTTTAAGTCCCTTAAATAAAGTCAGGATTTTCATTAACAATTAGAAAATTCTGCACATGAATGAACTGAACCGAACCAGTTATAACATATTTATGGACAGAAAATTTCCTTAATAATGCCATTTTTCTGTTTTAATTGGCATACCATGCTCAGGGACTTCTAGGACACAACAATTTTTAAAAGATAACAGCTTTTGTACTGGTGTGTATATTGCCACCTCTTTACTAGGCCTGTGGCTGCAAACCGCTGCCGAGTTATTAAGAAGTGGTGGACCCCCTCCCAATTGATCAATTATTATTCTACCATTGCCCTATGTACTAAGGCTCATGCCAAGGTGAAAACGTTCTTTAACTGTGGACCCAATTTTTTTAGCCACATGAACAGCTGAGGTTATTAAAAAAAATAAACGACAAGGAGGATAGCGCCGTGGGATTAACTATTTTTGCCTGTTGTTCATTCGAGAGCGTCTTCGAAAACCGCTACCAACTGCGATAACGGCTAGTCTATAAATATGGCTTTACTTACTTCTTGTGAGCTTCCAAAATCGAAGAGTAGGTGCACTTTTAAGGCACTCGATTTGAATTTTTTTTTAGGTATTTCACGTTTTACTTCTGAAACTTCTCAAAGAAACACGTTGACGTATGACAACGGCCGCCATGTCATGATGAAATGACGTAAGACGGCCGGAGACAATGTTGCCGGTAAGTTGTAATTTGTTGATGGGGTTTCTTCATAAAAGGTGACCAATTCTCTGGTATGAGGTGACCATTAGGAGAGGGGAAATACGTTAACGCATAAATATGGGGCATATCCCTGGATTCTCACACGCGATGCTTGAAGCCAGGACCCCCATTTAATTCTTAATGTCCTTTTTCGGGTATGCAGGATTTCGATTACTGCGCATGCCTCAGTTTTGATGATTTTAGCACATACTCCATTGCGTCACTACATTATTTGACAATTGTTGTTAAATATGTAGGGTTATTTCTATTATTTTTATTCTAAAAACTAGGTCTCTAAAATTTATTGTGCAGATTTATTGAGGACACCATGAAGAGAGTTTAATGGCATCTATATAAACCACTTTTCACTTTATTAACAACTTTTAAAGAAAAATGCAGGTACCCCATTTTTCACAGAAAAAAAACATAATTTTACACGACAAACGCAAAACACCGCCAAATGTAAATAAACAACAAATATGGCGTCTACCCACATAGCAGTTGTGCAAGGACTATAGACGTAAAGGAGTGCTTAGTTCCATTTAACCTGTATTAACAAATTGTGCGGGGTGAGGAGAGCGGCGTGACGTCACCACTTGTGCTAAAACGTTCGTTGTATGTGATGATATTCGTATTTTCAAAAGAGTTTTGTTGATATTTCTCTGAATAGTTTGTATTTTTTGGATTGTTTCAGTGCAGTGCTACTCAGAAAAGACATATAAATAAACATTTTCACGTTTGGACTGTTAACAGTGTGTAAAAATTCGATTCAGGACAGAGAAGAACGTTTGTTTACAGGGTAAAAAAAATCGCCACGATTTTCTCAGCAAATGGGCTTCTTGTTTAATACTATCTAATTAATACCTAATTGTGATTATTATTATTAATTATTTTCTAATTATTATCTAAAGTATACTGATAAATAATTTCCATGGTAATTTTTTTAGCTCACTATGCCTGGAAGAATCTGTACGGTTGCTGTGTGCAAAAACAATCAGTTGTTTCTCAAAAAACAAGGCTCAAACATAGTCTTCCATTCTTTTCTAAAAGGCAAGGATTTAGTGTCTTCCACAATGAGAAAAGAATGGGTGCATCGCTGTAGGAGGAAAGACAACTTTAATATAGATGCTTCGTCAGTTTGCTCTGATCATTTTACAGTTAATGACTATGAAAGAGATCTTCAGCATGAGTTATTAAGTAAGTACATAATACATCACCTTATTTTAATAAATTTAATTTAATAAACATTTCACCACAAAATGTATAGGTAATACCAAAAAATGCAAATTAATAATTTATTCGAGCCAAAAAAAATAAAAAAGGTTTAAAATAATTTTGATTACCTTAAACACAGAACAAAAGGATGCAACTTTGCCATGCATCACCATAGGATAAAAAAGAAAGATAACACTGTTCTATCTTTCCGTAGCCTTTGGTAGTGCAGCATTTTTTTGGCAAGTTCTCTTAAAGTTTGTTTCATTTGCGATATTCTTCATAAGAAAGACGTTTCTGTCATGTCAGTGTCACAAAAGTAAAAAAAGGTATAAATCAGACGGAAGGGCGAAAAAATATCGAATCACAAAATATTGAAAACCAAAATATCGAATTAAAATATCAAAAGTACATAATATCGAAACTACAAAATATCGAATAACAAAATATCGAAACTACAAAATATCAAAACAACAAAATATCGAAACAACAAAATATCGAAAATACAAAATATCGAAAACACTAAATATCAAATAACAAAATATTGAAAATACAAAATATCGAAACCACAAAATATTGAAACAACAAAATATCGAAAATACAAAATATCGAAAACACAAAATATCGAATAACAAAATATCGAAACAACAAAATATCGAAAATACAATATATCGAAACAACAAAATATCGAAAATCAAAAACAGAAAATTTCGGAAACTTCACCTAACCTGACCCTGACCTAATCTAACTTAACCTAATCTGATATAACCACACGAAAATAGAGAGTTATAAAAACCTAACCTAACGAAACCTAATCAAATCTAACCGAACCGAACCGAACCAAAGCAAACTGAACCAACAATTTTTTTCAAAAAGAAAACTTTCCTGACTTCTTTCCCGGGATCCTAGAAGGTGTGAATTCGAACCGAACCGAACCTATCTAAATCTAACCATACCTAATTAGCAGTGTTGTAGTTTAGTTTGGTTTCGGTTCGGTTCGGTTCGGTTGGGTTCGGTTCTGTTCGGTTTGGTTCGGATTCACACCCTCTAGGATTTCGGGAAAGAAGTCAGGAAAGTTTTTTTTTTGAAAAAAATTGTTGGTTCAGTTTGCTTTGGTTTGGTTCAGTTCGTTTCGGCTAGATTTGATTAGGTTTTATCAGGTTAGATTTTTGAAACTTTTTATTTTTATGAGGTTGGGTCAGATTAGGTTTAGTTAGATTAGGTTAGGTTACGTCAGGGTCGGGTTAGGTTAAGGTTTCGATTTTCTATTTTTGATTTTTGATATTTGTTAATTTCGATATTTTGTATTTTCGATATTTTGTGTTTCGATATTTTGTATTTTCGATATTTTGTATTTTCGATATTTTTTCGCCCTTCCAAATCAGACTATATCTACTTCATTACTAAAAAATGCGTTTTCTTTAGACCTGCCTCCACGCAAGATGCTCAAGAAGACAGCAGTGCCTACATTGAATTTGGGACAAAAAAACAAAAAATCAAGTGAGACAACTCGTAACAAAAGAGCACTTAGGAAAGAAAACAAGGCAGTGGTTGCTTCTTTGCTTTAGTCATCTAGCAATTTAAGTTTGCCATCAACATCTAAAAACATCCTGATGTGTCTGTCTTAAATCCAGCAGAAGATATTTGTGCAGATGTAGAAGTTCAAGATTTACCTCAACATTCACACTCCACAACCGAGACCACTGAATCCGAGATTGAGCACCAAGCAGTTAATTATAAAATAATGTATGACAAGCTGCTTAGTAAATATTCTTTATTACGAGCCACTTCTAACACAAAAATTAGAACTTTGGAGGCGTCTCTAACCTACTATAAGAACAAGTATTATAACTGCTCAATTACCAGAAGAGACCAATTAAAATCAGTTGACGAACTACTGAAAATGATTTTAACACAAAATCAGATAGATTTGCTTTCAAATCGTAAAACAATAGCTTATTGGACTCAGGAAGAAATTTGCATTGCTTTCACACTGAGGTATTACAGCAAAAAATGTTATCTTTATCTAAGAAATAACTTGAAATATCCCTTGCCAGCGTTATCAAGCTTAAGGCGTTGGGCGTCTCGTTTGGATGTAAGCCAGGGATTGCTTAAAGATATCCTATTGTTAATGAAATTAGCTGGTGAAGATTTTACTAATTTTGAAAAAACTGTTGTTCTGCAATTTGACGAAGTCAAAGTGAAGTCAGTGCAAGAATATGATGTGGCCAAGGATCAAGTGCTTGGGCCTCACAGCCAGATGCAAGTTGTACAGGCTCGAGGCTTATTTTCTAAATGGAAGCAGGCTGTTTATATTGCATTCGACCAAAAAGTGACAAAAGCTATATTATTAGAGATTATCAGTGAATTGCAAAAAATATCTTATAATGTAGTAGCATGTGTAAGTGACTGTGGAGGTGGAAATGTTGGATTATGGAAAGAGCTGCAAGTTGATTTGGAAAATCCATTTTTTAAACATCCAATAACAGATAGCAATATTTATATGTTTGCAGATGCACCTCATCTACTAAAACTTGTCAGAAACTGGCTATTGGTCACCGGATTTATTTTGGATGGATATAAAAAGATCACAAAGGAACCTCTGCAGGAACTAGTTAAATTAACCAATATTGAGGTGAATCCATGCTGGAAAATTTCTGAAAACCATTTAAATTGTGAAAAGGGACAAAGACAAAACGTAAAATTGGCCGCTCAGCTGTTGTCTAATACTGTATCCACAGCACTTTTGCGATACAAACCCGGTGGTAATTTGCAAAATGCTACCGACCTTGGAGAATTTATCGGAGACATCAATAAATGGTTTGACATATTCAACGGTTACGTAGAACATGGATCAGTCCCTACCAAAAGTGCATATGGTGGTAAATATATCGAAATGCACAATGAACATTTAAATAAAATGATTTTAACAGTTTCAAATATGCGAGCAGTCGGGAAAAATTCATTGCAGATTTTTCAAAAAGGCATGATAATGTCAACATATAAGCTAAATCAAGATGGGCTTGAAATTTTTTTTTCTCAGATCCGATGTCGAGGACCTAACGAACACCCTACCCCATTAGCAGCTATTTATCCTATTCGTATGATAATACTAGGCAAAAATGCAGGAGTTTTGGATGCAAAGGTCAATACGACAGACCAAGGCACAGACGAATTTATATCGCCAAAAGTTTTTGACAAAGTAAAAATTCAATTGCCTGATGCCTCCTTTTGAGGAAATATTTGGGTCAAATTCCAGTTCATCTTTTTCGTCAATAGAGACCTCCGATCAAGCTCCTGATTTATCTGGAAGTACCTTATTATATCAAAAAGAAAATTATCTAGAAATGACAGACGATGCATTAGAATACATTGCAGGTTGGCTTGCGAAAAAATACAAAGAAACATTTTCAAACTTGGGAGACTTTACAAACTGAAAAGTGACCACACATATCATGTTCCTTCTTGGGTCCAGCAACTATCATTCGGCGGCCTTATAAAACCTTCTCGACATTGGTTGGAAAAAATTAAAAAATGGAACTCATACTTCGAGTTATATCATGGTAACTCATTTAGACTTGGTACCAGAATTGTGGGTAGATTGGCCAGTAAAATTTAAAAAAAAGAAACCATGCCACTTAAAATAATTTTTGATTTTTGTAAATTGCCTACAATAATAAGAATAAACTTCCATAACGATCAAGCACAGAAAACTAAAAATCTTAAACGAAAAAGATGTGAGGACATTGAACGGAGTAGAGCAAGAAAATTACAAAAGATTGTGAATTAAAAAGGAATATTTTTCTAAATGAAATCTTTTTTTGTAAAAATGTAATAATAAATACTTTTTTTATGTTCTATATTCCCGTTTTTTAATTATCTATTAAATAATTTCTTAACATGCTTAAAAAAGCGGTTGTCTATTTGCTAAGAACAATGTTTGTGTTTTTCCTTTTTTTAAATAAATCAATAAATTTTTCGTCTTATATTTCCGTTTTTAATTATTATCTCAAAATAATTTCTTTACATACTTTTAAAACACTTGGACAAATTATATAGGTGCTGCGAAATTATGTATAGTTTTTTTTTCACTTTAAGTATTTATATTTAATAAATTAAACAGATATTTCAAATATATAATCATTTATCATCCTTTTATTTAATATAAAGACAATATTTTTAAATGTACAATTCCTCAATTTTGCATAAAATTTAATTTGCATAAAGAAAATAGGTATAAAAGCACATAAAATCCAATATAACAATAGGCGCGTTTTCTGCCCAGCACAATTGGTGACGTAACAGCGAGTTTGACCTTGAACATCGATTGCAGACAGATTCGGCCAACTGAGCAATCCTGTCTAGTCTATAATCGTTGGCAGTTGTGTGTCTATGTGACAATACACACGCATGCGCACTTGAAAATACGCGTCTGCGAATATAAATTTGCCATTGTTTCCAAAGCAAGATATGACTGCTTCACTTTTCTATTTTTTGAACATTTATTTATGCTCTAACGTATTTGGGAGAAGGATATACTCGTATGTGTAACAGCCATTTGCACCAACCTACCCCTAGACCAGGAATAGCTATAAATGACACCACAGGCGCACCTAAGATGAAATTGTTTGCACCGGCGTTTTTTCCAGCGTCACGACCTTGCTAGATGAAGTTACATTTTGGCAACACTGCTGCTCTAACGTAACTCTTTCGATGATCAGTGATTTTGTATTTGAAAAAAAAAATTTAAGTTTTGTTAATTTTTATTTGTTAAAATGTACACTAATCCCGTTTTTAAACAATTTCTGTTTTATAACGATTTGCATGCTTTTTTCTCAAGTGTTTTTCTGTCTAATGGTGGGTTTATGTAAATTTATTTTCTTTGTTGTACAAACAACACAGGATTAAGATGCTAAACACTACTAAAGAAAATAAATAAATTTGGCTAATTGTTCTACCGGGTGGGCCAAAATAAACCGGACAATTTTTTTTTCATTATAGCTTTTGAACCATACCATCGATTTTAATGAGACAAACTGCACTTGGCAGATAATTAATCAGGGTTTTGAACAAATAAATTATTTTGTCTGTCATTTCAAAATCCAAGATGGCGGACGAAATAAAATTGTACCCTTCAAAGATGCTCGTTTATTCTTGTGTTGTGAACATGTTTTAATAATTGTTTTTGAATGACTAAAAAAGCAGCATTCTTGCATTCAATGGTTCTAAAAAAAAATATTTTTGATTTAACCATTGTTTTGAATATTATACGATTGCCTTGCCAATCATGTCTGCATTTATTTCCTTATAAATTCATAACTACTGAATCGATTTTGATTAAATAAAAAGTATCCTGGTGAGAATTAATTGCTTTTTAAAGATCATGATCAAAATTTACTAACATCTTAAAATTTAAGATGGTGGACAGAATCATAATTGATTCTTCAAAATGGCGTGTTTAGTCTTATTTTCTAAAAATATTTTAGCTGTTTTTTAATTTATAGAAAAGCGCTACTTTTCCCCACAAAACAAGGTATAAATTAGTAAAATCGGTTTGGTGGTTCTCAAAAAATCCATGTTTGTTTCAGCCATTGTTTTACAGATTATACGAGTTCATTGCAAATGCTTTCTGCATTTTGTTTCTTATAAACTCAATTATTACTGAATCGATCTTAGTGAAATAAAAAAAATTATGGTAAAAATTGATTCTTCTTTAAAATTTGTAATAGAAATTTTGCCGCCATCTTAAAAGTTAAAATGTCGGACAAACTCGTACTTGACCCTTAAAAGAAGCACGTTTATTCTTATTTTCCGAAAATGTTTTAGTCTTTTTTTTAATTTATAGAAAAGCACTTAATTAGTATTTATCTCTTTATGCGGGAGAAAAGTAGTGTTTTTTTATAAATTAAAAAAAAACTAAAACATATTCAGAAAATAAGAATAAGCACGTCATTGTTAAGAATCAAGTATGATTCTGTCCGACATCTTAAATTTAAAGATGGCGGCAAATTTCGATTATAATCTTTAAAAAGCAATCAATTCTCTACATGATTTTTTTTTATTTCACGAAAATTGGTTTAGTAATAACGAATTTATAAGGAAATGAATGCAGACAGGATTGGCAATGCAATCGTATAATCTGTAAAACAATGGCTGAAACAAAAATAGGTTTTTTGAGAACCACCAAATTTTACTAATTTGCACCTCGTTGTGTGGGGGAAAAGTAGTGTTTTTCTATAAATTAAAAAAAAAACTAAACATTTGTGAAACTAGGAATAAATACGCCATTTTGAAGAATCAAGTATGATTCTGTCCGCCATCTTAAATTTTAAGATGGCGATAAACTTTGATTTTTTATTTCTTTTAAATCGGTTCAGTAGTAATGAATTTATAAGGAAATAAATTCAGACATGATTGAAAAGGCAAACGTATAATATGCAAAACAATGGTTGAAACAAAAAACTTTTTTAAGAACTACTGAACCGATTGTGCTTATTCGTATAATTTTTGCAAAGTCACCTGAAATGCTCCTAATACGGGGTTCTATCGATTTCATGAAATTTTGCTTCAATCTGCCCTTCAAAAGTTATCCAAATTCATATAAAATCTTCCTGGTATAATTTCAACCCTACTGACAGAGAAAAGGCGCGGCTCTTTGCGGTCCGAGCACAAAGTATTTGTTTTCGACCAACCCAGCACAGGTGGATAGACGGCACCTGATTGGCAGATTTTTTTGAGCTGCGCTTTAATTGCTTTCGGGTGACCTTTTCGGGACACCTTTAGTCGGCAGTATGCAGAGTTAGAAAATAAATCAGTGTCGTTTCTGTAGGTGTAGGATTAGAAAGTTTTATTATCTATTTTTATTTCTTTAGTTTACGCCATAATTAAATGAAATAATTTTCATGAGTATATCTACCGCCGCCCATGTCACTTTCTTTAAAGGATATGCCGATGGTCGGCTTTAACCTTTGCTCAACTGACTTTGCAAAAACTATACCTTGTATTATGCGCGGCAAGAATGCAGCTTTTTTACTAATTAAAAAAAATAATTAAGACATGTTCGCAACACGAGAATAAACGAGCATTTTTAAAGGGTACATTTTAATTTCGTCCGCCATCTTGGGTTTTGAGATGTTGGAGATAAAAGTACATTCAGCCAAGACTCTGATTAATTCTCTGTCAGCTGCAGTCTGTCTGTTATAATTTTTAAAAAGTTGTCCGGTTTTTTTTTGGCCACCCGGTATATCTGATATCTAATATGTGCAATTTTGTGTTAAATAAATTACAAATTAAAATTATATCTTAACAAGCAGAGAGGATAACAAGTCCATTCATAGGAATACACATTCATCGTATCGACGTGTATGCTGGGTGCACCCAAGGAGTGAGGATTGAGGCCGCCCCCCTCCCAAGCCTAAGATTTTTATAGAAATTTACCACATATTTCATGAATAAAAAAATAAAATAGCATAAAATACAAAATTAGAGGTCTCACCCCAATACCCCCCGCCAATCAATATTCCTGGGTGCGCCAAATTCAATACCAAATTGTGTTTTATGAATTATGAAATCTTCATTCATTCATTCATTTCGGTTTGGTTGGCCTATGCATCGAAGGCCATCTACCCACAGTCTGCAACTTAACCCAACTAACATTTATAGTAGCGGCTACATGTTCTAAAGGCTTTGCTACTTTCTTATAGTAGAAATGTGGTGATCCCAACCAAAATTTGTTACTTTTTAGTTCTAACAACTATTTAGTATCAGGAAATAGTAGATGTTTCGAAAAAACGACCCTCTAAACTACTTCATAGGATTGTTTCTTGATTGTCGATTCTGATAGTCTTCTCTACCACAATAGGACGTTGCTAAAGTTTTACTTTCTTTTTAGTCGTTATTTCGTAGTCGCCCTGACTTTTATATCCTACTTAATTACCACTAGAAAGTTAAGCTTCATTGGAGTCCCAAACAAGTGTATCCGACAACTACATTATAACTTTAATTTTTACCACAAAAGTTTGTGTCATCATAGTAACATCTGATGTAACAATGTAGACAAAATAACTTTTTGGATCAACTTTAAAGCCGCAACTACTTTCAAGTAACCTTTTCGACTATCAGGGAATATAGTTTGGGACGCCATGTTTTTATGTAAGAAAGAAAATTTAATATTTTTGTTGTCGTTTTATGAGCTCATATTAAAGAGCCATACTATTTTATAAACAAATTAGTTGAAGCTTACCAAAAATGCTCTTCTTAAGCACCATTTGTTGGAGTTAACTGTCGATTATGGAAACATAACCTCCAAAATCACAACACAAAAATTCCATCAGCTACCAGAAAACGGCTCAATTTTACGGGCGCACCGGTTTTTTGCAATATATATAATGCATGTTATACAAAAAACTTTGCGTCGCACTCGAATTTTGATCCTCTGCTCGTAAATTCTCACACTTTTGGATAACATAGTTCATATTATAACCATAACCAAACAAAAAAACTAAGCGAGTCTGTTTACTGTTGTGTCCACCATATTGTGTTACAATTCTACCAAAAAGAAACGATTATATTATTTGCAACTACATCGCAACTTTGATGCCATTACGGAAAAAAACAGCCTCTTCGACGTAGTAGATACCTGGCTACGACGTAGTAGTGTAGTTGTTACTACAGTGACTTTAAACACTTGGCCTAGTAGTTACAACCAGAAATTGGTTCCCCACTTAGGGAATTATAACGTCGCTGTATGGTATACTGAGACGTAGCGGGAGTACGTTGCGGTTACTTTTAAGAAATTCTTTCTAGTTGGCGTTTCGTCGTTACAACTTTAAATGTTTGTTGGGAATGCTTTGATTTGGACAATCACAACACACTCACATTCATACACATAGACCCCACAGCATAAATCTCCTACAGTCAACCCACGACGACCACGACTGTTGCGCTGAAAAGGAAAGTAGTCTATCGTCTATAACCAAGTTCTGCTGGGACGATAGCCATGTTAGATAGATGCAAGTCTAACATGTAGCAGGACCACCTTTCGGAAGGGGTGTAAAAGCGTGAGTCCACTGTGTACACTTGCTACGCAGTATAAAGAGCCCTGCCCTCGACAGAGAGGTGTCAGGCAAAATTAAGTCCTCTTAGAGAAAGAAAACTTGCATCCTAAGGGCCACATGCATCAGTTTGATATATGATGTACGGACAAATCGGTGTTTGCGAAAAGGGCGTGCCGTGTGCAGTCGCTAGACCAAAAAATGGTCTCCCCACCACTACTACTACTAGACTCCTATGGTAGGCAATTTTCTTTTCTCATGGAGGATTTAATTTTGCCTCATGCTCTTTGTCGAACACAGGGGTCTTTATCGTGCTAGCCCCATCTACGCTCTTAACACGGGGCCACCGGCTTGCGTAACTTCCGAACCACGGTCTTTTATTCATCATCAACTTTGCCTACTTCGTTGATGCCCAAACTTCGCCCAAGACAGGAAATCTTCTGACAATAAAGTGATTTGATTTGAATTTGTTAGGTTAGGGTAATATTTAAAAACACCAGATTAGCACAGTGGCGTGGCTATTATTGTGCAAACCAGGGCAGTGCCCGGGGCCCCGGTGTAAAAGGGGCCCCAGCGGCCCTAGTAAAAACATCATTCTTAAGCAGCAATTAATTCGTAACTTTTTTTACCTTCTTCGTCCCTCCCCTCCGGACATCCTGGATAGGCCACTGCAAATGTATATTTTATATTCATAAGGTTTATAAAATAGCTTGCTTAAAAATACGTAGTAAAACGATAATAAAATGAATGATTTTGAAAAAAAAAATTTGTTGGCAAGTATTTTATATTCTTATTGAGTTAAGAGGGCCCCCAAAAAATGTTTGCCCCGGGGCCCCATGACTTTTAGCTACGCCGCTGGATAACCATCTTTACGCCAAATTAGGTATAGATAGATCAAGGTATGATTGCCAACCCATCTTGATTTTGCAGGGCTGTCCTGATTTTAAGAAAAATGATCTACATCCTGATGTCACCATCAGTGCAGAAAATGTCCTGACTTATAAAGCATTCTGACAAAAAGTAATAAGATTCCACTTCCATTGACCAGTTTGCCCTTCTTTTTTTTTAACAAAAAATTGCAACTTGATTTTTGTATACAGGGTGCTCCAAATAAAAGCAGTTAATAGGGTCCTATGGGGATTGCGGAAACAGTAAGAGAAACAGTTTTGGTTTAAAAAGAAAAAAGTTTCGCTATTCCGCGCCCATTCATATATTGTATCAAAATTAAAAATATTCACAGGGATTTTAAAAATATCGAGCTTAAACTAAAAATTGTGTGTTTTTGACTAATTTAAACTAGGATTCCTAGAAAAAAATCGTTAACATTATTCGATTGGTCGTAGTCGCTAATATAAAACTACCAAATTTTATTGACTTTGTTTACTAGATAGCGACGATATACAGTACAACATCTAGTTGGGCTTGAAATTGCGCAACTATTTTCTGATTTAAGCAAAATTGTATCTCTTACCGATTCCGAACTCTCTATAAAGCCCAATGTAGTTGCTTTTATCTGGGACACCCTGTATATATAACATATAACGGTCATTTCGATATTCCGTTTGCTCATCTATCGGTAAAATATTTAAAAATATTGATTTTGATAACCTAAATCGTTTGAAAAATGTCAAATTGTCCATTTCTTCGAAGTGGTGACTTCTATCCCATAATCCCCTTGGAAAACTCTCCAAAATCTTCAAGCCATCTTCCGCGACGCCGTTTTCTTCAACAATATCAATTATTTTTTGAAAATATATGATTTCTTTTATTTGTGTACAAAAAACATCACAACTGTATACTTTTTTATGGTATGTTTAGATTTAGGGAAGCGCTAGGAATCAAAAACCAGCCCCTAGATTCAGGGTTCACCTTACTTGGGGGAGACCTAAGAACCATAACAAACGAAACACTTTCCTAACCTAAATTTAGGTGGCCACTAGTGCTAGGTGACTCCTAAATATGTTGGCGCATATGGCTGTAAGTGCCCTACATATGCCACAAGAAGATAAAAACACTTCTAATCAAAATAAATTATTGAACTGAATTGAATAAATCTTTATTAGCAAATCATGCTATTTAAAATTACAACCCAAGTTTAATATTAATGCATACACCACTATTTCTATACGAGACCAATTCCAAACTTATAATACTAATAACTATTTACTTCTTATTATAAAAATAATACAACAATTTTACCACAAACCGATATTATAAAAATAAAAGAAAGTTACAACTTACCATGTTATGAAAAGGATGATGGGATACAAATGCAAAAAATACCAACTATAGAACTTGGAATCATCAAGAGTATGAGCCGGGAGAGCAAAAGTTTTGGAAAGCCACAAATAGAAATATAAAATTATATTATTATACATGTTTTGACTCGAGATGACCAAGAAGAGTGATTTCACTTTTAACTCACGTACACTGGTTTCAGTGCCGCCCTGATTGAAACCAGAACCAATCAAGAACAGAGCAACAAGCAGCAACCCTGCATTGTTACTACGTTTCTATACAAGGAATTGATTCCAATTCAACTTCTTGCACTCCCTTCTAGTTTTGTGTGAAAGAGTGCGACGG
The DNA here is from genome assembly GCA_963576565.1 of Aspidapion aeneum. Classification (NCBI taxonomy): domain Eukaryota; kingdom Metazoa; phylum Arthropoda; class Insecta; order Coleoptera; family Brentidae; genus Aspidapion; species Aspidapion aeneum. The sequence continues at coordinate 63,896,888 of OY755047.1, forward strand.
AAGTATAGTTTGATTCGGTTTCAAATCTTAGTAGAACTTAGTCAATTTTATTTACAAAAAAATTTGTTATAAAAAAATCGGCGGTTTTTTGTCTTACCAAGACCGATTTTGTAGTAAAGCCATTTTTTCGTCAGTTTTTTAAAGTATTTTTTATTGCAATACTGACCGAGGCTTTAGTTTATTCAGATATTGTTATTGGCAGGGTAAGATAAGATGATTTTTTTTTAACTTACTTTAGGGCTGGTTTAAGGTTTACCCCATTGAGTTTTCCCAGTAAGGTAATTCACAAGGAACAAACTTAATGTATAATTTTGGTATCTCTGTCTTTTTTCCGTTTGCTTAGCATGGCAAGATGGAGATATAAAATTAATTCCCAAATTTGTTGTGTTGCTGAATAATGGTGTGTTTATGTTTATTTTTATCTAGTCAGTGTGGTGTTTAGTTTGACATAGCTCTATGGTTTGTTTGCTACCTCCACCCTCGCCCCCACCCCTATTTCTAAGGTTTGTAGGCTGTGTTTTTTAACAAAATTATCAATGACCTAGGGGTGATCAGCTGAGCCAAATTTGTATAGCATCCTACAGGACTTTAAAATAAAATCTTGGTCCTGTAGTGTATTTTAGGATCTTGTATAGTTTCCTGTGGAGTCTTGTATGGCTTGTAGACAAAATTTGTACACCTACTGTAAGCAGCTGATCATCCCTTGTCAATGACAGTAGGTATTTTTTTATTATTTTGCTTGGTTTTATGTCATTTTATATTTGACCTATAAGTGCAATGCTGGTGGAGTGATTCCAGAGTGAGATAACATTGTAACTATCCCTTGGGTACTTTTACTTGTGGTTCCGTGGCTCCAACCCACAGGTGCAAGTAGGCCAGGTATTCTGTTACAACTTCTACTTCCCAACAACTGCCTGAGTAGACACAAATATCTGAAAAATAAATAAAGTAACCTTTTCAAGAAAAAATATCCTATAAATTTTATTTACTCAATAAATAACTCACTAATTGCCTCTAAAACAGAAATATCAGACTTGGAAGTTTTGATTGACAGTAAATTGTCATTTTCCAGCCACATCAGTCAGGTAACAACTAAGGCAATGAAGGGCTTTATCCAGCATTCATCACTAGACATGTAATTGTTTACATTTAGGACACTTTATTGTGCTTTTGTTAGGCCTATCTTAGAATATGGAATGGTTGTGTGGACCCCTTCATATGGTTGTTACATTGAGCAGATTGAAAGAGTTCAAAATAAATTTTTGAGAGTGGCAGCCTTTAGGAGTGGATATCGGCAAGAAGAATACAACTATGGGTGGGTGAGGAATAGTTTGAATTTACCTACTTTGGAGTCAAGAAGAACTTTATTAGACGTATGTTTTCTTCACAGGGTGATCAATTCAGCAATAAACTCCATATCATCATTTTTGAGATAAATGTTGGACAGTTATCAGCTGTTTTCTATAACAAATAGCATAAGCCAATGATAAAAAGTTGAAAAATAATCACTGACTGTAGAATTTTCAGAAGAAAAGTTAAAGAAATTCTAACTAATAAGGCCTTATTATAACTTAGAAGAATTCTTTAACGATCAACTTGCCATTGCCTAAACTTTAACTTTAACTGGAATGATTTGCCTCACCTTGTGTCTTGTTTGATTTTTACTGAAATTTGTTGGTTGTTTTTTGGTGTAACTTTTATTTTCTTTTGTTTTTGTTTGCTTGCGTGATTTTTTAAAACTTATTAATTAGGGTAGGGTAACTAAACCTATATATGACTCACTTTTTTAATTAAATTAGATGTTTTTTTTTATTATTATTTTGTTCAATTGTTTATTGTTGACTTGTTGAATGAAGTTTTTGTGTGTGACTCACTTTTTAAATTTATTTAGATGTTTAATGTTGTTTTGTTCATTGTTGCTTTTAAATAATTTTATTTCTACCTTATTTGTGATACTAGTAATCATTTTAACCGATTTTGTGAAATAGTTCCCTATGACCTTTAGTCAATTTTTATTATGTTTTTGTTGATTTTTGTTTAATTTGTTGTTCAATTTTTATTATGTAAGATTTTATTTATGTTTTTACATCTTTTATATTTTTGATGGGTTTTGTTTTATTGTTTAATTTTCATTATGTAAGATTTTATTTTGGTTTTAATTTTTTAAATGTGTTTTTTTTTCCTATTTTTTATTACCTATAATTAGATTAGTTTACCCAGCTTTGTCAATGTAATACCATATTATTATGACAATAAAGCATATTTTGATTTGATTTGATTTGATTAATGATATAGGGTGTAGATTGTCCTCAGCTGTTATCTCTTTTTAAACTTCCCAATAGAATTAATAGGCATTCAGAAATTTTTTTGGTACCATTCCACCACACTATTTATGGTATTAATGAACAAACTACATGATTAGTATGTAGTGCCAATAGCCTGTCAAGGCAAATAAATATTTTTGACTCAAAAATTAATTTAGTTAAAAAACAGCTAAAAAGTATTTTATAAGTTCCTGCTGTATTCTAGTCTATGTTGAAACTGTGTTAGCGTCTGTGATTTGTAAAATGATTTTGGAAATATTGATTCTGTTGATAAATAAATAAAATAAATACCCAATGATGACTGCCTTCTGCATGTTGCCTGAAAATTGCTCTGCCCTGTCATGGCAGGCCGGCAAGGTCTTGAGAGGTGAGAGCAGTGTCTGAAATACCATTATCTTGACTGTATAGCCCTGGTAAACTCAGCAAAGAGAAGATCCTGATATTTCATCAAATCAAATCACTTTATTTTCCAAATAACTGTTAAAAATTACAGTATGGGTTTTGGCATAACTGGGTACAAGCTTAAATACTTAAGAACTAAAAACACTATAACAACACCTGGTGGAAATATATGTTTTTGTTTTTGCAAGAGAGTTTAACAAAAGCTAAAAATGAATAACATGTATTTATAAAAACTAAAACAAAATAACAATAATAATAATAGGCAAACGAAAAAACAGCAAAGCACAACCAAGTTTTATTTAATGTATCACTGGAGATCTTTGGTGTTAGGAACAATTAATCCAAAATAACAAGCTTAAAATGGTTAAAAGTTTTTTTTTTCATCTTCAATACTGCAGAAACGATCTCTGTACAATTATAGAAATGAAACACACAATATTGCCATAAAACTTAAGGTCAGAATCAGTAGTTAGAAAGAATCACTCAGATACTCTACAACCAAGTAGTAGGCTCCATGACAAACCGGCTCCTTTACCCTTTTGGTAAATACTTTTGGAATGTCTACATTTTTTATTTTGTTGGGTAGATGATTATACATATGAACACTAGCATATCTAATAGATTTTTCATACCTAGAGGTTTTATGTTGTTCAACTTGTAACTCATTTCTATTTCATGATTTAAGTTGAGCAGGATAACTATGGATCTGATACCTTCCTAGCTAGCCTATTAGCCTACTTCAACTAAAGTCATGATATATCAGCCAGGAAAACAGTTTTTTGTAAATATCTCACAAACTAAAGCTCCTAAGTATAATTGTCATTAGCATTAATGGATTTTGACCAAAATCTAATCAGCTCGTTAGAGTGTCGAACACTATTTGTCCTGAAAATTTTATGAAAATCGGTTAAGCGGTTTAGGAGCTCTCGTGTTACAGACAAAAAAATTTTTTTCATCAAAAACAATACCTTCTCTAGCCATTGCTGTGCGTCATTTTAGGAACAGTCATTTCGGGAACGTTCTCGGATATTACGAACGTAAATAAGCCTTATTTTATCACAAGTGTTTATTTAACTTTACTTGTAAGTTTGTAACAAATATAGGAATTCAATTTTGACAAACTTCTACACATCGGATCAACTTCATGTTAATTTATAAAAATATCATAATTTTTTTTAGAATTTTAAAAAATTGAAATATTTTTTTTAGAATTTGAATTTAGATTTTTTTAGAATTTTTGAATTTTTTTTATTTATAATTTTTAATTAATGAAAATTTTTAATTTATGAAAATTTTATAATTTATGAAAATTTTATAATTTTTATAAATTAAAAATTTTATAGTTTATGAAAATTTTATAGCTTTCATAAAATAAAAATTATAAATAAAAAAATTCAAAAATTCTAAAAAAATCTAAATTTCAAATTTTAAAAAAATATTGAAATTTTCAAAAATTAAAAACAATACATTTTAAATATTTTTTAAAAAAACTAAAAAAATATATGATATTTTTATAAATTAAAAATTATAAATAAAAAAAATTCAATATTTCTAACAAAATCTAAATTTCAAATTCTAAAAAAATATTGAAATTTTCAAAAATAAAAAAAAATTAAAAAAGAAAATACATTTTAAATATTTTTAAAATTTGAAAAAACTAAAAAATTTTATGATATTTTTATAAATTACACGAAGTTGATCAGATGTGTAGAAGTTTGTCAAAATTGAATTCCTATATTTGTTCCAAACTTTCAAGTAAAGTTAAATAAACACTTGATGATAAAATAAGGCTTATTTACGTTTGTAATATCCGAAAACGTTCCCGAAATGACTGTTCCTAAAATGACGTTTCCGTCATTATTATCTTTGATTTTTTGTGCTTTAATGTAAAACAAAATATTTTTGGGGTTGTGTTATAGACGCCTTGATTTTTTTATTATAACAATAACAAAAATATAGTTTTAACCTAAACACATTCTACAACAGCATTCCCCAAATGATGGTAAATTGATGTACGCCACTGAAATATCGAAATAAAATTTGCTTACTGCTTTAATTTAATATTTAATACCATCAGTCAACTCAGCATTGACAACCTGTTTGAAGTTTTGATGGACCTAGTACAGCACCATCTGATTCTTTCAATAAAAAACATTTTAATATTTTATGCATCTGTTCCCCAAATGATGAGTGTTTAGCCGGACAACTTTAGTAATAGGTAAAATTAACGTTTACTTTACATAACCTTGTATCTATTTAGCCTTCTTCAATCCATCTTCATCCATCTAGTTCCCGCATGTTTCTTCAAATCGTCCGCCAATCTCATTTGTGGTTTACAATACATTTGTTCCATCGATCGTCTTTCTGTCTGATATTATGACCTGCAAATTTCCATTTTAATTTCGCTATTAAACTTCCCTGACTAAGTTATTAAGGCGTTCCCCAAATGATTTTTCTGATATAGAGAGAACAAAATTAAATCTGGGACATATTTAAGTAAAATGTTAAGTATAAAAATCTGAAAATAATTTGAAAACTGTAATTTACTACAGCTTTAACTACGAAAATTCTCTCCAACTCAAATTGTCCACCTCCATGATTTTGACCCTTATGTGAATATGTATGTTGCAAATTTTGTCGGTAACTGACTGTCTTTTTTGTATTATTACTACTTGACTTCTAGTTTTAAAAATAATAAAAAAGAGAAGTGACACAAAAAAAATATGTAATGTCCAAAACGTGAAATTTCTTTAATAGCATGTAATTTCTTCTAAAATTCATGTTAGTATTACACACTGTACGATTGTTGAGGCTAAACGAGTAAAAGACACTTCACTTCAGCTTAAAAGTTTGCTTTTGTTTTCAGATTTACATTCCATTAAAAACTTCATAAATTGCCAGTAGTAATGCAGAGTAGAAGTTACAATTTAGAATAAATTTTGCGAACGCCCGAATCCTAAACGACATGAATGGTATGATGTTTTTTGATACTCTGGCTCAACAACCCCCGTGTTCCTACTTATTTAAAGGTAAGTAAGGTTAAGAATATAGGGTTATTCTTTTGAAACTCATCGGGTTTGTTCGTATATTACGGATATTTTTGATTTTTAGTATTTTTGTAGCACTTGAAAGTCAAAAATATTTTTATGTTCATTCTGTATTTTTATACAGGGGACTAAAAATTTGGATTACAGCTCTTTTTATCAAAAAAAAAAAAAAATTTACTATTTTTTTTATAGTTGTCTAATTACAATACAAGCTTTATTACTTTATTGTAAATTTATAAAGGGTCAGAACTAAGGATTTGTAAAATATTTTTTAGTGTTTAAGTTTTTCTTAGATGTGCCATATATAATTCAACAATCAACAATCAACAACATAGTTCGAAAATAAATTCAATTGATTTTCATTTTTGTACAGGGTCACTCAGTCAATGTACTAAACTTCCTTTATTTGTCCCAAAAAAAATATTTTACTTATAACACTAATATGCAGGCTACACCCTTACAGGATTTTACGGTCTTAGTAGAAGAATCAAATACTTAACCACTAATCAAGAAGTTTTTGCGTTTGACCATTTTTGATAGTTAGTTTAAAGGATGGCTATGTACATATTATATACCATTTACCACATATTATGTATCATTTATAATTCTGAGGCACCCTGTGTATTTGTTCGGGTTTGTGTAGAACTGACCTTTTAAATTATAATTGACATGTCTAAGCGTCCTCAAAAACTTTCAGTTTTCTCGACAAACTGGTGATTGCAGATTTTTGAGACTTGTATTATATGTACAGGGTTTCTCACTTATTATAAAAGATAGAGAATTGGGGGTTTCACATTACTGTCCTCAAATTTCAAAAAAGAATATTACAAAAGTTTTTTTCAGCCCTTGTAGTTTTGGAGCTATGAGGGAAAATTCAAAAATTCGTAATTCCAAAAATCGGTTATATCTTTGTTATCAGTGCAAATATTTCAATTTTGTTAAAACTTCTCTGCAGAAAGTTGATCTTGTCCAATTTTTGGTCCCTTCAGTCGAATTTGAGATTTCAGAAAAATAATTAACAAGTTAAATACGGACCTAGATTTCTTTTAAAAATTTTTGCTTTACATTGGGTCCCCAATTAACCCCTAGCTATATTTTCTTTAAATCCAGGTTTATATTTTAGCTCACACTACTACTATACTATAGTAGTGTGAGCTATAGTGATCCTAATTTTTTCGAGAAAAAAAAAGTTGCTCCGATTTCAAAAATTTTTATATATCTTTGCGTTTCAGATGATTTTGAAACTTTTTTGTTGCGCCGTCTGTCTGTCTGTCTGTCTGTAACGACCAACGCGCATAACTCAAAAACCGCTTGCCCGATTTTAATAAAATTTGGTACCTACGCTGGGTTTTGGGTCGAGATGGTCCCATTTAAAAATGAACAAAATCCACCAAACACAAGCCAAATAAAAGGGGGTATGTTTCAAAAATTAGAGTTTATGTAAAAATATGGCGTGTGTGATATCAAACGAAAGGTAATTGCGTCTGGAGTTAAATAAAATACATTTTACTTTTAAAAAAAGGGTGGGGGTAAATTTAAAAAATTAGTGTTTATGTGGAAATATGGCGTGTGTGATATCAAACGAAAGGTAAATGAGTCTGGAGTTAAACAAAATACATTTTAGTTAAAAAAAAGGTGGGGGTAGATTTGAAAAATTAAAGTTTAAGTCAAAACATGGCGTGTGTGGTATCAAACGAAAGGTAATTGAGTCTGTAGTTCAATAAAATATATTTCAGTTTTTAGTTATATTAGCTCACACGTACACTATAACTATAGTACCTAGTGTGAGCTTAGGTGCCCATAGATTGGCAGAGTATTTTTTCTTAATTTTTTTAAATTTTTTTTTCTGAAATCTCGCCTTTGACTCGATGGACCAAAATTATGACAACGTCATTTTAGTGAAATATTTGCCCTAATAATGAATTTCTGGGATTCCGAACTTTTGAATTTTCCCTTGTAGCTTCAAAACTAGGGCTAGAAAAAAACTTTTGACATAGTTTTCCATGTCTCAAAATTTGAGTAATGTAAAATCCCCAACCCGCTATCCTTTATAATAAGTGAGTTTTCCATTCAACACCATCAAAAATGGATCACCCTGTACATAACCATAGCTTACTAACTAAGCTATCCTTTACATTAACTAGTAAAAATGTTCTAACGCAAGAAATTCTCGATTTAATGACATTTTAAGTATTTGATTCCTTTATTAAGGCCGTAATATCCTGTATTGGTATAAGCAAAGTCTCAAAAATATTTTTTTGTGACAAAAAAAGAATGTTTAGCACAACTATTGGATAAATTTAAAAAAAAAAATAGGCCCTACTGACATGTGTTGTTTGAAATAGGCCTCTTATGCAAGACTTGCTGTATTTGAGTGACCCTGTACAAAAAGGAAAAGCAAATGAAGATATTTTTGAACTATGTTCAATAGCAGATATACTAAAGAACCGAGTATTATAGAAAAAAAAATTATTTCTTCAGAAATAAAAAATTTTAAAAAATTCGCTATTACTAAAATATATATATCACATCTAAAAAAAACTTGGACATTTAAAAATATTTTACAAATCCTTACTTAAAACCCTATAAAAGTTAACAAGAAGAGAATAAAACTTGTATTGTAATTAGATAACTGAAAAAATAAGTTTTAGTAAATCAATGTTTTTGATAAAAAAAAACTAAAATCTAAATTTTTGATCCCCTGTATATAAATACAGAATCAACATAAAAATATTTAAAGTAGATTTTTGAGTAGGAGATCAAGTACTACAAAAATACTAAAAATCAAAAATATCTATGATATACGAAGAACGATCTGTATGGTTTTCAAAAGAATAACCGTATAGAACCTGATTCGGTTATTTTCTTATTAAATGAAGTTATACCGAATTCACCAACCATTATCTTTTACATTTTTAGAAAATAATTGTTAAAATCGGCCTTTTTCGGAATATAGGGTATACTGAAAATGTTATTGCTGATTTTGATAGTCGAAGGGTTCTTATGAGAGAATCCGGTTGTGGTTGTGTTCTGGTACCCTTAGAATTAGAAAAAAAGAAATTAGGAAAATATTGTTTTGAATCTTAGCGATTTAGTCTTGTATATTTAAATATTATATTATATTGGAAAGAGTTTGGTTCGGTTGTGTTTTCTTTAATCGTCAAAATTCATGTACTTTTTAGCATAAACGAGTTTGGGTTGAAACCTGGAGGTGAAGGATGTGTACCAGCCTATAGGAAGGCGGAAAATTAGTTATTTGGGGTATAAAATGTAAAACATTGTTTAAAAATAAATTCCAACGGGAAACCCCTTTCAAAACGTAAATTTTATTGCGCAAAATAAACCATTACAAAGTAAAATCTTTTACTTTCGTAGGCGGCAAGCCAGACATGAACGTCCTCAACAATAACCACTCCCCCAGTTTAGAAACACTGACCTCTATCGACCAAGAAAATCAAGCGCATGGTTGCCACCAAGAAAGGAGTTCGCCCGTTGGAGGCGGCGTATATAGACCAATTTCGCCCAGGGACTACAATGATGAAAACTACGCACCACAGGACTTTCAGTGTTCGCCTACAGGAAATAGTAAGTTAGCTTAATGTTCTAATCGCTTAGAGGCACTTTTCATAGTAATGAAAATTGGTCTCCAATGGTTGTAGTCCTTTCTTTTAGACTAAAGAATTTCACTAATTGGACATCTGTCAAACCCATATCAAATTCACATTTTTTGCCTTCCTAGCCCGCGCAGCAATAGCTAGAAAAGGTAATATTTTCGAAGAATTTTTTTTTTGAGATAACCCCACAAATAAAGTAGGAGGGAATACTGACGGTACCTAGCATATTTATTTTGGAGTCCGCATGTTTGATTTTTAAAAAACTCTTTAATTATAATCAAAAGAGGATTCACAATATACGCCAGAATAATCTACCTCTGCCTATTCCAAGGTCTGCTCTTATCTTTCCGCAAATCAGTTAAATTTTAAATTTTATAAATTTTTATTTTTTTGTTTACTTTTAGTGCTGTTTTGCGTATTTTAAATTTTGAGTGAATTTTATTAAAAATACATAGTATGATTATTAAATCTTAGGTTTTGTTAGATAAAGTTTTTTAACTGCAAGTGTTCTTGTGTAGAATCTCTTTTAAAGATATTTAATATTTAATTTTTTTTTTGAATTTAATCTATTTTTTTTTGTCTTTAGTTTGTCTATGGAAAATAGTTTAAATGTTAAACTTAACTTAAGCTTGATTAGGCACTTAAAATGTTTAGACTAAATTCTGACAAATAAAGGTAGCTACTATTAAATTATAGGATTTGCTTTGTCAATGAAATCTATTAACATTCAGACAATAAAGTTTATTTTGATTTGAATGTGTTACTTGGGTGTATTTTGACTTATCTTAGCACTATCGTCGTGATGTCTGTCTGTGTGTGTGTATATGTGTATATCTCTCCGTAACAGGATAGCTCCTAAACCGCTGAACCGACTTTCATAAAATTTTCAGGCAAAATAGTGTTCGACACTGTAACGAGCTGATTAGATTTTCGTCAAAATTCATTAATGCTGAATGTTTTTTGACAATTAAATTATTTTTAAAATGTTTACTTTTTAACGGAGCATTGCTTCAATATGCGGTTCTCGAAATACAGTAGATAACATTTGGCTCAATAATTTATGTTGTAACCAAAAACTTTGTAGGAGCTTTAGTTTCCGAAATATATATATATAAAAACTATTTTCGACGCTGCTATATCATAGCTTCACTTGAAGTGTGCTAATAGGCTAGCTAGGAAGGTATCAGATCCGCCATGGATCAATTTATTTTATTTATGAACCGAGTTTTTTCAGTTTAATTTTATTTTGTTTGTTTTATAGTGCACTTTTAGCAAAACTATCAATCACTTGCATTTTTCAAATTTTAATGTCTACAAAAAAAGATATCTTGCATAAAAATATTTTTTAACGTGTTTTTGCATTTTTAAAAAGATTCACAAGATATAAAAACAAGTGTGTTAATAAGTTGTGTTCTTATTAAGTACATACGAGTTTTACTATAAGTTGTGGAGTTCTTGAGTTATACTTAAAAAACTACGAAATTGACGTAGGGGTTCTCTAGACACTAAAATTAAACTTTTTTTTGTGAAAGTTTCCAAGGCCATACAAATATAGTTTTTTGTTATATTTATTTAAAATGTACATCATAACAAAAACATTTCATGTAAAAAAAAGCCAAGTATGCGAAAATGGCATTCCGTAAAAAGAATTGAGATAAAAGTAAGGCCAAGTTCTACAATACAAATTTCAAAATGAAAGATTCTTACTAGTGTGGAAATGTTTTTTTAAACTTTGCTATTACAGCCAAAGTTCTTTATGTTCTATTTAGCACTGTGTCTAAGAGTCATTTACAGCCGTAATAGCCAAGTTTATAAAAACATTTCCAAACTAGTAAGAATCTTTCATTTTGAAATTTGTATTGGAGAACTTGGCTTTACTTTTATCTCAATTCTTTTTACGGAATGCCATGTTCGCGTACTTGCCTTTTTTTACATTGAATGTTTTGCAATGCCTTACTTAAAACTTTGAGGTTTTTAAATTTTTTCTTATGGTTTTATCATAGTATTTATCACCGTTCCAAAGCTCAGCTCTCTAGCGTTTCTGAAAGTGAACAATGTTACTTTTACATAACTTTACATGTATAGGGGAGGGAAGTAAATTAAAATGTTCGTGCTTTTAAATTTTTTCCTACAGTTTTATCTTAGTTCCTATCAGTCTGCCAAAGCTCAGCTCTCTAGCATTTCTTTAGTTTTATCGTAGTGTCTGTTAGTCCTAAAAAGCTGGAAGTGGGCAGTGTTAATTTTACATAACTTTACTTTTATAGGAGAGGGAAGTAAATTATAATTTTGGTGTTTTTAAATTTTTTCCTACAGTTTTATCTTAGTTCCTATCAGTCTGCCAAAGCTCAGCTCTCTAGCATTTCTTTTACATAACTTTACATGTATAGGGGAGGGGAGTAAATTAGAATTTTGTGGTTTTTTTGATTTTTTCCATTGGTTTGGTCATAATTTCTATCAGCCTGCCAAATTTCAGCTTTGTAGCATGTTTGGAAGTACAGTAGAATTTTGATGATCTATACATCAGTGAGTGAGTGGCAATTTCGACGTTTTTTGAAATTTCGTAACTACTACTTTATGGAATTCCATGAAACTTAGAGGGGTTGCAAAGTTTGAGATTCGTAGCTCATTCCGAAGTAGAGTTTTAGTTAGGTCAAATATCGGCTGAAATGTTTCAAGAAAAGATGGTACGGCGCGCGAACTTGGCGAGGCATTGCCGTGCCCTCAGATAAAAAGCAACTAGATACAATTATTAATTTGGAAGTAGTTTAATGTCCCTATTTTCCTATACTTCGATCCACTGTGTGCCGGCTTAAAAATTAAAAACCGGCTCATTTTTAAACTTTTTAGCATGTCTACGAAATTTTGTATTTTTGTGAGAAAAATGGATAAATAGTTTTTTTTAAGCCTCAAATTGGGTCTCGACCGATGTGCCCTTGGTTTATAAAAGGAGCCCATTGGTGCGTGGGCTATATGTAAGCCATCATATTTTTTATTAAAAACCTGCTAACGTTACTAGAAATGGTATCGACTTTTAGTTTTAGTAGCTTTTTTTTTGAAAATTTGTCTAGGTAAACCCCCAGGCCAATTTTCTACTAATCATTTTCGTATCTTGTTAATTTTTTTGTTTAATCGGCAGTTACCCCCCAGTACACCAGAAACACGTAAAAAAATTTATGATTTTGGGAGATTTTTGGCCACAGAAGCAGAAAAATGGAAGTGATTGATAGTTCTACTAATAGTTCACCATGATTCAAACAAAGTAAAAGTAGTTTCACAAATAAAAAAGTGGTGAATTTTCCAAAAGTTTCCTGTTTTTCATATTTGAGCCGCCATCTTGTATTTGGTATGAGTTTGACAAATTTTCAATAATTGGGATTGTAATCCCAAAGGTAAGAGCTTTCAACCACTGGAGTCACATTTGCGTAAACTCGAAAGTACATGGGGGCCTCTAAGCAACTAGAGTATAGATTATATTATATTTTGAAGAAATATAAAAAAATATGATTTCGTTTATTTGAACATTCCCCAGCTTTTAAATACCTAAGTGAAATAAGGCAAGGTTTTACTCAAAACGCTAAACATCAATTTCAACCTAGGGGTAAAATTAAGGAACGAAAAATTATAAAAAAGTTTCCTGCGCTTCAGCCGGGATTCGAACCCGAAACCTCTGGATTTGGGCTACCGAAACTATTATAAATTATACAGTGCCACAGTATAGGAACCCTAGTTATTCCGGTATTCACTCAGCCAAGCCATTTAACCGATTTTATAATTTTACAAGCTTTTATTTAACTTCACCTGTATGTATGTGGGTATGTATGTAATCAAATCTTGCAACTCATTTTTGATGAACTTTCAAACATCCGATTGACTTAAAATTTCGCATTGCGTCTTAGTTCTGATGACAATACAATAATATGGTTCCATCGGGTAGCTACCACACCCATAACGTGGGGGGTGGAGAGGGGGTAAAACTTTAGTTTCTCCGATTGCAACCAAAATTGGTATCTGGGGGTTTTTGAGGATGAGAATTACGAATTTTTGATCAGATTACAAAAATTCAATATGGCGGATTCAAAATGGACGATTTAATGTCAAGTTTTTCTGATTACTTTCAACTGACTTCCACGTATCCGATTAACCTCAAATTTCGCACACCGTTATAGTTCCGATGACAATCCAATAATGTGGTATCACTGACTGCCAACCTCACCCCTAACCTGGAGGGCGGAGAGGGGGTAAAATTTTAGTTTGTTGGATTTCCACCAAAATTGGTATCTGGGGGGTTTTTGAGCATGAGGATTACGAATTTTTGATCAGATTACAAAAATTCAATATGGCAGATTCAAAATGGACGATTTAATGTAAAATTTTTCTGATTACTTTCAACTGACTTCCACGTATCGGATTGACTTCAAATTTCGCATACCGTTATAGTTCCGATGACAATTCAATAATGTGGTATCACTGTCTGCCTACCTCCCCCCTAACGTGGAGGGTGAAGAGGGGGCAAAATTTTAGTTTGTCGGATTTCCACCAAAATTGGTATCTGGGGGTTTTTGAGGATGGGGATTCCGAATTTTTGATCAGATACAAAAATTCAATATGGCGGATTCAAAATGGACGATTTAATGACGAGTTTTTCTGATTACTTTCAACTGACTTCCACGTAGGTATCTAATTGATTTCAAAATTCACAAGCTCTCCCACTAAAACGGGAGGGGGGGGGCGTAGAAGAGGTAAGGCTTTAGTTTGTTCGATTTCGACCAAAATTAATGAATCCTTGCGTATCATGATCATAATAATAACGAACCCTCCAATATCGATGCGCTAGCTGAAATGCATAGACTTACAAATCTAAAAATTTAAAAATAAATTTAGAAAAAAAAAGCTTAAAATAAGTTTTTGAGTGTTCTAATATCATAATAATAAAAGCGATGAGCGTATTTAATATTAGGAATTGGATTTTCACTAAACTTCGAGTTAACAAGGCTAAAACAAAAACGGGTAAATTTCCTTTAATACGCCCATCGCTTTTATTATTATGATATCAGAACACTCAAAAACTTATTTTATGCTTTTTAGTCCATTTTATAAAAGTTTGTTTTCAAAAAGTTTTTTTTTCTAAATTTATTTCGTTTCCACTGTTAAAATTATGTTGAAGACCCGGCTGAAGCACTGGAACTTTTTTTTATAATTTTTCGTTATTTTCTTATTTTCTCCCAAATCTTATGCTACCTTTTCATTTTCAAAATTATAATTCTTTGTACTATTCGAATGTTGACTATTTTGTAGAACCCAAGTATAGTCAGCCACGCAACGGATTAATGCATCAAGCCAATCACCAAACCATGGTTTTTGTAAATAGTTACCGGGACGGTTACCGAGAGAGTTTCCACCCCCAAAACCATTCACAGTATCACAGGAATGTTTACTACGAAAAGCACAGGTAATGATTTTTTTTTATACAGGAAGTTTCTCTTTGAAGGGCAAGTTACTTGGGAAACTTTGCAATCTCAAAAAGGAACCAATAGGAGATTTCTTTCTAGTTCCTCTTTTTATAGTTTGATATTTTGTTGATTTTAACAGCTTTGAAATTTTTATAAAAGAGTTCGTTATACTTTCCCGAAATGACCGTTTTTAAATAACGTATACTTATGCTATAATGTAAAACAAAATATTTTTGAGGTTATGTTATAGAGGCCTTGATTTTTTACTATAACAATGACGAAAATATATAGTTTTAACCTAAACACATTCTATACACAAGATGGGAATGCTGTTATACAGGGTGTTCGGCACATGAACCGTCAAAATTTTTTGGGATATTGTTGGGGTCATTTGCTACCTTTTCAACCTTGGAACTTGGGTCCTAAGAGTCACGGCTAAAGAGATATGAATTTTTAATTTTTTTTTCTCAAATTACCCAAAATCCCACCTTTAAACCCTCGTAAGCTTGTTATTAATGTCTGGAAAAGCACCATTTTTTTAAATAAATCTGTAATCTTATGCTTTTTCAACTAATAGATTTGTTAAAATTGATGTACCAAAGGAACATACGAGGTTTTTTATTAAAGAACATTAGTGATTTTGTGAAAGAAAAATCAAACAAAATATCGACAATTGAGAACTTCATTTTCTTTTAAAAACTTCTTTAGTTGATTACCTTTCTAACGGTATGCTACACATTGATAAAAAAAAACGTTTCTGCTTTAAAATACGGATATTCCGTTACAAGGGCGAGACTCGTTCGGAATTGGTAAGAAAAACAATTTGATGTTTATGATTGTTTACCTACTTAAACAAATGTTAAACTTTTAACAATAATGTATTGTGTTCTTTATTTATAAAATTTGTTCGAAACGATCATAAACATCAAATTGTTTTTCTTATCAAGTCCGAACGATTATTGCCCGTCTTACGGAATATCCGTATTTTAAAGCAGAATTGTTTTTTTAATCAATGTGTGGCATACCGTTAGAAAGGTAATCAACTAGAGAAGTTTTTAAAAGAAAATGAAGTTCTCAAGTGTCGATACTTTTTTTAATTTTTAATTTTGAAATTGATTTTCTTTTACAAAATCACTAATGTTCTTCAATAAAAAACCGCGTATGTCCCTTTGGTACATAAATTTTAACAAATCTATTAATTAGTTGAAGTAGCATAAGATTACAGAATTATAAAAAAATGGTGCTTTTCCAGACATTAATAAAAAGCTTACGAAAGTTTAAAGGTGGGATTTTGGGTAACTTGAGAAAAAAACTTTAAAAATTCATCTCTTTAGCCGTGACTCTAAGGACCCAAGTTCCAAAGTTGAAAAGGTAGCAAATGACCCCAACAATATCCCAAAAAATTTTGACGGTTCATGTGCCGAACATCCTGTATAACAGCATTCCCCAAATGATGCTGAATTTGAAAATTTGCTTACCGCTATTTTAATACCAATAATCAACTCAGCATTGACAACCTGTTCAAAGTTGCGATGGTAAGACGTAGTACGGCACCATCTGACACTTTCAATAAAAAATATTTTAATATTTTATGTATCTGTTCTCCAAATGATGAGTGTCTGTTCGGACAACTTTGTTAATAAGTAAAATTAACGTTTACTTAAAATTGAAAATGTTCCTAAACCTTACTAATTCTAATTAGAGTTTAAAATATAGATTGTTAAATTTAATTGATTTTAATATGTTTCGTGCTTATTTGAACTTCCCTTATTGAGTTATGGACGCGTTCCCCAAATGATTTTTCGGGTATGAAAAGAACAAAACTAAATCAGGGACTTATTTAATTAAAATCATTGTGGAGATAAGTTTTAAGTATAACAATCTGAAAGTAATAAGAAAAATGTAATTTACTACAGCTTTAACTAGGAAAATCCACTCCAAGTCAAATTCTCAATGATTTTGATTCTTATACGCTATTTTTGGCACCTTTGAGTTTATTTTTTGAGTTTTTTACTATTTATATCCCGATGTTTACATTTTATCTCTGTCCTGTCACTTTTCATCCGGATTTTTTGTTTATTTTTCATTTTTCTTTATGTTTTTGGGAAATCTTTTAGTAAAGTTGGTCATGACTTCTGCTGACAGTTTTTAAATTGTGTTTATTTTGATCATTTTAACATATCTATTTAAGGGGGCAAAATTAGACCGAAAACAACTTACCATCTGACAACACTGATATCCCATTTTTTTCCAAATCCTTATCCTAATAGAAATAGAAAACGAAAAAGCTGTACGCATCATAATTTTGCGAAGTGGGTTTTTAAAGCATTCTTAACAAACGTATCTTTGCTAATTTATCTAATTAAAAAAATTAAAAAAAGTTATGGCTAAAACACAAAAAATATTTTAAAAAAACGACATTTCAGTAGCCTAGTTTGTATTTGTTAGAAATATAGAAAAGAAAATCAGAAATCCAGCAAAAGATAATTTTTATATTTTATGTTTTATGTCGTTTTTGTAGAATGACTCAGATTTATTTCCTACAAAACATTTTACCTACCTCTTCTACTATACCTCTCGGTATAGTAGAAGATTATACATATATTCTAAACATACTTTTCTTTTTTGATTGGTTATATTTTTATTTAAAACAATATTTTTCAAAAACTTACTTTAACTTATTTAAAGTCACAAATCAAGTAAAAATGCATATTCTACAAGCACTAGTGATTCCCACAATTCCTTGTTATCAACGTCCTTGACATTTTTCATCATGATATCTTTGTAGAAACTACTCTCATTGTCGGTGACAGCTAACGACAGCATATTTCTTATTCCAAATAGATTGAGAAAGTACCTAAAAATAATAGGAATAAGTTGGTAGAGGAGGCCGTGAATATTTTTTGAAACTTATTTTCTTAGGCTATTTTAATAGTCGAACTGGTAGACAAAGCCAAAGCAAAGTGGTAGGACCATTTGGAGAGGAAGTAACAAATGATAATGGCTTGAGACTGATACAATTGTGTAAATCCCATAATCTAAAAATAAATAATGTTTTTTTTTAAACATAAGGATATTCATTGGTATACCTGGATTTAGCCAACAAGAAATCTTAGATCAATCATTGATTATGCTATAGGTGGACAACACTCGGAACTAAAGTGGTATGATGTGCGCACACTTCGTGGTGTTACCTGTGAATCTGACCACCATCTGGTAAAAGCAAAAATATTATTCCCTGTAAGAAAAACAAATAAGGACGAAAGTATTAGAGAAAATGAAAATCTAGAATGCATCGAAGACAATCAAAAATACAACGTTGGAAGTCTAGAAATCGAAAATGCTCAAAGATTGTATCAGAACCGATTAGATGAAAAATTAATAAAGACAGATCACTCATTTGAAGAGATATATACAAACATAGTAAAAAGCTTGAAGGAAGCAAGCAAAGAAGCTGTTGGATACCAAGATAATAGAAATAACAATAAGATGTGGTGGAGGGAAGAAATACAGGAAACGGTCAAGGAGAAAAAACGCACATACTTGAAATGGCTCAGTACTAAAGAGCAAAGAGACCTAGAAATCTACAGGCGTACCAGAAGACAGCTAAGAAATTTGATACGCACAGAAAAGAATGAAATGTTCGAGCGCAAATGCTACGATATAAATACACACGTAGGAGGTAGGCTGAGTTCTGAAGTATGGAAATTCATTTCTACAGTAAAAAATCCAACAAAAGAAAAAGTAAACATCCAGATCATCAAACCAGAACAATGGACAGAACACTATAAGGGACTGCTGCAGGAAAAGAAATGATAAGGAATAGTATTAAAAAGCTTAAATCCGGAAAAGCTAACGGACCTGGGGGAATATATGCTGAAATGCTCAAATATGGATCAGAGAAACTATAAACGGACATCCAGTACCTGATGATTGGAAAATTGCATTCATATCCTCAATATATAAAAAAGGAAACAAGCTGGATTGCAACAATTACAGAGGCATTTCAGTAACCAGTACTCTAAGAGATTGTACGGTAGGATTCTTAGAGATCTAATAGAGAATGAGTTTCATGAACAAGAAGAAGAAGAGCAAAGTGGGTTGTAGTGATAATGTTTTTTGTCTTAAACAAGTAATCGAGAAAAGGAGCGCCAGAAATATAGAGACTCATGTTACCTTTGTGGACCTACAATAAGCATATGATACCGTTCCAGTAGAAAAATTATGGACAGTGTTAGAGCAGACTAATATCAATCATACATACATAAAAGCGATAAAAGAACTATACAAAGGGTTAAAATCTAAAATTAAAATTGAAGATCGACTTTCAAAAGAATTCCTGGTAACGAAAGGCTTAAGACAAGGATGTTGTATCTCTCCAACTCTTTTTTAAAAATATATATCGCAGTGGCTCTAAAAAACTGGAAACGCAAAGTACACGGCATGGGAATACAACTTAACGACCGATTTACCATATACACACTACAGTTTGCTGACGACCAAGTAATTGTAGCTAATGATAAAGAAGACATGGAGTATATGATGAGAAAGTTAACGGAAGAATACCAAAAGTGGAGGTTAACAGTGAACGTGGACAAGACACAGTACTTATGTATTGGAACCGAATCAAGTGAATTAGAACTAGAAAATGGACAAACAATATCTCCATGTAATGAGTATGTATACTTGGGTGTCACATTTGATAAGACGGGAACAGACTGTAAAGAACTGGAAAAAAGAATAGCTTTTTTTTATAATAATAATAATAATAATAATAATAATAATGCTTTTATTGTCAACATCAAAGAAAAATAACAATATAATATTCTAATCTATTATCCTAAAAAAGAGTGTTGACAAAAGGCAGGGTTCGCATTTACCGCAAAGCAGAAAACAGCGCTCTTCCACTCAACCTTGAAATAAATATAACTTTCTTTTTTAAATCTAAATTAGTTGGTAAACTATACCTATGTACATATTACTATTACCCAAAAAAAAAATATATCGCATTTCAATTTTATTGTTGCAATAACAAACACATTTTTTTTAAAAATTACTTATTTATGATTCTATAAAAATAGACTAGTTAATATAAGAATGCATCCAAAAAAGGATTATCAAACAGTGCATTAATTGATGTAAGAACGGTATTGAAATTTTACAGGGAATCATGTAGTAAAAGCTTTTTTACTTCTAATTTAAAATTATTATTTTTTAGCTTTTTGAGACTATTGTTAAAAAGGTAGGGAGGCATTTTTGTGTTCAATATTTTGTGATATGAAAGAAGAGCATGAGCACGGCGTCTTTTATCCATGGAGAGCCAGCCAATTTGTTTTAAGGGTCCTGTGATGTGATCTTGCCTTCTCAAACCAAGGATTAACCGGATACACGCATTTTGAATTAATTGAATTCGTTTGCTGTCAACTTTTCGGATAATTGGACCATATACTGTATCAGCATAACTAAAATGCGATAAGACTAGCGAATCACACAAGGCTATTTTACACTTCTGATTTAACCAGTGTCTTTTAGAATGCAATAATTTTAGATTACAGTAAGCTTTACGAATGGTTTTGGTGATATGTTCTGAAAATTTAAGACCAGTGTCAATAGCCAAGCCCAGATTTCGTGCTGAATTTGTGAGATAAATTTTTTCGTTATTTATTTCTATATTAATATTATGACGTTGACGATTTTGTTGTATTTTCCGACCAAAAAGTATTACATTAGATTTAGAGCTATTGATTGATAAACACAAATCATTTGACACCTGGACTAGCCTGCTAAGGTCTTAATTAATTCTTTGACACGCTATTTCTGTGTCTTTTTCTAAAAAAGAATACAGACCCTGTGTATCATCACAGTAAAAGTGAGCTGTAATGAATTTTAAACATTTAAAAAGTTGTGACGTATACAGGGTGAATATCAAAGGCCCCAGAACTGACCCTTGTGGCACTCCGGAGAGCACGGATACCTGTGTTGAGATTCCCGCACTAGTCTTAACGCGTTGAGTCCGGTTGCTTAAGTAGTTACTAATTAGATTTGCTGATGAGTTGCCAAAGCATAAATAGTGAAGTAAGGCGATGAGAAGTTTGTGATTGATTCTGTCAAAGGCTTTAGAGTAATCAAGCAACACCAGTACCGACAGCATATTTTTATCGGTGGCCCTTAATATCTCGTCTGTAACATTGGTCAGCGCTGTGGTACAACTGTAGTTTGGGCGAAAACCAGACTGGTGTATAGGTAAAATCTCATGAGTGTCTAAAAATAGCCTCACCTGGCGTTCCAAAACTTTTTCAAAAGCCTTTGACAGAGTACACAACATGCTAATAGGTCGAAGATCCTTGAGTTGCGTCGGGATATTTATTTTTGGCAGTGGTAAAACAATTGCTTGCTTCCATATATCAGGAAGACAATTATGTATAATAATCCAATTAAAAATGTGTTCTAAAATATGCAAAATATAAGGGTAGCATAAAAGCAACATTTTAATGCTTATTCCATCTGGACCCAATGCATTTGATTTAATTTTTAAGAGAGATTTATGTATTTCAATTTGTGTGATTGTTTGAAAATTAAGCACAGGAATACTATCCGATATTTTATTCCGCATATAAAAGTTTAATAGATCAATATTCGGCGGTTCCGCGTTGCTAAAATTACTCGCAAAGAAATTATTAATTTGGTTAGGATTGTTTAATTGCGCTGGAAGAGTGTTTGTTTGTTTTGAGTGTATGCCATAATTTTGTAGAACCTTCCACATTTTATTTTTTTCTGTAGAGTTAATTTTTTGTTCCATAAACGCTTTTTGTTGACGTTTAATTTCGTAATTGGTTTGATTTTTTAGGTTTTTATAGTTTTCCCATGCTTCAGCTGACCTGGTTTTTTTGTACTTAGTAAACGATCTATCCCTTCTAGTCATCATTTGTCTTATCTGATCAGTTAACCACGGAGAGGATTTTTTTGTTATTTTAATTGTTTTTAAGGGTGCAATATGATCAAAAGTTTTCAATAAAGCATTATTTAAAATTTCAACTTTTCTGTTAATGTTATTTGAAATAAATATTTCATTAAAATTAATGCTTTCCATGGTTATGTTAAGGTCGTTCATTTTAATTCTTCGAAAGTCACGAAATGTGTAAAACATTGGCTGAGGTTTTTCTTTTTTGTATCCTAGTCTACAAGAGACAAGACAGTGATCTGTAAAATTATTAGGGGGGCAGACCTTAACTTCAGAGGGTTTAAAGTTGTTTGTGTGCGCTATTATATCAAGTAATTTGGCTTTGTTTTTACTGTACCTAGTAGGTTCTTGTATACACTGTGTTAGATCCCAAGCATCAAAGATATCGCATAAGGAGTTAAAAGAAACTGATCCTATATCGAGCATATCAATATTAAGATCCCCTGTAACAATAAAGTGATCATATCTCGGCGCGACAATGCTCAGAGAGTTTTCTAAATTTAGCATAAACTCGGTTGGTGGAAAATCCGGTGGTTTGTACAAAATGCCGATCGCTGTAGTCTGCTTGTTAATTTTTAGCGCGAGCCAAAGTTGTTCTGAATTTTCAAAGTCAATGTCACCTAAGATGCTCACTTCGATTGTATTTTTAACGTATGCGGCGACCCCACCACCTCTGCGTACGGCTCGATCGTGTCGATATAGTCGGTAGCCAACCAATTCTAAAATTTCATTTTCAATATCTTTATTCAGCCAGGTTTCGGATAACGTTATTACATCAAAATTTTGCACTGCGTTCTTAAATTCAAGAAAATTAGATAAAATTGATCTGGTATTGATATGACATAATGTGAAATTCATATTGACTTTTTTATTTTACTAATAAGAGAAATCAGAAAGGATTAAAAAGAAAAATTAATAAGGGAAAAACTATAGTAGCTATACCTAAACAGACAACTAATTATTTAATATTGGAAAATTAATATTTATAATGTAATAACAGGCTAAGTAGTAGATAATGCATGAGAAAAAAAAATTAAACTATTTTCCTCTGGTTCTGCTTGCTAAGTTCTTGGCTGCTTGACTAGCCACGCCCACCAGTTTGCTTTTTTTCAGAGTTTTATTTGTGCTACCCGTAGATTCCACTGATTCTTGGGATTCGAATAACGGCAGTTTATGACTTTTCAAGTCTTCAATTGAATACAGAGTTTCACCAACTTGCAGTTTGTCGAAACCTTTGATTTTGCAAGCTATATTCTTGGATCTACAGTCTTTGTAATGCTTTACTAGAAGTATATTGTTTGTTCTATCCTCCGCGTTAAGGTCGTGCGAAATAGAGATTCCTGTGTCTTTTAGATTGCTCACGTTGCTGTATGCTTCAGCTTTTTTCAGATATGATAAGAATTCAGCACAGATAGGGGCTTCAGCGCTCTTCCCAAGTTTAAAAATGTTATTGAAGTCGTCCAAAGTAAAAGATGTTTCAAGATGCGTGTTTAATAGTTTGACCGTCTCTTCAGGGAGGTTTTTATCAATTTTCGACCCCCAGATCAAGATGTTATTGCGCCTGATTTTTCTGTCGTGTTCAAGAGTGACTTGCTGCAGGTTGCGAATATCCTCTTGAAATCCACTAAATTGAGACTCAAGACGATCAGCAGATTCCTCAATTTTTTGTGTTAAATGCTCTGTTTGTTGCTCATTGGCTGCCATCAACTTGGAGTACAGATCTTCTATAGTTTTAGGTTTGTCCGTCATTATAAATATTCGTATTAATCATACGACTACGTCGACCCGGTCGATCAATGTGTGAGATTTCGCACAAGCAAATATAGACCTTATTGCTGGCAACAATTTTTGGGTTAAGGGTAAACAAATTAATTAATTGCTCGTTAATTATAACAGTTTTTGACGTACCCTTAACAATGCTTTCTCCACCAATATTGCACAACACAAATCCGAAGTCACAGCTATTTATGTCTCGCTTTTTACCTTAATAAAATTACTTTAAAACCAAAAGAAATACTCTGCCAATATATGGGCCCCTAAGCTCACACTAGGTACTATAGTTATAGTGTACGTGTAAGCTAACTAATATAACTAAAACCTGAAATATATTTTATTCAACTCCACACTAAATTACCTTTTGTTTGATACCACACAAGCCATGTTTTGACTTAAACTCAGATTTTTGAAATCCACCCCCACCCTTAAAAAAACAAAAACTAAAATGTATTTTGTTAAACTCCGGACTCAATTACCTTTCGTTTGATATTACACACGCCATATTTTCACTTAAACTCTAATTTTTGAAATATACCCCCACCCTTTTTTTTAAATAAATTAAAATGTATTTTGTTTAACTCCAGACTCAATTATCTTTTGTTTGATATCACACACGCCATGTTTTCACATAAACTCTAATTTTTGAAATCTACCCCCACCTTTTTATTTGGTTTGTGTTCGGTGGATTTTGTTCTTTTTTAAATGGGACCATCTCGACCCAAGACCCAGCCTAGGTACCGAATTTCATTAAAATCGACCAAGCGGTTTTTGAGTTATGCGCGTTGGTCGTTACAGACAGACATACAGACACACAGACAGACAGACAGACAGACAGACAGACAGACATACAGACAGACAGACAGACAGACAGACAGACAGACAGACGGCGCAACAAAAAAGTTTCAAAATCATCTGAAACGCAAAGATATATAAAAATTTTTGAAATCGGAGCAACTTTTTTTTTCTCGAAAAAATTAGGATCACCATAGCTCACACTACTATAGTATAGTATATGTGTGAGCTAAAATTTGCACGTGGTACGTTAAAATGTGCCTTTTTATTTCTTTATTTGTCAAACACACTGTGTTTTTTTTATTACAATCTAGTCAGTAAGACTAATTAGCAATTTTGTTTTAACTTAATTTACTAGAAAAGTCACATTTAAACTTAGGGTTCACTCAACAGTTCTCCCCGCTTTGTTTAGTCTGTAACTCACAATTGTGTTGTGTTTATAGCATTATTTTGTTTTATGTGTAATTCACTTAGTTTACTAGCTCAAACGGCTTCACTCTTTTTAGTCGTCGAACTAGCATAGTATTGTCTAGAAGCTGAATTGCTTCCACATTCACATGCCGATGGAGTCTATCTTCATGGCTTTTTGCGTACTTTTTTATAGTCTCTGCTACAGTTTCGATTTTTAGATCTCGATGAAGGTCACTATTTCGAACGTACCAAGGTGCATTCACAATGTTTCTTAATACTTTATTTTGAAATCTCTGTACAACTAGAATGTTACTCTCTCTAGCACAACCCCATAGTTGAATACCATATGTCCATACTGGTTTCAGTATTTGTCTATAAAGCAGTAACTTATTATGAATTGTTAAATTGGACTTCCTTCCAATTAGCCAGTTCATTTTTCTATACCTTATCTCAAGTTCTTCTTTTTTTTTCTTAACATGTGCTTTCCAGCGCAATTTGGCATCAAGTGTCATATAGAATAGTAAAAGCAAAAAAGGTTATTGGTTGTCTTAACAGTATTTTATGGAGCAGAGAGATAAAAAAGAATGTAAAATTTAACATATATGAAACAATGGTGAAAAGCACGCTGTTGTATGGAATAGAGACTGGTCGCGTAACAGAAAAATACAAAGCAAAAATGGAAAGTGTCGAAATTGATGCAATAAGAAGATCAATGAGAATATCTAGAACAGATCATATAAGAAATGAGATCATAAAAGAAAGAATGGGAATCGAGGGAAGATGACATCACTAAAAGGCAACTGATATGGTACGGCCACGTACAACGGATGAACGGCGAAAGATTATCAAAGCAGGTCCTAGAATGGCAACCAATTGGACGCAGAAAAAGAGGACGTCCTAAACTGGAATGGCAACAGTCAATCCAAAAATCAATGAGGCAAAAATACCTGACGGAAGATGACTGTCAGGATCGAAGGAGGTGGAGAATAGGCGTCGGACAACGAAGAAAAAGGTTCTAAACCGACATAGTAGTATTTTCTTAGTAAAATTATGGAGTTTTAGAAAAAACCGATGGAAAAAACTAATATCAATCACATATACATAGCGATAAAAGAACTACAAAGGGTCAAAATATAAAATTAAAATTGAAAATCGACTTTCAAAAGAATTTCTGGTAAAGAAAGGCTTTAGACAGAGATGTTGTATCTCTCTAACTCTTTTTAAAATATATATCGCAGTAGCTCTAAAAAACTGGAAACGTAAATGACACGGCATGGGAATACAACTTAACGAATAATTTACCATATACACACTACAGTTTGCTGACGACCAAGTAATTGTAGCTAGTTATAAAGAAGGCATGGAGTATATGATGAGAAAGTTAACGAAAGAATACCAAAAGTAAGGGTTAACAGTGAACGTGGACAAGACACAGTACTCGGATCAAGTGAGTTAGAACTAGAACAATGGACATGGGTGACACATTTGATAAGACAGAAACAGACTGTACAGAACTGGAGAAAAGAATAGTAAAAGCAAAAAAGGTTATTGGACGTCTTTAACAGTATTTTATGGAGTAGAAAGATAAAATAGAATGTAAAATTTAACATATATGAAACAATGATGAAAAACACGCTGTTTTTGGAATAGAGACTTGTGGCGTAACAGAAAAATACAAAGCAAAAATGGAAAGTGTCGCAATTGATGCAAATAAGAAGATCAATGAGAATATCTAGAACAGATCATATAAGAAATGAGATCATAAAAGAAAGAATCACCTGATGACATCACTAAAATGCAACTGTAAAAAATAGTTAATTAACTTTTCACTCATTAACGATCGCAGATACAAAAAAAACTATGAGACCAAAAAGTTTCTAGATAAAACAAGGAATTTATTCTGTATCTTAGAATCTATCAATGACGCACCAGGTTCAGGGGAAGGTGAAAAAGGGGCATTCGAAATCTGTTGCTATAAAACGCATAAGAACTAAAAAATCAGTAATGACGTTTTTATAACAACATAGGTTATAACAACAATAACAACACTAAGGCACAAAAATAAATGATGTACTAGTGGTGACGCCGAGAGCCTGTACCATTTATAATATAATTATATTCTATAATCTTTGCAAATGTCTCGTTTAAATGAAACCTAAGTTCCAAAGAAAAATTACTTCCATCTTTTTTATCTCCGGTATTATTTAACTTTTGGACTAGTGTCGCAAAACCCCACTATTTTTACACAAAAATTCTTTTAGTTGTACTGTATCATTAGTTCCAGTGCACTTCATATAGTATCTTACCAAGATATGGAAGAAACCCATTGCGGACTCAAAACCGAAAGTTCAATGTCTCTTTGCAGCATTTCCTTAAAAGCTAAACTTAGGGGAATCGGAACCTAAATGTAAAAGAAAAAACACATTTATTATGAAAGTTCGTAGCGGCCAGGCAAAGTACCAAGGAATTATCTTCCCATAAAAGTCCTTTCACGCGGTGTATCATTGCATGTGGAATGCGGCGGTTACTACGCGCGAAAGAAAGGCATGATAAGAAAAGTATATGAACCTTACACTTTTAGTATCCAAATGATTTATTGATAGCGCGATCTATAAAATGTTTATGTTTGTTTTGATAGTTGTCGTTTTGGAATTGTTATTATAGATATATATCAGCCAAGTCTTAAATCATCATCATCGAAAATGGGACACGCTGTACCCACGAATATCATTTTTTGCATTGTGCGGCATCTGATTGGAATAGTGCAAGATTTTTCTTATTTAACCAAAATTGTATCTCTTACTGTTGCCAAAATCCCCATGCCATAGGCAGTTACACTTTTGTGACATTTCCAACCTCTTTATTTATCATATGCATACTGACAACAACAAAAAAAATCTAAAAAATGGCATGTCTTTCAGTTTTTTTTACAGTAATGCGCACTCGCAAGGAGATCCCTATCACGCTCGAGAAGCGGTAAGTGCGCGGAAATATTGGTGTATGTTGGTTTTGAAACGGTTCAGGTTGTAACCTGCAGGAAAAACTGTCGCAGGGAGTTTATTCCACAGCGATGCTGTTCTCCAGAGATATGAATTCTGATATAATGAGGTTCTTGGTGCTTCTATTTTGACAGTAAATTGATGGTTACCATCTGTTTGACGTGTTCGTCTAGTAGGGGCTACTCCCGGGGGGATTATACGTGCCAACACTTCAGAGCATTTTCCGTGATAATACCTGTAGAAGAGAGATAGATCGCCCACTGTTCTTCGATATTCGAGACTATCCAAGCTACGGGTAAGTGCGGGGTCATTGATCAGCTTGATAGCTCGTTTTTGCACGGTGTTCAAAAGCATTAAGGTATGTTTGGGTGCCGCACTCCATATATGTGAGCAGTACTCCAGAGTTGGTCGAATCTGGGCTTTGTAGAGTGTCAGCAGTTGGCTTGGTGCATACAGATGTCTTGTACGAAATAGCACCCCAAGCTTTTGGGACGCCCTTTTAGCTATATCTGCCACGTGACTGTGCCAAGACATGTTGGTCTCTGCAGTGACTCCTAAGATGTTCAACTGGCTCTGCAATGTGACAGCACTTGCACATAGCATGATGTTTGGCTCACTGGTGCTGGTCTTTTTTGAAAACAGGGCTGCGTGGGTTTTCTGCGCGTTGAACTGTACAAGGTTTTTGTTGCCCCAGAGTTAGTCTAAGATGATGGAATTCACGTGCGGAGAGACATGTTGCAAAGCAATAAAGTGGATTTACTGTTTTATCTATGAGGTCATTTATGTAAATCAGAAAAAGTATTGGCGAAAGGATTGCTCCCTGTGGCACATCAGCATTTATTTGGTAAGAGTTGGAGTTCTGGCCATCCAGTGCAACATAAATGGATCTATCCTTTTGGTAACTTTCTAACCAAGTGCAAAGTTTTGGCGACAATCTCATTGCTTCGAGCTTGTTGAGCAGACTTTATCGAATGCTTTAGATATATCTAAGGCAATTGTTCTCGTTTCACCCCGCAACTCAATCGCTTTTTGCCATAAGTGAGTGACTTATGTAAGTAAATCGCCGATTGACCTATATCTTCGAAATCCGTATTGCTTGATAATTTTGTACTTTTCTAAGTACTTGGTTAGGTGATGGTTCACAACTCTTTCCATTACTTTTGATATCACCGGAAGTAGAGCAATTGGTCTATAATTTAACGGATCTGCCTTTTTTCCATTCATTGAAATGGGTTGTACTGCGGCAGACTTCCATGAGGATGGATATACTCCTTGCCTGTAAAATAAATTGAATAATTTAGCGAAAGTTGGGGTGAGTTCGTTAGCACAATTTTTGAGTACTCTCGCGGGAATGCCATCTGGACCCATTGCTTTGTTTGTATCCAACTTTTTAAGGGATTTTCGTATTTCTCTCTGACAAAAGGGTACCTCTGGCATACTGTGGGAAACCCTTTCAATGAACGGTGGAGTTTTTCCATTTGGCACTGTTAAGTTTGAGTTGGAGGAAAAAATTTTGCCCAGCATATGGGCTTTTTCCTCTGATGTTGTGGCTAAGTGAATATTTTTATCTGTAAGTGGTGGTATGGATGACTTGGTGAAGTTTGATCCAACAGCTTTTGCTTTTGACCAAAAGGACCTAGAACTACTTGGATAATTCAGCAACCTATTTTTTATTTTTTGATTGTATGTTTCTGTGGCGGTGTCAATAGTAATTTTGCAACTATTTCTGGCTTCTATAAATTCTGTGTGGTTTTGAGTGGTTTATTCCTGTCGTTTCCAAAAGTTATATGCTCTGTGTTTTTTTTGTACAGCCGTTTGACACTGGCTGTTGAACCAAGGTTTTGCATTAGCTCTGCGTTTTGTTGTATGTGGGATATATGCATCCATTCCAGATAAGATTACTTTTGTTATTTCGTTATAGCAAATAGTGGAATCAGCTGTTTTAAAGCAAACCTCTTGCCATGGAAAATCCAGGTAAAACTGTTTAAAGTCATTCCATTTTGCCGATTTATTGTGCCACATTTTACGAGGAAGTGATTGTTGGCTTGGTGGTATGAGCATTTCGCACTTTGTTATTATAAGTTTATGATCGGATGAATCAAGTGGGGGATCTACTTGAATTGTGTACGAGTCAGGATTTGTAGTTAGGAACAAGTCTAAAAGCGCTGCAAATTCACCTCTTTCTGAGATACGGGTAGGTTTATTGACAAGCTGCGTTAGACCACAACTTATGGCAAAAACTTCTGTTTCCCTGCCTTCATTATCTGTTTTGTTGTGGTGTTTTAGCCAGGGTATATTGTGGACGTTGAAATCGCCTAAAAAGACAATTTCCGCATGTGGAAAGTTCGACTGTATACTATCACAGTTTTCGGATAATGTCACGAAAAAGTTTTGGTACTCGGTGTTACTTGGCGGTCGGTAAAGGCAGCAGATGAACTTGGTCGATGACTTTGAGGTGAATTTTAGCCATATGATATCCAGGTTCGCTGGATCTAGCTTCTCCTTTCGATGGCATGAAAGGTCATTTTTAATGTACACACAGATCCCAAAATTATGTCGAAAACGGTGGTGTAGGTCATAGCCGGGATAAAGATAGTTCACAATAGGTGTTGCAGAACTGATTTTAGTTTCAGTAAGAACAAGGATGTCACGTCTTTGTTTTTCAAGATGTTGGTGAACTGAATTCAAGTTTGTACTTAATCCTCTTATATTGTTAAAATCAATTCTGAGTTGTGTTTTTGGTCTTCTTTTAATATCTTTGCATGAAAAATCCCTAGGATCACCCGACGCCAGGAGATCCGAGTGGTCGGGTATTTTACCTCCGGAATATTTTGATCCTGGAGGCGCCATCATGCTATCTGTGACTCATTGTTGGAACCGGACTGCCAGCGCAGTAGCGGAACGTGGTGATACCACTTAGCGCTACTCAGTTCTGACATGGTGGTATCTCACCGGTCGACGCCCAATGAGGAAAAAGCGTCTACCACCTACCAGTTTTTATCTGTGCGTTTTTGATGGTCAACCTACAGTCAGCATCTTTTTATCCAGAGACAATGACAGTTTTACCTTTAATTTTATACCAACATGACATGTTCACTCTTTAATATATTTCTGGCAGAAATATGTTTATTTCATGTCAAAGTCACAAGTGTAACTACGTATGGCAAGGACTATACCCTTTGGTTGCTTATCAGTTGTACCTTAGTAGTTACAAATCCAGAAAAGCAGTAAGACACGAAGGCTCCTGCTATAATCATTGGGCACATGTTTATAGCCTGGGTTTGGAATAACGTCATCATTTTATTAGGGTTGTCCATTGGAAAGCTAGATGAAGACTTTGATTCCATGTTTAAAAGTCCACTGTCGAAATTCAGCATATGTTTTCGCGACTCAAAAGCCTAAAATTTCGAATAGAATCCTCTCACTTTGTTGTGTAACTTTTTGATGTTCTTTTAAGGACAGTTGAACCTCTATAACTCGAACTTAAAGGGACAACCAAAACAGTTCGAGTTATGGAGAGTTCGAGTTATAGAAATTCGAGTTAAATAGGTTAAAGTACATATAAAAGTGCAGGGACCACTTAAAAGGTTCGAGTTGTAGAGAGGTTCGTGTTATAGAGGTTCGACTGTATAAGAAAACGGGTGGATTCAAAACAATTCCGTTATTTTCAAAAAATTTAAACAATGACGTCTGACACCTTACAGCTTAGTATGCGCTTTATAAACCAATAGTAGGACTAAATTTTGGTTAAAACATAAATTATTATAAAAACTAATATACAGTGTGTAATTTAAATTATGGACCAACCGGGTGGTTCGGTCAAAACAAGAAAAATAAATCGTATTACAATTTGCATCAATTGCAAAAAAACATTTACCTATGAGATAACGCTGAAAATGTGTTATTTGGGCATATTTTTACCTATCCTAGCAATATCGTCGTGACGTCTGTCCGTGTGTGTGTGTGTATGTATGTCTGTCCCTAACACGATAGCTCCTTAACCGCTGAACCTATTTTCGTAAAATTTTTAGGTAAAATGTTGTACAATATCGTAAAGAGCTGAGTAGATTTTGGTCAACTGACAGTTCTTTGACAGTTTAAAAGTTGAATTGACATACACACACAGACATACATCACGCCGATATTGCTAAGATAGGTCCAAACACAACCAAATAACATATTTTCGGCGTTATTAAAAAAAAATTTTTTTCGTTAAAAGCAGGACCTTCTTGACCTAAATTGTTAATATTCTGTATAAAATTTACATCGCTCAGAGAGAGAGACATTTTTCTCCAAAATTAGCGAAACACGTGTTTATTGTAGTATAGATGTTTAAAATATAAAGTACTAAATACATCTATAGCCAATAGCTAAAAAGACACTTAATTACGAACTTTAGGAGATATTTTTTGAACTTTTGGATTTTTCTGCCCTTAAATCATAGAAAATTATAATTATGTGGAACAGCTACTTTACTAAAAACATGTCTGATAAACCCTTTTATTTTGAAATATAAGGATAAAAAGTTACCGTTTTCTCGCTAAAATAAGGATTAAGGAGGGCCTACCAGTATTATAATATATACCAACGCATAAAAGTGACACTTTTTATCTCGAGGTAAAAAGTTTTTAGCGGGAGCCTAGCGAAAGCTACAATTCGTCAAAGGATAAAAATACTCTTCTATAACGAGGCATATACATTAAGTTTACACTTTTTTAAAACTTATTATTTGATTTATTAATATAATTAAATTATTTTTTGTTTGGTATAATATATAAATATAATAATTTTTAAACGAAATATTTTCAATATCAGATTGGATTGAAATGTCAACTCGTTTAAAAATAGCGAAAGTCACTAGAAGAAAGTGTGCAAAATTTTATGTCGGTAAAGTTTATTTTTTTGAAGGGGTTAGATGTTTTCATATTTCAGCGGAACGATTAGTTATTGGCGAGAGGGCAAACTTGGCCTTTCCGTTCTTTTAGGGTCGACAACATAATATAATTATTATATTATGTGAACATTGCCGTCGTACATAGTATTGTAGGAAATATTTTGAAGCTTATTTAACCACTTATACCTCGACTAACAGCTCGGGGTTGCTTTTTTTGTTTTGGATTCAAGTAATTCATTTTAAACATTCCTGACTACAAAAGAATACATCCATTGCACTGTGGGACTTTATCGCATCTTTTTGTACTTCCTGCCCTACTGTGCATCGTTAATAACTTTTTGCTTAAGAAGAAAAAGTCATGACACAGCTTTTATTTATAATTAAATTTTTTATCGATTGGTGGTACCGTATACTAGGTGTATTTAAAAAAAAAATGTTTTTACTATATCTTACCTACACATCATTTGAATTTCTACTTGTTTCAACGAATATTTTAGGAGCTATCTACGTACTACCTTTTAGAATGAAACCATGAAACCCTAATTGATATGTAAGTTTCATTTTGTACTTAACTTTACCTTTCTCGTAATGTATCCATGATTTTTCTTTAAAATCTGCGCCCTTCGCTGAATGTGATTTATTCTTATACTGCTTAGCTCAGCTTGCTCGATTTCCGCTTCTGTCAGCAGACCTGCCTACGGAAAGAAACTTGATTTCAAATATCACCGACCCTTATATCCCCTAATATACATGCTACAAAAAAGTTTTGAATATAATAGTCCACGGTACCTACACCGTTCTATTTTTTAAGTTATTAGGAACAAGCGGAATTTTCAAAACGAGTGCGCAGGCTCAGAAATCTTTTAAGCGTCGGACCCGGGACCGACTAAACTAAAAATTTGTTGGTATTAGGGACTTATTGCAATAAATTGTGAAAGGCTTTCGGGCTGTTCGGTTCATTGATGAACCACCCACCACCCCTTTTAAAACCTAGGGGATGGATTTTTTAAATAATCTAAAAAATGATTGTAGCCATGTCGAGTACATTCTTTCAATTGGTAGCATTTTTAGATTTCGGCGCCGACCGGAAGTGGCCTATTCAGGTCTAAAGTCCGTTTTTTGAATAAGGATGGACATAATTTTGCAACGAATTCGAAGTCTACGCAAGAAAATGCGTACCTTTTATTTGAAACATTGTTTTCTTAAACGTCATTATTTTTTTAATATATGCCCATCCCTTATTTGAAAAATGGACTCCACTTCCGGTCGACTCCCAAAGTTGAAAACATCTAGCAATAATCAAAAGAGCGTACTCAAGTAATTTTTTGGATCATTAAATAAACTTTCCCCTAGGTTTTAAAAGGGTGGACGGGTGGTCTGGTACACACTGTATAATATTACTTAGATTTTTATAAATATTACAATAATTATTGATTATTTTTTAGCTATTATTTCTTCTATTTAATTCCGTAACCGATTTTTCTCGATAAAAATATATAACCGTTTTGCAAACAATAAAATAAAAAGTTAAAAAGGGTCGATTTTCTATGACCACAGTTATATGATTATATCGGTGTAATATCCCTCTTAATTTGATTTTTTTCTTCGTGTAATAAAAATGCACCACAAACCACAGTTACACAAAATTTTTCTCAGTGTAATATAACTGCATTAGTGTCATTTGGTCCAAGCGTGACGTCACATATTTGTTTCCCATATGAACAATGCTTTGAGTGACAGTATTTCGCTTCTTGTTGATATATCTTCTTTGCTATAGCTCTCATATAAAAGTACAGTAGAATTTTAGTAATTAATACATCAGTGAATGAGTGAGTCAGTGATTGGCAAATTCGACGTTTTTCAAAATTCCGTAACTATTTTACTGCTTTATGAAAGCCGGTGAAACTAGGAGGAATTGTTAGCTCTGTCGAGGTCTGTGCAAAATTTGAGTTTTATAGCTCATTCCGAAGTAGAGTTATAGGTATTAAGGTCATATATGGGCTGAAATGTTTCTGTATAATAGAGTTTACTGCAGTATACTTGCATAATGTCTAAACAGTTCCATGAACAAGGTGAGCAGGACGATCGGCAAAAACACCCATGTTCGAATCTCACCATCTAAAAGCAAATCTTTGCCCATTTCTACCTTAAAAAGTTTGCTTTTGTTTGTTGTTGGTTTTTTAAATTTGCTTTTTAGAAGCATAAACAAATGCGAGGTTTTGGTTACTAAGCGTTTTTATAGATGACATCCGTGACGACACACTCGTGACGATTGGGTACTTAAGGCCAACTTACACATTTCGGTAAAAATCATATTGTTGCAAGTGATATCTTTTTTAAGGTGCGTTTACACCAAAAATAACTTACACTTCATTAAGTTTCTTGGAACGTTTGTTGACAGAAATAGAAAAGTTTAAAAGAATTAGGGAAAAATATTGCTATAACAACATACTACGCATGAATCAAGTTTCATTTAAGGTACGTTATAGCTTTTTGAGGAAACTGCGGGCGGGACTTATTTATATTCTTATTCACCATACAAAAACGGTGCATTATATATTTCTGCGGAGCTAAAGTGAGACCAGCGTAAACCACTGTTTATGCAAAAATTTTTTTTAACCTTAACTTGTATTAGTTGAAAATCCAGCGAAAAAGCGGTTTCCTGAGCAGGAGTGGGAAGTGGAGAATTCTGTAATTCAAAGGAGATAGAATTATGTTAAAGATTTAAAGATTTTTAATTATTTTTAATATTTGTCTTTTCAGAGTAATCATAGATATCTTACCACACAGTACCTTCAACTCACAATAAATGTGGTAAGATATCTTTGATTACGCTGAAAAGACAAATATTATAAAAAAATAAATAAAATTATGGCTGGTATTGGTTAAAAATGATGAAGGTGGAATAGTCAGTTTCAGAGTACATGAGTAAACCTGTGATTATTTGATCCATTTCAATATATTTTCATGATTCCAGTTTACAAAACACCGAAAATTGCTTCGGATGTAATTACACTTCTTTGTCTACCTTGTTTCACCTGATTATGAGTCTCTTTGGACTCAAAACATGTCCTAAATAAAACCCGAAACAGTTAGTGAAGAATACTTTAAGTTTTTTCTTTGTAAAAATATTTTAGGTGAATTCGCTAGCAACCAGTGGTAGCACAGTTTTTTGTTGGGTGATCCGTGGTGTTGGTTTCTGACATAATTGTTCTTATTCTTAGGTCATATCAGAACAATTGGAATAATAATAACCGGAACAATAACAACAACAATAACGAAAACTACAATGAAAATTATAAACGCCAGTCAAACAATAACAACAGATTTTACAGACGGGACGAGCTGATGATACGTAGAGCCCATGGACTTACACACCGGTAAGTATCACGTCATTGTGAATCCGGTCTAAAAAATCAATCCTCATGATGTTAAGGGGATAAGCTTCGCCCGAAAACTTGCCATCTGACAACACTGATATACCATTTTTTGACCAAATATTTGTCCTAATAGAAATAGAAAACGAGAAAGCGGAATGCGTCGAAATTCGTCGGGGTCGTTTTTAAAGCATTTTTAACAAACGTATTTTAGTGAAGCCATGATATATCAGCCTTAAAAACAGTTTTTTGTAAATATCTTAGAAACTAAAGCTCCTACGAAGTTTTTGGTTATAACACAAATTATTGAGCAAAATGTAGTCTACTATATTCCGAAAACTGCATATTGATGCGATGCTCCGTTAAAAAGTGAGCATTTTATTAATTTTTTATTTGTTAAAAGCATGAATGGATTTTGACCAAAATCTAATCAGCTCGTTAGAGTGTCGAACACTATTTTACCTGAAAATTTTATGAAAATCGGTTCAGCGGTTTAGGAGCTATTGTGTTACGGACATGATAATCTTTGTAAAATTGTGGATAAAAGCCTTCCTCTTCAACATATTAAAAATAAACAAAAAAGAAAAAACTGGATTACGTCTGGTATTCGTTTATCTTCAAAAAATTTACGTTTTCTTCATACCTTAACAAAATTTTATCCTAATACTGACTTCCTAATAAACTATTTTAAAATATATAAAAAAACATACCGTAAAGTAATACATCATGCAAAAAGGAAGTTTTATGAAAATCGTATCAATAACTCAACAAATTTCCAAAAAGAATGTTGGTCTGTTGTCAATGAATTTACTATTCGAAATAAACTTTCAACTGACATAAATACTGATTTATTACCAAATGATTTGAATGATTTTTATTGCTCTGTTGCAGAAAATATTACTAAAAAAATTAGCTGTAATGCTGATCCCATTTCATACCTTAACGGTATCAACATAACTAATGCGTTTATATTATATGAAACAAATCCTGATGAAATTAAATATACTTTCAATTTAATAAAAAATAAATCTTCTACTGGCATAGATGGTATTTCCTTAAATATACTAAAAGAATTACCTTTTATTGCAATTAAAACATTATCTGAAGCTATAAATCATTAATTTTTATTGGGATATTTTCCTTCTTGCCTTAAACTTGCTAAAATAATTCCAATATATAAAGGAGGTGATAAAAATACACCATCTAATTTTAGGCCAATATCACTTTTATCAACTCTTTCAAAATTAATAGAAAAACTTATCAAATCGCGTTTAGAATTATATTTTTGTGAAAATAATATGATTAATATTAATCAATTTGGTTTTCAGAGAAATAAAAATACAAATGATGCAATATTCTTTTTTATGAAACAATTATTAAACAGTATTAATGATAATGAACATGCGGCTGCAATTTTTTGTGATATTTCTAAAGCTTTTGATTGTGTTAATCATGAAATTCTTCTTAAAAAATTATTTATTTATGGAATAAGAAACAACGCTTTAAGTTGGTTTAAATCATACCTATCTAATCGCCTTCAATTTGTGTCAATAAAAAATTTAAATTCAAATAAAAATAATATTCAATGTGGTGTTCCTCAAGGTTCAGTACTAGGACCAATACTTTTTTTAATTTACATTAATGATTTACTAAATATTAAAATTTCTGGTTATTTTACAATATTTGCAGATGATACTACTATTCTTGGGAAAAATAAAAATATAGATGTTCTCTGGAATAATATAAAAAATGATATTATTTGTATAAAAACTTGGTTTGAATCAAACCAACTATCCCTTAATTTTTAAAAACATATGTAATTTGTTTTAAAGAAATATCTCAACAAATTTTAAATATAAATAATAATAAAATTAATACTACAGATAATATTAAATTTTTAGGACTTAACATAGACGAAAATTTAAAATTTCAAAACCATATTCATAATTTAAATAAAAAATTAAGTTCGGGTTGTTATTGTGTAAAAATTATTACAAATGAATTAGGTAAATCAATAGGCAGAAATGTATACTTGTCTTTAATTGAATCAAACTTACGATATGGCATTCCTTTCTGGGGTACATGTTCAATGTATTTATTTAGATCAGTGTTTATTCTTCAAAAAAGAGCAATTAGGTATTTATGCAATGTAAATTCTAGATATCACTGCAAAGACTTGTTTATCAAAAATAATATTTTGACTCTTCCTTGTTTATATATTCTTGAAACAATTTGTCTGATAAATAAACATCTAAATTACTTTGAAATAAACCAAAATACTTATTCAACGAGACAAGTTAATAATCTTACATTACCTATACCACATTCATTTTTATTTAAAAAATCCAGAATTTATAACGGTATAAAATTGTATAATAATTTGCCAAACAATATAAAACTTAATAATATCTATAACATATTTAGAAATAAGTGCAAGGATTTTCTTATCACTAAAGCTTTTTATTCAATTAACGAATTTCTTGAACAGAGTTACAATTAAGGAATAATTTTAAACTTAAAATTCCCAATTATTATAAAAAAAAACAAGTAAATTAAATATATATATATATATATATATATATATATATATATAATCAAACAACATAATTAAACCACTTATTGGATGGATTTATATATTTTATATTTTTTAAATGATTTTTTCTATTATTATTATTATTAGTTATGTATTTGCTTTGTCTACAAAGTTTTTATACTTTATATAAGACAATAAAGCTTGATTTGATTTGATTTTGATTTTGACATATACACACACAGACATCACGACGATATTGCTAGGATAGGTCAAAATACACCCAAATAACACATTTTCGGCGTTATCTCGAAACTTATAACTTCTCTAGCCATTGCTGCGCGGGCTAGGAAAGTAAAAATATGGTTAAAACACATTTCAAAACAATGTTTGGCATTTCAATAGCCTAGTTTTGTTATAGAAAACTGTAGCGAAATTGTTTCGTTCGTTAAATCTAACAAGATACGTTTGAAAATTTAAAAAAGATCTTTTATATGGACAGAAAAATGTTTCAATTAGTTTTTTATAGACGAGATCTATCAGGATTTATAAAAGCATGATCAATTTTATATTTGCCGCAGGACACCAACTGACTGAAGCGCCATCCCTACATACCGGAGGCGAGTCAATTCGATTAAGAAAATTTAAGTAAGATCACGTGTCTCGGATTTTCAGATAAAAATATTTCCAAACTAGTAAGAACCTTTCATTTTGAAATTTGTATTGGAAAACTTGGCTTTACTTTTATCTCAATTCTTTTTACGGAATGCCATTTTCGCGTACTTGGCTTTTTTTTACATGAAATGTTTTTGTTATGATCGGTATTTTCTATCACACATCTATTTTTTATTTATAATAAGACGAAACGTCACCCCCTTGTTTTTGATGAAAAATTAGGCTTTGTTCATTGACTTCTATACCCTACGCTTTGTTATTTAATCTATTCTTTTATTTTACCAGTTGCTATTGGAAAACTAACCCACTGGTGTTTTTTGGCAAAAATTAACGTCAAACCCAAAATGTGTTGTTTGTTTGTATTAGGTTGTCAAAATATTTAATTAATTATGACATTTATTCTAGAACCTAATTTATAATTATGACTGTCATCCATTGTCACTCTCAAAAATTTTACGGTTGACAATTTTAGAACCGAATCGGTGTCCCTGTCTAGTATGTAGTGCCACTAATATTTAAATATTTTGCCTTGTTGTCTTTTGCTTAAAATATTGCTTAAATCAAATTTGTCGCCTGAATGACACAAAAAACTTTAAATCATAACAAAAACATTTCATGTACAAAAAGGCCAAGTACGCGAAAATGGCATTCCGTAAAAAGAATTGAGATAAAAGTAAAGCCAAGTTCTCCAATACAAATTTAACAATTAAAGGTTCTTACTAGTTTGGAAATATTTTTTTAAACTTTGCTATTACAGCCAAACTTCTTTATGTTCAATTTAGCACTGTACCTAAGAGTCATTTACAGCCGTAATAGCCAAGTTTAGAAATATATTTCCAAACTAGTAAGAACCTTTCATTTTGAAATTTGTATTGGAGAACTTGGCTTTACTTTTATCTCAATTCTTTTTACGGAATGCCATTTTCGCGTACTTGGCCTTTTTTTACATGAAATGTTTTTGTTATGATTTCACTTCTTTTTTAAAGAAATTGGATAATACTTAATTTTTAAAGTAGTAAAATATGCGGAATATTGTTCAAAACTTTTGCAATGCCTTACTTAAATTTTTGAGGTTTTTTAATTTTTTTCCATGGTTTTATCGTAGTTTAGCCTTCCAAAGCTCAGCTCTCTAGCGTTTCTGAAAGTACACAATGTTACTTTTACATAACTTTATATGTATAGGGGAGGAGAGTAAATGAAAATATTGGACTTTTTAAATTTTTTCCCATGGTTTCATAATTTCTATTAGCATTCGAATGCTCAGCTCTTTAGCTTTTCTGGAAGTGGGCAATGTTAGTTTTATATAAATTTACATTTATAGGAGAGGGAAGTAAATTAAAATGTTGGTGTTTTTAAATTTTTTCATATAGTTTTATCATATTGTCTTCCAGTCTTAAAAAGTTCAGCTCTCTAGCGTTTCTGGAAGTGGGCAGTGTTGATGATTTGAGGGGGTAGAGCGGCGGGACTGTAAGCGCGCTGGTCGTTTTATAAAATCTTAGGTTTATAGATCAAAAAGAAAAAAAATTAAAAAAAAAAATATATATATTCTAGATAACGACACACGAAACAAAAGAAGTTGCTTGGGAGTTTAGTGCGCATCTAAAGGTAGTGGGCACAACTTGACCACGGGACGAGTGAAAAGTCCGTGTTGTGTTTTAACAGTAGCAACTCGAATGTGATTATCCCGACCAGGATGTACAGATACTATTCTACCCAGCAACCAGTGTAATGGCGGCCTAGTTTCATCCTTAATTAATACAAGCGTATCTAGCTTGATTTCAACCGAAGGGTCCGACCACTTAGAACGCTGTTGTAAAGTATTTAAGTACTCGAGTTTCCAACGCTTCCAGAAATCGGCATGAATTCGTTGGATAAGTTGCCAACGCTTAAGGGTATTAACTTTAAGGGTAGAAAGGTCAGGATCAGGACACGAATTAAGGGGTTCCATTGTGAGGAAATGACCCGGAGTCAAAGACGTAAGATCGTTTGGGTCAGAGCTTTGCTCACAAAGGGGTCGAGAATTGAGTAATGCCTCTATTTGGGCGAGGAGAGTATAGAGCTCTTCGAAGGTTAGTATCTGGTCACCGATGACCCGATACAAATGTGTTTTTATAGATTTGACTCCTGCTTCTGCTAGACCATTTAGGTGGGGGGCTCCCGGACTATTAAGACACCATTTGATTTTTAAGCTCTCAGAAGCTAATTTCGAAAGATTATGGAGCTCCTTAATAGCCCCAACAAAGTTTGAGCCTCTATCACTTGTGATTTGGACACAAGTGCCACGTCTAGCGACAAAGCGTCGTAAAGCAGCGATGCACGCCTCTGTGGTTAAATCCGAAACAAGCTCGATATGGATTGCCTTGACAGAAGTATCGACAAAGACTGCGATATATGATTTACCAACTTGTGCTCCACGACGTCTCTGACCTACAAAGGTTTTGATTGGGCCTGCATAGTCTAAGCAAACGTGTGAAAAACATTTTAATTGTGAGGTTCTAAAAGAAGGTAAATCCGACATGTACGGAGTGTAAGGTTTTGGTTTTAAGCGAAAGCAGGGAATACATTCCAATAAAACCCTCTGAATAGCTCGACGTGATGACATAATCCAAAACTTTTGACGAATTAAGTATTGGACTGTGTTTATTCCGGGATGTAAATTTTCGTTATGAGTTTGAATAATGATCAATTGGGTTAATCTATGAGATTTCGGCAATAATAAGGGATGTTTTGCCTCAAAGGAGAGTTGAGAATGCCGTAAGCGTCCGCCCACTCTAAGGAAACCCAATTCGTCCAAAAAGGGCGCGAGTTTCCGAAACGGCTTAGGTAATAGCTGAGTTTTTTGAATTTTTTGAATGATATCCGAAAAACACTCTTCTTGGACCCTTTTAACTAAAACAAGTAGAGCCTTGTGTAGTTCAAAAGCGGAAAAAACGCCGGATAAAGGGTCAACTGAGGTTTTTCGATTGTGAATAAGTCTTAGAAAATGACAAATGATTTTTTGAATGGTATTTAAATTGGATATTTTATCGATTAATCTATCAAAAAAGTTTTGATTTTGAATTTCTGCCGTCAGAACCACTGAATTTTCCGGTTTTTCTTCTTTGAGAACCTCGTCTGGAACTCCCAAAGAACGTTCATTTATAAACCTTTGAATTTGCCACTCCGTAGTGGGCAAGGTAATCCATGGAGGGCCGTGAAACCAAAGAGGGTGATTTATTAAGTTATTGGGCGACAACCCTCTGCTAGCGCAGTCGGCAGGGTTCTCGAGTGAAGTAATGTGATACCATGGGACTTCGGGGATTGTTTCTTGAATACGACTTACGCGGTTTGCCACAAAGGTCTTCCACTTGTGAGGTGAAGATGTGACCCAATGAAGCGTGACCTGTGAGTCCGAGAACGCAAGAATTTCATCGATTACGAGTAATGATGAATAGGTGCGAATAACTAGTTCGAGTAAATCAGCTAATAGAGTAGCTCCAAGTAGTTCCAAACGTGGGATTGAAATAGTGTGTAAGGGAGCAACCCTTGACTTGCCCATGACTAGAGCAGTTTTGATAATTTTATTTGGTAATTCGACGCGAACGTATACGCAAGAAGCGTATCCTAGCTCGGATGCATCGCAGAAACCTAGCAATTGACATCGTTGAATATTATTCGAAAAAATATGTCTAGGTATACAAAGATTCGAAAGAGTGGTTAATTGATTATTGAATTGATTCCAAAGAGTTTTGATTGGATCGGGGGGTATTTCATCCCAATCAGTTTCGCATAACCAAAGTTTTTGCATAATCACTTTGGCTAAAAATGAAACAGGCGATAAGAAACCTATAGGATCCCAAATTTTAGCGATAGCTGATAAAATATTCCTTTTGGTGCAAGGTTTTTCACAAGGGGTACAAGAATAGGTAAAAGTATCTGTAGAAGGGTGCCACTGAAGGCCCAACACCTTAATCGATGTTGAAGAATCGTCTTCAAAGGTAACAGGGATCTGACAATCAGCGGGCGACAAATGTGAAAGAAGTTTCGTATTATTTGATGCCCATTTTCTTAATTCAAGTTTTCCCAATTTAAGCAACGCTATGAGATCCTTTTGAAGTGATAAAGCACCTTCTAGAGAGTTAGCTCCACAGCAAATATCGTCCATGAAAATGTTATTCAAAAGGACCTGGGATGCTTCAGGATAATTCTTAGCCTCCAGGATGGCTAGTTCTCTAAGAGTTCTAATAGCTAAATAGGGACTTGAACTAACACCAAACGTCACTGTATTAAGCCTGTATTCCTGCAGGGGTTCATTGGGATCAAATCGCCAAAGTAGCCTTTGGTAGTCCCGATGAATTGGGTTAATTTGAATTTGTAAAAAGTGCTGTTTTATATCAGTCAAAAATACGATAGAATAAAATCTTAATTTTAATAGAATTTCGGAAATATCGGCTTGTAATTTTGGTCCTATTAAAAGAGTTTCGTTCATGCTTAGGCCTTTCGAACCCTTAATCGAGGGGTTAAAAACCACCCGGAGTTTAGTCGTTGATTTGTCAAGACGAAGGACTCCGTGATGTGGTAAATAAGAACATAACTGAGGTCTAGGTTCGGATCTTGGAATTAAAGACATGTGCCCGTTTTTGAGATATTCTCTCATAAAATCCGAGTACATACTATAGAAATTTGAATTTTTTATTAAGCGAGATTCAAGAGACAAAAATTGACGATAGGCCACTGAATATGTGTCTCCTAGGTCAGGAGGGTCAATGTGACGAAAAGGCAAATTTACAGTAAATCGGCCCGAAATATCTCTAGTGGTAGTTTTTTGGAAAATCTCTTCACATCTTTTTTCTTAGGGTGAGAGAAACGTTTTTGACTTAATTGATTCTAGTTCCCAAAATCTGCGAATATTAAAGTCGAGAGACTGCTCACAGGAAGTAAAGTAAGAATTGACTTGAGGTGAAATATTTATGTTTTGAGTTTGGCCCACCCAAAA
Source organism: Aspidapion aeneum (assembly GCA_963576565.1). Taxonomy (NCBI): domain Eukaryota; kingdom Metazoa; phylum Arthropoda; class Insecta; order Coleoptera; family Brentidae; genus Aspidapion; species Aspidapion aeneum. Next base: position 63,941,115 of record OY755047.1, read on the forward strand.
ACTGTCTCAAAAGCGGAGGGTAGGCCGTGAGGTCCTGGAATTCGTCCTGATTGGACGATTTCTGTGTAAAGTTGTGCACCTAAGAGTAAGTCAATTGGACCAGGGTTGTAAAATTGGTTATCTGCAAGCTTTAGATTTGAAATATGACTCCAATTGGATGAATCTACCTGTATTGAGGGCATATTCGAACAGAGTTTCGGTAAAACGAAGACTTGAATAGAAAAGGTAGGCTCTTGTTGGCCTAGGGCTCGAATAGTGCAAGTAGAAATGCCGTTAGTGGCCGATGAAGATTGATTTAGTCCCAGAACAGGGATCGAAATTTTGTTTCTTGGCAAGCCTAACCTGTTAAGACAAGCTTCGCTTATCAGGTTAGCTTGGCTACCGCTGTCCAGAAGTGCTCGGACAGGTTGGTAGTTACCCCGACTATCCAGTACCTCTAATTTTATAGTCGCTAGAAGCACTGTCGTCCGGGGCGTCAAGGTGGATAACGAAGAGTATTGATTTGTAGATGTATTTGGATTCGAATTGATTTGAATTGAATTTGAACTGGGTTGAACAAAACTAGGGTTCTGTTGGCTAAGAATTGAATTTGAATTCTGGTACGATAAGTTTGTGCCTGTGCTTGGCACGGCCACTTGATTTGGATTAAAACTTTGATTTAAGTTCGAATTTTGATTTGAATTTTGGCTTGAATTAACAAAGGATTGACTTGAATTCTGACGGATTGAATCTGTCATTTGCGATAGATGGATAAGACTATGGTGTCTATGTCGACATACCTTGCAGTTGTAGGTACTACTGCAGTCAATTACTTGATGATTTGAACGTAAACAGTTGATACATAACGATTGTTGTTTTACATAAGTAAAACGATCTGAAGGAGATTTGGAAATAAAAACACCACACTGCGAGAGTGGATGAAAAGAATTATTGCATAATTTGCACTTATAGGATTGTTGGTTTTGTCGAAATTGAATATTGGATTGTTTATTTGATACTTGTGAGTGCGTATGCGCTAAAAAATTTGATGGAGGGCTTGATTTGTACTGATTATTTGAATAAGAATTATATTTTTGGTTACTAGAATTCGAATAATTTGGTTTTTGCTGTTTTGAAGTCGAAGGTTGCATTTGCGTATTTTGGGGAGATAGCTGTACTGTTTCAAGAGCACGGCATTGGTTAATAAGAAACTGAATTAGATTTTGATATGTTGAAATCTCGGTAGTACTATACTTTAATTCGAAAGCGGTTCTTGTGGTTTGATCGATTTTTGATAATAAAATTGAAAATAAACAAAAACACCACGACGTTACTGGAAATTCAAGATTTTCGAGCGCCGCAATATTCTCGGAAAAGGTATCTACCAAGACTCTAAGATCCTTTGCTGACTGGTTTCCCTTTAAAGAATTTGCATAGTAGATTGAGTTCCAGTAGGTACTGGCTAAAAGTCTTTTATTTTGATAGCGATCTGTTAATACCTTCCAGGCGATTGCGTAATTACTTGCCGTTAATTTTATAGAGCTTAAAATATTAAGTGGTTCGCCCTCAAGGAAGGTTAGCAAATGTTGAAATTTCCTTATATCGGAATAATTAGAGTTTTCGTGTGGTGAGGTCAGGCCTTCTGTAGAAAATAAAATATACCGAAGGACCACTCGAGATAGCTCGAGAAAAACGTGGGGGAGTTAAGAGGGACTGTATCTTTCCACAGGGCTCCAACAGGAAAAAAAGAGCCTAAAAACTTAAATACTAAAAAAAAAGCGTAGCAATGAAAAATTATCAAGAAACGACTTACCCTTAGATGTCTTTTGTAGCTACTTGGCTGGCCAGCCCGATTATACGCGAAGTACCAGACTCTCCATTGTTCTATAGTTCAAAATGTTCCAAACACTAATATCTAATAAACTAAAGCGTAAAATTAATAGTTTCCACAATTTTAATATAAAATAATAGCGGTGCGGTGACTTTACTTGCACGAGGCGCGTGGTTGAGTTGTTCTCTCAGACAATCGGCGTTTTCGTCTGCTAGGCCGAATTTAGCCGCTTATCTCAAATCCTTCATTGCTGGAAGAAGCGCGCGAAGTTTAAATTTAAAATATGGAAAGATATAGCGTAAAGTAAATCAAAATAATATTCTAAAAACGCTTGTAAGCGTAGAAAATGTAACCCAAAAATATTTAAAAACTAAGAGAGATAGCTTCTCTAATTTTAAGTGAAAATTAGAGAATATAATTATTTACAAAAATAAAAACAAGTTGGGAAACTTGTTCATTCGGCCCACCAAAATGAGCATCATTTTTCGGTAGGTGAATCTGAATCAATTGGAAGGGGGCAAAGCTTGACTAAAGGTCGTTTAAAGATACCGGACGCGGTACGAACATTTGCCACCCTAGCGTGCCCATCAGGCCCTTTAAAAATTTCAATAATGCGACCTACCCGCCATTGAAGGGGCGGTGATAACTCGTCTTTGATAAGAACGAGGGTACCTATTTTTGGCTCTGCGCATGGTTCCAACCATTTATTTCGTACTTGAAGAGTATGTAAAAATTCTTGGCTCCAACGACGCCAAAAATCGGCTTGTATTCGTTGGACCAAGTTCCATCGCGATAACCGATTCTCAGGTTTACTTGAAAAATCTTCATCAGGAACAGAAACTAAAGGTCCATGTGTTAAAAAATGTCCCGGTGTTAAAACCTGTAGATCGTTACAGTCGGTAGATTGCGGGGTCAAGGGGCGAGAATTTAAAATCGCCTCAATTTGACAAAGAACCGTGTACAACTCCTCATAACTTAGAATTTGCGAGCCAATGGTACGAATTAAGTGAGTTTTTACTGATTTTATCCCTGACTCCCAAAGACCACCGAAGTGGGGAGCTGATGGAGGGATAAAATTCCAGGTGATAGCTTGTTGCGTGCAAGCATTTCTTGCAAGATCAAGCAATTCTTTGCTGGATTTAACGAAATTTGTGCCATTGTCTGAAAAAAGAGTTTTTATGTAACCTCTTCGGGCAACAAAGCGACGTAGCGCAGCTAAAAAAGCGTCCGAAGTTAGATCTGACACTAACTCGAGATGTAAAGCTTTAGTATTTAGACAAATAAAAAGGCAGATATATGCTTTTTGTGTTTTTACACCTCTGTGTTTACTGAGAGTGATAGGTATAGCACCACTAAAATCTACTCCACTAAAAGTAAAAGGCTTTTGTGGAATCAAGCGGTAGGACGGAATTTGTCCCATGATTTGCTCATAAGAATGCGGTTTGACGCGAAAGCAACGAACACATTTGGATAAAACCGTTTTAATTAAGCGTTTGGCAGATAAAATCCAAAAAATTTGACTAATGAGATATTGGACTGTTTGCACTCCGACATGCAAATATTTTTTGTGCATATATTCAACAAAAATATAAGAAAGTCTACTTTCCTTGGGTAAAAGAAGAGGATGTTTTTGTCCGTAAGAAATAGTCATGGCTTGTTGAATGCGTCCTCCAACTCTTATAAGACCATCCTGGTCTAAAAAGGGATTCAATTTTTGTATGGGTTTTATGCATTTTTTCTGGTTTTGAAGGTTAAGAATTACTTCAGAAAAGTATTTTTGTTGTTCGTGCTTAGCCAAACATTTTAAAGCGTTAAAGAGATCGATATAATCTATATTTGTCTTTTTTCTGACGTCTGCGGATAGTCTACAATTATTTATGAATCGTAAACTGCGGGCTAAAAGTAGTTGAATAGCGTAAAAATCGGATTTATTATTTAAAAGCGAATCTAAAAAATTTTCCGTTATTCGGTCACAAGAAATCAGAGCAACATTTTTTCGTTCCTCAGTCTCTAACCTGTCATTTATTTTGACTTGCGGGGTTTTTGTTGGCAATTTATCGAAAGATTCTTGTAAAAAACTAGGGGCGGCCCACCATAGGGGATGATTTAAAAGCTCACTCGGCGAGCAGCCGCGGCTGGCTACATCGGCACTATTGAGAAAGGTGGGGGTATATAACCAACATTCTGGATTAATATTATCTTGGATAAGACTAACACGATTTGCGACAAAAGTTTTCCATTTACTTGGATGGGATTTTATCCAGTGTAAAACAACCATTGCGTCCGAAAAAGCGTAAATATTATTTATTGTGAACCTTTTTATGAATATATCATATGTGTATTTTAAGACCTCAGATAAAAGAGTAGCGGCTAGAAGTTCTATTCTCGGAATACTAACAAATTTTTTAAGTGGAGCGATGCGACTTTTCGCAAGAACAAAATATATGTGATATTTAGCATTTCGTAAGACACGTAAGTATATTACGCATGCGTACCCTCGTTCACTCGCATCACAAAAACCACAGAGATCGATGGATTCGGCGTTGGTGATGTCAATGTGGCGGGGTAAACTAAATTTTTCTAAAACTTGAAATTCAGATTGATAGAGTGTCCACTGACGAACTATTTCTAAAGTAGGCGTGGCGTCCCAGGAAATATCAAGTAACCAAATTTGTTGAATCAAATATTTTAAAGTGAATGTTACTGGGGTAAGATACCCATGGGGGTCATAGCAGCGTGCTAAAAAAGAGAGAAGCGTCCTTTTAGTACAGCTTTGCTGATTAGGTAATATGTTAAATCGAAACTCGTCGTAGGAAGGATGCCAGCACAGGCCTAAGACCTTAGTGACGTCATCCGAATCGAGAGATAAAACTGCGGGGTTGACTAAGGAGGGATCTAAATGAGAGATCACTTCTGAGCGATTGCTAGACCATTTGTGTAATTTCAAGCCAGCGTTTCCTAATAACTCCGTAAGCTCATGCTGCAAATTTAACGCCTCTTGAACCGTTTTACATGAAGTAGTGACGTCATCAATATAGGTATCGTTAAGTATAACTTTAGCAGCGTGAGGGTAGTTATCATATTCGGACTCAGCTAAGTGCTGAAGGGTGCGTAAAGCGAGATATGGTGAACAGTTCACTCCGTAAGTGACAGTTCGTAGTTTAAAAACGGAAACTTTTTCATTAGGGTTAAACCGCCAAAATATTTTTTGGTATTTTTGATGATCAGGGTTGATATTTATACCACGATACATTTTTTGAATATCGCAGGTGAGCGTCACAGGGTTAAGGCGAAAATGTAATAATATTTGAATAATATCTTTTTGTAGTTTTGGACCCGATAATAATACTTGATTAAGCGAAATATGCGTAAAAGGGTCAGTAATACTCGCATTAAAAACTACCCTTGTCTTAGTAGTGATAGCTTCATTTTTAACAACAGCGAAATGTGGAATAAAATAGCTGTCTGAATCGTCTTCTTTTTCTGAGTCATAGTCCATATGACCCAATTCCAAATATTCATTCATAAATTTAGAATATTCACAATACAAGTTTTTATCGCGAAGTAGTTTTTTTTCTAAAGATAAGAAACGATTTAGCGCGACTTGTTTTATTCCAGGAAACTGCGGTGGATTTGCAAATGTGCGAAAGGGAAGGGAGACAGTATACCGGCCGTCTTGATTACGCGACACGCTCTGTTTAAAATAATTTTCACAAATTTCATCCTCTGGTTTCAAATGAGTTTTTTGGGGGACGCAGTCGGTTTCCCAAAATTTTGAAATTAATTGCGAAAGCGAGTCATTTTCATTTTGACAAAAAAGAGCATTAATTGGCGGGGTAGAAATTAAGGGTTGATTTATTTGTCCCATCAAAATATAGCCGAAAATAGTTCCCATAGCAAAGGGATGATTTGGATCATCGCTAGCGATTTTTTCACCCTGTATAATTAGTGGAAATAGATCCATACCAATTAGTAAATTTATAGGCGAAGGGTTGTAAAAAGTGGGATCTGCTAAGGGTAAATTTTTTATAAAATGCCAATTTTCTGTATTTATTTTTACTGACGGTAAATCAGTACAAACCTTTTGCAAAATAATCGCTTGCGTAGACACAAAAATATCTGGTTTTTGAAAATTACAAATTTTAATAAAAATCGATCCTAGATCAGAAGTAAGAGAGTTGCCTCCAACCCCCTGTATATTTGAACATAAGGGTTGTCTGGGAAGGCCCAATTGTTGCGCTAATTTTTGAGAACAAAAACTGTTTTGCGAACCGCTGTCTAAAACGGCTCTAACTGTTTGAAAGTGACCGCGGACATCTTGAATTTTTACTAGGATAGTTGACAATAAAACTTGCGATTGCGCAGAAATAAAACCACAATGCGTGGGGTTAGAACCTGAAGGAGTGGCGATTGGTACTTGTGAATTAGAAGACGTCGAAGTAAAATTGTTATTATTTTGAGTAGAGTAATTTTGAAGCGGACACCCAGTAGCCGGGGATCTAAAACTTTGCTGACTGGCCAAGTAACCACGTGGTGAACTACTTGGAGATGCGTTGGGCGACATATTAGAGAGATTTTGTGAGAAATTCACGTTAGCATCAAAATGTGATCTATTTTGATTTTGAGAATTAGCGCAATTATAATTTCGCTCAAAATGAATTAATGAGTGATGTCTTTGATTACCAGGGCAATAGCGACATGAGCGTAGACTTTGACAAGAATTTGTTAAATGTATTGAGCTTAAACAATTTAAACATAGTTTTTTATTTTTAGCGTAAGAATAGCGTTCGTAGGGAGATTTACCTTTAAATGCGTTACATAAATATATTGAATGTGTGTTAGAATCACAAAAAGCGCATCTATCTTTAGAATGAGTATTTTCCGTACCAAGTAGCGTTTTTGTATAATAAGGCGAAGCGTTATTTTTATAAAACTGTTTATTATTTTTAAATCTATTTTTAGATTGTAGCGAATAAAGCGAATTACATTGAGTTTCAAGGAAATTATAAATTTCTTGATATTTGGGCATTTCATTAGACCTAGAATTAGCTAGTTCAAAGCGCGAAAGTAGTACCTCAGGCAATTTATCTAGTAAAATGTTGGCGAGCGGAAAACACCATTGATCAGTGTCGTAATTTAGAGTTTTTAAAGCCTCAATGTTTTCTGAAAAAACATCAAGCAGCGTGCGCAGCGTTTCTGGATTGTCGTCTTTGAGAGCGGGAAAATTATACACGGAGCGCCAATAAGTTTGAGCCGATAAGCGGGGGTTATGATAGCGTTTTAGAAGCGTATTGTAAGCGATTATATAATTAGCGTCGGTTATTTGTAAGTGTTTAACTACGTTTAAAGGCGGTCCTTTTAGGTAGGACAGTAACAAATTAAATTTAGCGTTTGTAGGAATACTAGGATTATTGTGTACAGAACTATTGTACATATCTAGAAAGGTTGGAAACTTAGTGATGTCGCCATGAAATTCGACAATACGCAGTCTTGGCATTAAAGACGCCATAAAGCGGTCTGAATCAGAAGAATTTGAAATTTGCGTTAAGTTTTGAGGTTGAGGAGCTTCAATTTTCACCTCAAATAGTTGTTTTTGAATTCGTTTAATATCATAGAAGCTGTCGTCAAACTCAGTAAGGCGTTCATTTTCTTCTTCCAGTCTCTCCGGACTTGCCGAATAAGCCTCTATTATTTGATTTTGATAAATAAAAAATGTTTCTTTCATTTCATCAAGGTCGATAAGTCGAACCTGTAAACACGGTTTTTTTGTATCATCCGTTAGGCATGCATTAGCTAAGTTATGAAGAGTATTAATGCGATTATGTTGCACATTACGGAGTGCTTCTAACTTCTTAAGTTGCGTACTCATTGTAATGTTTTTAAAAAACTCCGTTAAAACAGGTGAACGATTAGTTTCCGAAATTTTTAATATTTAAAAATTAAAAGCGTTTAAAAAGAAAAGAGAATAGGCGATAAAAAATGTAAACAAGTCTCATTTACCTCTTAATATCTTTGTGTTGGAAACTTTTCCTACGTGCAGTCGACACCAAGCCAAAAAGAGGTAGGAAATGCGCGAAAACAATGCGCGTTCGGTACTTTTTTACTTGTTATTTTTACGGCGAGCACAGCAAAAAGAGCAAGGTCATGCGTATTTATTAAAAATTTTATATTTAACAAAATGCGATTTAGACTTTAATTTTTCCCGGGGTCCTGTTATCGGGCTCGAACCTGGACCAAATCCGGCTCGAAGGACCAAATGGTGAGGTCAGGCCTTCTGTAGAAAATAAAATATACCGAAGGACCACTCGAGATAGCTCGAGAAAAACGTGGGGGAGTTAAGAGGGACTGTATCTTTCCACAGGGCTCCAACAGGAAAAAAAGAGCCTAAAAACTTAAATACTAAAAAAAAGCGTAGCAATGAAAAATTATCAAGAAACGACTTACCCTTAGATGTCTTTTGTAGCTACTTGGCTGGCCAGCCCGATTATACGCGAAGTACCAGACTCTCCATTGTTCTATAGTTCAAAATGTTCCAAACACTAATATCTAATAAACTAAAGCGTAAAATTAATAGTTTCCACAATTTTAATATAAAATAATAGCGGTGCGGTGACTTTACTTGCACGAGGCGCGTGGTTGAGTTGTTCTCTCAGACAATCGGCGTTTTCGTCTGCTAGGCCGAATTTAGCCGCTTATCTCAAATCCTTCATTGCTGGAAGAAGCGCGCGAAGTTTAAATTTAAAATATGGAAAGATATAGCGTAAAGTAAATCAAAATAATATTCTAAAAACGCTTGTAAGCGTAGAAAATGTAACCCAAAAATATTTAAAAACTAAGAGAGATAGCTTCTCTAATTTTAAGTGAAAATTAGAGAATATAATTATTTACAAAAATAAAAACAAGTTGGGAAACTTGTTCATCGTGAACCAAACAAGAATAAACATCGTAAAAGGTTGGCCACTTTTTTACGTTTCCATTAAAGCAAGGTACCTTTAAAGGGCCCAGATCATCGCTACGTGAATAGTGTGAAGTTGCGGGGGTAAAATTTGAATGAACTGAATCGGAACATAAACTCGAAAAAAGAACTTTAGCTTGGTGGTAGAATAGATCCGTATCTTTCCTAATTTTGTCCTGTACTTCGAATTCATCATCGTCGTCGTCTTTCAAGAGACCTATGATGTCATTATGAATGTTTTTAAATTGTTCAAAGTGATCATCTAACGATTCGTAAAACGCCTTAAAAATTGGCAAGGAAGAACTATCTGATTTAGCTTTTGTTCCCAAGTTATACGTTTCCGTAATACGAGATATTGAAACTTTGCGTTGATTCTCAAGCTTTTTTAACGACATATTGTTAATTAAAAAAATAAAAAATATTTAAAAGGAATAAAACTAACACTTGACCCCTATTGACTTTAATCAGTCCAAAAGAGTCCAACAAGCATATATTTTATTATCGATTTCTCGAATAAACGCAAAAACTTATCAACAGCTGTTATCCTAGGTCGCGATTTTTCTCCCAAAATAAATGCACACAAAACAACTTGTACCTACTACCGCTTCTCTTATTATTTACAGGTAAATACTAATTCTACTAGATGTGTTTGTTTACCTGTTAAATAAGAATAAAGCATTTAACTCACAAGCACTTTTGTTGGTTTGAATAACTATAACATATTATTTAAACAAATAACTATTATTTAAACAAATTTCGATTTTTGAATCAAAACAAACGACGTACCAAGTGCCAATTTCGGCTGCAATGAAATGTGGGTGGAGCAACCGTTAAGCCACGCAAGGGGGGACGGAACCTCCTTTCTAAACTGGACACGGCAACAAACGAGCCAAAATGGCGAGGCGAAAAAATCTTTAATATTTTTAGCAAACAAATTTTAAAAACTATCTGGGTCGTGGGACCAGAAAATGTTGATGATTTGAGGGGGTAGAGCGGCGGGACTGTAAGCGCGCTGGTCGTTTTATAAAATCTGGGTGCAAAAATCCTTAAAAGGACGATGTAAAAATATTAATTTTTCCGAGCCACACAAAGACAATATAGAGGATTGGCACTCACCTTTTCAGTTGTTTCCGTCGTCCAGAGGAGCTCCTCTCGCTGGCCCAGTCGTTGCAGTCGATCTACACTAGAATCACTTGTTTGTGTAATGGTTTAGTTTGATTTTCTAAGAATGTTATTGGATTTTTTGGTTAATAGAATTTATCACCATGCTGCGTGGTGATCTCGATAGAATACGACAGACGAATCCCTTTTTTTGGTTACGCCTTTTTGCGCAGATTCATTTTTCGTAGATGGCGCTGGCGTTTTACTTGTGCCAATCAAATTGAAATTGTGTGGGTTTTCCGAATACGGGAATTTGGCGCAAAATTTGAATTTAAAATTAAAGTTGCACGAACAGGCAGTGTTACTTTTACATAACTTTACATTTATAGGGGAAGGAAGTAAATTAGAATTTTGGGGTGTTTTAATTTTTTTCTATAACTTTATCATAGTTACCATCGGTCTTCCAAAGCTCAGCTCTCTAGCATGTCTGGAAGTAGGCAATGTTACTTTTACTTAACTTTACATTTATAGGGGAGGGAAGTAAATTAGATTTTTGGGGTGTTTTTTTTTCCTATAGTTTTATCATAGTTCCTATCAGTCTACCAAAGCTCAACTCTCTAGCATTTCTGGAAGTGGGCAATGCTACTTTAACATAACTTTAAATGTATGGGGGAGGGGAGTAAATTAAAATTTTGGGGTTTTTTGATTTTTCCCAGGGGTTTGGTCATAATTTCTATCAGTCTGCCAAATTTCAGCTTTGTAGCATGTCTGGAAGTACAGTAGAATATTGATGATCTATACATGAGTGAGTCAGTGAGTGAGTGACAATTTCGACGTTTTTTGAAATTTCGTAACTACTTTACTACTTTATGGAATGAAACTTGGAGGGGTTATTAACTCCATGGAGATCTACGACAGTGCAAAGTTTGAGATTCGTAGCTCATTCCGAAGTAGAGTTTTAGGTAGGTCAAATATCGGCTGAAATGTTTCCAGAAAAGATGGTTACGGCGCGCGAACTTGGCGAGGCACTGCCGTGCCCTCAGATTAATATGCACCCTGTGTAATTTTTTTTTCAGGTTTTTTTTTACTTTTAGATTTCAATCTAGATCAGATTCCCTAAAGATCGATCCGAAACCCGACAAATTGCTGACCGGCGGCCCTTTCGATCAGATGAACCAGGACATCTACGATGCATTTATAAGCAAGGCTCAGACACCGGAAACCTATAGAAACAAAATCACGCTTTGGCATAAGTTTTTTTTAGACATAACGGTAAGATTTACACAAGGTGGCGACTTTAAAGGCATCGTTCGAAAAGGCTCTGCAAATAGTACTTCTAAAATCCAATATTTAAGTTTTTTTTTTTTATTTGTCAAACACACTGTGTTTTTTTTTTATTACAATCTAGTCAGTAAGACTAATTAGCAATTTTGTTTTAACTTAATTTACTAGAAAATTCAGATTTAAACTTAGGGTTCACTCAACAGTTCTCCCCGCTTTGTTTAGTCTGTAACTCACAATTGTGTTGTGTTTATAGCATTATTTTGTTTTATGTGTAATTCACTTAGTTTACTAGCTCAAACGGCTTCACTCTTTTTAGTCTTCGAACTAGCATAGTATTGTCTAGAAGCTGAATTGCTTCCACATTCACATGCCGATGGAGTCTATCTTCATGGCTATTTGCGTACTTTTTTATAGTCTCTGCTACAGTTTCGATTTTTAGATCTCGATGAAGGTCACTATTTCGAACGTACCAAGGTGCATTCACAATGTTTCTTAATACTTTATTTTGAAATCTCTGTACAACTATAATGTTACTCTCTTTAGCACAACCCCATAGTTGAATACCATATGTCCATACTGGTTTCAGTATTTGTCTATAAAGCAGTAACTTATTATGAATTGTTAAATTGGACTTCCTTCCAATTAGCCAGTTCATTTTTCTATACCTTATCTCAAGTTCTTCCTTTTTTTTCTTAACATGTGCTTTCCAGCGCAATTTGGCATCAAGTGTCATACCTAGATATTTTGCCTGATTCGAATATGGTACTGGAATGTTGTTAATTGTTATTTGTATGTGATTTATATTTTTGTTTGTAAAATCAACATGAATTGATTTGGTTTTATTTAATTTTATTCGCCACTTTGTGGTCCAACTGTGAACTTGGGTGACTGCATCCTGAAGTTTTTCTATGCATTTTTCAATAGATTTTTCTACCGTCAATAAACCAGTATCATCGGCAAATGTTGTTAAGTGATAATTTTCTGGCTTTGGAATATCACAAGTGAATAATAAGTATAGATAAGGGCCTAGTACGCTACCCTGGGGGCACGCCTGCTTGAATTTCTCTTAAATTTGAGTATGAGTCTTCCTGTTTTACTCTAAAATGTCTATCAGATATGTATGATTCCAAAATATCCGAATATTGTTTTGGCAGAAACCGTTTTAGTTTAAAATTAAGGCCTTCATGCCACACTTTGTCAAATGCTTGTGCTACATCTAGAAAAACTGCAGAACAAACTTTTCCCTCTTCTAGTGCTTTTTCTATTATATTAGTAATTCTGTGTACTTGATCTATCGTGGAATGCTTGTCTCGAAAACCAAATTGATGAGATGGAATAATTTCTTGTCTTTCTATGATGGGTTTTATTCTTTTAAGCAATAATTTTTCATAGAGCTTGGATATAATTGGCAGCAAAGATATTGGCCTGTAAGATGACACGTCATGGAGTGGTTTTCCCGGTTTTGGAATCATGATAACTTCTGCAACTTTCCACAGTTTAGGTACATACCTAAGCCTAAAAGACGCATTAATTAGGTTGCATAGTTTTACGATAGCTTTTCTGGGGAGTTGTTTTATGACTACCCCGTTAATAAGATCATACCCTGGGGCTTTTTTCGAATTAATATTTTTGATTTCTGTTAATATTTCTTTTGGTGATGTAAGCTTAATATGGTCCTCGATTTGATGGGGTTCATTTAAATGAAAGTGTTCATCTGGTGCTTCGTGGGGCTGAAATGTTTTTTCTAAATGACTTGCAAAAATATCTGCTTTTTCTTCGTTACTCCTTGCCCACTGGTTGTTAGATTTTCGTATGGGTGGAATTTGGATAATTGGTCTTTTAAAATCTTTGGTTGCTTTCCAAAGGGAATAGTCGGTATTTTTATCATCTGTAAGGTCATTAAGAAAATGGTTAATAGATTCATTTTTTATTACTAGAATTTCTCGCCTAATGCGCTGCGTCATGTTGTTGAGATTTGTTTTGTCCCGAGGATCACGGCTTTGCTGCCACTTTCTTCTTAGTTTCCTTTTTTCCAATATAAGGTCTCTAATTTCCTTTGGATAGTTTTTTCCCTTAAAAATTATCTTTGGTTTTGGACTGTTTTCCCAAGCTGCTTGTTGAATATTTGTAACAAAATATTCAACTTCTTTATCGATTTGTTCTGGTGTTTGCATTGGTACTGATAGGTTTATTTTTTCTGACAGACTTTGTTTAAAACTAATCCATTCAGTCAGTTTATTAACTAGTGAGATATTTGCTTCTTTCTTTATTATGTTTTTACTAAGAGTTAGAATAATAGGTGAATGATCTGAGTGTAAATCAAAACTTTCTTCTATATCTACAAAACTTAAAGATATATTTTTTACTATAAAAAAATCAATTAGATCTGGAATTTTTCCTGGATCTGTTGGATAGTATGTGGGCTTACCAGTTGATATCGGCTCACATTGATATTCACTAATAGCTTGCAAAAGTTCTTTTCCTTTAGAATTCGTCAGTCTAGATCCCCAGTAGGTATTTTTTGCATTAAAGTCACCTCCAATTATAAAACGGTTTCCTAATTTTCTGAGAAAATTAAGATATTGATTTTTCTTTAGTAAGTGCCTTGGTGGTATATAGACAGCACTTATGACTAATGTATATGTTTTGGTTTTTACACTTACTAATGTAGCTTGAATCTCTATGGTTTTATATCCCATCTCCTCATAGTGTGATATATTTTCTTTAATTATTACAGCACTTCCCCCATGTGCAGTATTGCTAGGGTGAGTTGTATGATACACTTTATAACCTTTAAATTTAATGTGAGACTGGTTAGTGAAATGCGTTTCTGACACAAGACAGACGTCAATTTTTTCTATGTCTAGAATAACTTGCAAGTCTTGCTGATGTTGCAAGAGACCATTGGCATTCCAAGCTAGGATTCTAAGATTACTGACCATTTTGAGGCATATTGGTAGCTCCGTTATTGCTACTTTCTAGTTTAGTTAATCGCTCATCATTGTTCCATAGTATTTTGACTACTGATATTAATATCAGGTATAGTAGCTGTTGCTGCTACTTGGCTGTATGTCCTTGTCACAGAGTTTTGTGTGACTGTGTTTCTTGTCTGTTGGTTCTGTCTATTTGTACTCAGGTTTGGTATGAGATTCGGTTTCTTAGGTTTATTTTTCAATTTTTGTATTTCCTTAGCAACAAGGCGTCCTCTGTAGTTAGCAGGATGCTTGCCTCCACAGTGGATGCATTTTGGCTCAGATTCTTTTGGTTTGGGGCATTCTACAGTAAGATGTTTCCCCGTGCATTTCACGCAACGTGGTTCTTTAGCGCAATATTTTTGCGTGTGTCCATAAGATTGGCATCTTTTGCATTGGGGGACTAACTTTGAGGTTTTTAGTGCTTTTATTTCCACTTCAATCCCAAGGATACTGGAAATTTCAAAAATTTAGTTGATATCTTCCTCGTGGCTAAATGTGAGCTTAAACATGTTAAGAGGTTGTCTTGTTCTCCATTTAAGTTTGTTGCTGGCCTCCAGTGCCTTAAAACCTTTTTTTTGTAGATCAGCTACAATTTTTTGTGGGTCACATGAGAAGTGTAGCCTATTCGCTATTACTCTAATTGGCCTTATTTGTTTGTTTTCGTATGAGTGCCATTGATGCTTTATTTCATTAAGCATTTTAGTAACCAGCCGATAGCTGTCTGCGTCTTGTACATTTATTTTAATATTTTCGTTATTTAAAACTTTTATTTTAACTCCTTGTATGATATTTAACTTTTCATAAATATCATTAAAATTATTTACGCCATTTACCATAATCGGTGGAGGTAATGGAGCTTTTTTAACCTTAGTTGGGGGTTCTTCATTTTGTGTTTTATTGGAGGGCTCTCCAGTGCCCGAGCTTTGTTGTGGTGGTGAGAGTGAAGTATCCATTCGACGTTTTTTCCAACCTTTTCCTTTTTGTCTGATCCACTCAGTTTCTCTTGCCAGATCGTCCTCATCAGTAATGTAGTCCATGTCAGACTCTTCTTTTTTAGTGACTTTTGTCTCTAAATCTGCAAATTTTCTTTGCATACTTTCCAGTTGACCTCGGAGATAATCCACTTGTACACTAAGTGAATTTTTTTCGTTTTGGGATTTTTTCCATTCGCTATGTAAAACTTCTTCATTTTGTGTTCTAGCATGGCTATCCTGAAATAATTCGGCATTATCCATTTTTTCTTGATTTTGTTTGGGCTCTTCGCTAATTTTTAAAACAAGTTTCACAGGTGATGGTACACTTTTTTTGCTTTTAAACATGATATATTATTTATAATACACATTGTATATAGATTTTTAACATAGGTTTATCGCGCGCTAGGTTTATTGTAAACAAAACAAACTTCGACTTTGACCTCGTTAGCACTATCATGCAGGTACGATGCAATATAACCGTACTGAACTGCGATCGAACGAATACTGACTGAAGTGACATTAAAATCTAATGATGTGTTCAGTGAATCCTGATACTGATACGTTTTCGAAGAAATAAGTGGAGAACATTACAAATAATTACTGTAAGTAACTAAAAAATGGCTGTTTGTATTATCTGCGCCGAATCCGTTCATCATAGAAAGAAAAGCATGCAATGCGTCCTGCGAACAACATTGCCACGTTGCCTGTCTACACAAATCTGCCGACTTATCATCTCTGCTTAGTGAAATTGAAGGCCTAAGTTAGACATACTCTGAGTGTCTTAAAACCTGCATAATTGTAGACAAGTCGTCTTTAAAAGCTACTATAGAAAAACGTTCAGGAATCTCTGGAAAAACTGTCGGAAACATTTAATTCGCTGAAAAATTACTTTATTAAACTTACGAAAGAAAAACTTAACTCTGTTCTTACTGAAAAACCATCGACTTCGGCTCCTCCTAAAAAATATTCCGATATACTGAAAAATAATACTAATCCGGCTATTCTTATTAAACCGAAAGATACCACTCAGACGAACTGTGAACTGATACTAAAAAAGCCCTAAGCGAAAACATTGATCCGTTTGAATGTAGTCTTCAAATCTAAAAAGTTAAGCACGTTTAAGAAGGCGGGGTCATAGGCTGCAAAAACCCATCTGAAAATTAAAGACTGAAAAAACTTGCCCAGGAAAAATTGGCAGAAAAAAAAAGAAATTAGAGATATGTATGATGAAGACGTCCTTATTTCATTTTGTTATAAAGTCATAAAAATTGGTCAAACAAAAAGGAACTATAACATCTATCAAGCGGTTCTCGAAGTTGATAGGGAAACATAGTTTCATAGTTTCCTCAAAAAAATATATAAAAAATTATAAAAAGATTTTTTTGAGTTAAAATTGAGCCAACAAATACATAAAAAGTAGTTCAGAAAATCTTTCTTTTTTGCAACAAAACTTTTTTATTATTTTGTAGAGCTGTGTTATTTTTGCATTTATTTTCAGAGATGTGTCAATCAATACGCGTTATACATAGTAGGCTCGACAATGACGGGGTTCGGGCTGGACTCGAGCGATATGGACATGTGTCTGTTGACCAGACCGTGCACCGAAGATCACCGACTGGACTCGCTTCAAAATTTGTACACCATCAGGCAGCATTTTGTTAAAAATGGTAAGCAAAAATATATGCGATACTGAATACATTTAGCTCAATCAGGTTAGGAAATCAGCTGGAAAAAAATAGGTGCAAGCAGGATTTTTGTATAATTGTTCCTTAGCATCTGGAACACATCCCCACATATTATCTGCCAAAATCCTCCTTGAGCTTCCCTGGATAAAGGGCTCCAAACTTTAAAAAAAAAAGTCAAGACACACACAACACTTTAAAAAATAAATGAAAAAAAAAATTTTTTATTAATTTTTTTGTCACTCTGTAGGTAAGTTGTTTTAAAATATTAATACTTTATATTTAAACTTGATCCCCACTTGTACAGTCGGGGACTTAATAAATTGCCGCTGCCGTTTTCAGAAGAGCTTGGATAAGAATCCCAATACCAGCCGAGGTTATTGACCGGATTTCGTGGCGCGTCGTTCAACACATATAATTTATTCGCATTCCTGGGTTAAATTTAATCATGAAAAATTTCGCTTAGGTCTGTATTTCGTTTGAATGTTCGGTTAAAAAAATACACATAATTGCAGAAAAAATTAGCTTTGGTCTGTAGTCCGTTTGAATGTTCGGTTAAAAAACTTAACTTTGTAAAAATATGTTTTATAATACATTAAATTAAACTTCTTGGTGCCCTCTATATCACCAATATAAAAGGTAAAGAACAAGTGTTTATAATAATGTCGCGAGAGGCCGCCAAAGTCACTTCAGTTTTGAGTTTTGGCAATTTAAACTTTTATTTATTTCTTACAAACATAAACCTTTAGACCAACTTTTGGGGTCTTTTTTATTTCTTTGTGAGGCAAGCAATAAAAATATAACAATTGTTTTGACGTATTTCCAATAGCAAAAAAGTTGACTTTTTTTTACAAAATTCTTAATTTTTGGAAAATTTTCAACTTTTGATTCTATTTTTCTCGATAACCATTACAACTGTAATATTTTCAGGTTAGTGTAAGGGACTCGGTAGCTTCTTCGTGGCACAGTATCAACTAAATGTTTTTTTTGAAATTTTTGATGAAAATTTTCCTGTCCAAAGGGGTACCCAAAAAGTGCAGTTTTTTAACTTTGTCAAAATATATGTTATAATACATTAAATTAAGCTTCTCGGGCCCCTCTATATAACGATATAAAAGTTAAAGGACAGGTATTTATAATAATGCCGAGAGAGACCGCCAAAGTCACTTCAGTTTTGAGTTTTGGCAATTTAAACTTTTATTTATTTCTTACAAACACAAACCTTTAGACCAACTTTTGGGGTCTTTTTTATTTCTTTGTGAGGCAAGCAATAAAAATATAACAATTGTTTTGACGTATATCCAATAGCAAAAAAGTTGACTTTTTTTTTTTAAATTTTGAATTTTCTGAAAATTTTCAACTTTTGATTCTATTTTTCTCGATAACCATTACATCTACAACTGTAATATTTTCAGGTTAGTATAAGGGACTCGGTAGCTTCTTTGTGGCACAGTATCAACTAAATGTTTTTTTGAAATTTTTTATGAAAATTTACCTGACTAAAGGGGTACCCAAAAAGTGCAGTTTTTTTATTTTTTTAAATTGCTAACTTTGTAAAAATATATATTATAATACATTAAATTAAACTTCTCGGGGCCCTCTATATCACCATATAAAAGGTTAAGGACAAGTGGTTATAATATTGCCGCGAGAGGCCGCCAAACTCACTTCAGTTTTGAGTTTTGGCAATTTAAACTTTTATTTATTTCTTACAAGCACAAACCTTTAGACCAACTTTTGGGGTCTTTTTTATTACTTTGTGAGGCAAGCAATAAAAATATAACAATTGTTTTGACGTATTTCCAATAGCAAAAAGGTTGACTTTTTTTTACAAAATTATTAATTTTTAGAAAATTTTCAACTTTTGATTCTATTTTTCTCGATAACCATTACATCTACAACTGTAATATTTTCAGGTTAGTGTAAGGGACTCGGTAGCTTCTTCGTGGCACAGTATCAACTAAATGTTTTTTATGAAAATTTTCCTGACCAAAGGGGTACCCAAAAAGTGCAGTTTTTTAATTTTATACATTGTTAACTTTGTCAAAATATGTTATAATACATTAAATTAAGCTTCTCGGGCCCCTCTATATAACGATATAAAAGTTAAAGGACAGGTGTTTATAATAATGCCGAGAGAGGCCGCCAAAATCACTTCAATTTTAAGTTTTGGCAATTTAAACTTTTATTTATTTCTTACAAACACAAATTTTTAGACCAACTTTTGGGGTCTTTATTATTACTTTGTGAGGCAAGCAATAAAAATATAACAATTGTTTTGACGTATATCCAATAGCAAAAAAGTTTACTTTTTTTTGATAAAATTTTTAATTTTTAGAAAATTTACAACTTTTGATTTTTTTTTCTCGAAAACTATTACATCTACACCTGTAATATTTTTAGGTTAATATAAGGGACTCCGTAGCTTCCTTGTGGCACAGTATCAACTAAATGTTTTTTTTAAATTTTTGGTGAAAATTTTCCTGAACAAAGGGATACCCAAAAAGTGCAGTTTTTTAATTTTTTTAAATTGCTAACTTTGTAAAAATATATATTATAATACATTAAATTAAGCTTCTCGGGGTCCTCTATATAACGATATAAAAGTTAAAGGACAGGTCTTTATAATAATGCCGAGAGAGATCGCCAAAGTCACTTCAGTTTTTAGTTTTGGCAATTTAAACTTTTATTTATTTCTTACAAACACAAACCTTTAGACCAACTTTTGGGGTCTTTTCTATTACTTTGTGAGGCAAGCAATAAAAATATAACAATTGTTTTGACGTATATCCAATAGCAAAAAAGTTTACTTTTTTTTGACAAAATTTTTAATTTTTTGAAAATTTCCAACATTTGATTTTATTTTTCTCGTAAACTATTAGATCTACACCTGTAATATTTTCAGCTTAGTATAAGGGACTCCGTAGCTTCTTTGTGGCAATGTATCAACTAAATGTTTTTTTTTTTAATTTTTGGTGAAAATTTTCCGACCAAAGGGGTACCCAAAAAGTGCAGTTTTTTAATTTTTTTAAATTGTTAACTTTGTAAAAATATATATTATAATACATTAAATTAAGCTTCACGGGCCCCTCTATATAACGCTGTAAAAGTTAAAGGACAGGTATTTATAATAATGCCGAGAGAGACCGCCAAAGTCACTTCAGTTTTGAGTTTTGGCAATTTAAACTTTTATTTATTTCTTACAAACACAAACCTTTAGACCAACTTTTGGGGTCTTTTTTATTACTTTGTGAGGCAAGCAATAAAAATATAACAATTGTTTTGACGTATATCCAATAGCAAAAAAGTTGACTTTTCTTTTCAACATTTTGAATTTTCTGAAAATTTTCAACTTTTGATTCTATTTTTCTCGATAACCATTACATCTACAACTGTAATATTTTCAGGTTAGTATAAGGGACTCGGTAGCTTCTTTGTGGCACAGTATCAACTAAATGTTTTTTTTGAAATTTTTTATGAAAATTTACCTGACCAAAGGGGTACCCAAAAAGTGCAGTTTTTTAATTTTTTTAAATTGTTTACTTTGTAAAAATATATATTATAATACATTAAATTAAGCTTCTCGGGCCCCTCTATATAACGATGTAAAAGTTAAAGGACAGGTATTTATAATAATGCCGAGAGAGACCGCCAAAGTCACTACAGTTTTGAGTTTTGGCAATTTAAACTTTTATTTATTTCTTACAAGCAAAAACCTTTAGGCCAACTTTTGGAGTCTTTTTTATTACTTTGTGAGGCAAGCAATAAAAATATAACAATTGTTTTGACGTATATCCAATAGCAAAAAAATTGACTTTTTTTGACAAAATTTTTAATTTTTTGAAAATATACAACTTTTGATTTTATTTTTCTCGAACACCATTTCATCTACAACTGTAATATTTTCAGGTTAGTATAAGGGACTCGGTAGCTTCTTCGTGGCACATTATCAACAAATTTTTTTTTTTTAATTTTTGGTGAAAATTTTCCTGACCAAAGGGGTACCCAAAAAGTGCAGTTTTTTAATTTTTTTAAATTGTTAACTTTGTAAAAAAATATATTATAATACATTAAATTAAACTTCTCCGGGCCCTCTATATCACCATATAAAAGGTTAAGGACAAGTGGTTATAATATTGCCGCGAAAAGTTGCCAAACTCACTTCAGTTTTGAGTTTTGGCAATTTAAACTTTTATTTATTTCTTACAAGCACAAACCTTTAGACCAACTTTTGGGGTCTTTTTTATTACTTTGTGAGGCAAGCAATAAAAATATAATAATTGTTTTGACGTATATCCAATAGCAAAAAAGTTTACTTTTTTGACAAAATATTAAATTTTTTGAAAATGTTCAACTTTTTATTTTATTTTATTGAAAACCATTCCATCTATAACTGTAATATTTTTAGGTTAGTATAAGGGACTTCGTAGCTTCTTTGTGGCACAGTATCAACTGTTTTTTTCTGAAATTTCTGGTGAAAATTTTTCTGACCAAAGGGGTACCCCAAAAGTGCAGTTTTTTAATTTTTTTAAACTGCTAACTTTGTAAAAATATATATTATAATACATTAAATTAAACTTCTCGGGTCCCTCTCTATCACCATATAAAAGGTTAAGGACAAGTGGTTATAATATTGCCGCGAGAGGCCGCCAAAGTCACTTCAGTTTTGAGTTTGGGCAATTTAAACTTTTATTTATTTCTTACAAACACAAATCTTTAGACCAACTTTTGGGGTCTTTTTATTACTTTGTGAGGCAAGCAATAAAAATATAACAATTGTTTTGACCTATATCCAATAGCAAAAAAGTTGACTTTTTTTTCAAAATTTTGAATTTTCTGAAAATTTTCAACTTTTGATTCTATTTTTCTCGATAACCATTACATCTACAACTGTAATATTTTCAGGCTGGTATACGGGAATCGGTAGCTTCTTTGTGGCACAGTATCAACTAAATCTTTTTTTTGAAATTTTTGATGAAAATTTTCCTGACCAAAGGGGTACCCAAAAAGTGCAGTTTTTTAATTTTTTTAAATTGCTAAATTTGTAAAAATATATATTATAATACATGAAATTAAACTTCTCGTTGCCCTCTATATCACTATATAAAAGGTAAAGGACAAGTGTTTATAATATTGCCGCGAGAGGCCGCCAAAGTCACGTCAGTTTTGAGTTTTGGCAATTTAAACTTTTATTTATTTCTTACAAACACAAACCTTTAGACCCACTTTTGGGGTCTTTTTTATTTCTTTGTGAGGCAAGCAATAAAAATATAACAATTGTCTTGACGTATATCCAATAGCAAAAAAATTGACTTTTTTTTGACAAAATTTTTAATTTTTTGAAAACATACAACTTTTGATTTTATTTTTCTCGAACACCATTTCATCTACAACTGTAATATTTTCAGGTTAGTATAAGGGACTCGGTAGCTTCTTCGTGGCACAGTATCAATTAATTTTTATTTTTAATTTTTGGTGAAAATTTTCCTGACCAAAGAGGTACCCAAAAAGTGCAGTTTTTTTATTTTTTTAAATTGCTAACTTTGTAAAAATATATATTATAATACATTAAATTAAACTTCTCCGGGCCCTCTATATCACCATATAAAAGGTTAAGGACAAGTGGTTATAATATTGCCGCGAGAGGCCGCCAAACTCACTTCAGTTTTGAGTTTTGGCAATTTAAACTTTTATTTATTTCTTACAAGCACAAACCTTTAGACCAACTTTTGGGGTCTTTTTTATTACTTTGTGAGACAAGAAATAAAAATATAACAATTGTTTTGACGTATATCCAATAGCAAAAAAGTTTACCTTTATTGACAAAATGTTTAATTTTTTTTGAAAATGTACAACTTTTATTTTATTTTTTTGAAAACCATTCCGTCTATAACTGTAATATTTTTAGGTTAGTATAAGGGACTTCCTAGCTTCTTTGTGGCACAGTATCAACTAAATGTTTTGCAGTTTTTTAATTTTTTTAAATTGCTAACTTTGTAAAAATATATATTATAATACATTAAATTAAACTTCTCGGGTCCCTCTCTATCACCATATAAAAGGTTAAGGACAAGTGGTTATAATATTGCCGCGAGAGGCCGCCAAAGTCACTTCAGTTTTGAGTTTTGGCAATTTAAACTTTTATTTATTTCTTACAAACACAAACCTTTAGACCAACTTTTGGGGTCTTTTTTATTACTTTGTGAGGCAAGCAATAAAAATATAACAATTGTTTTGACCTATATCCAATAGCAAAAAAATTGACTTTTTTTTGACAAAATTTTTAATTTTTTCGAAAAGTAATACCTTACATTTCCGGTGGGCCATCCTTCATGTTAAAGAATTAAAAAAGCAGGTATTAAATAAAAATATCTCTACAAGGTTTGATTAGTCTTTAAATAAAAAGTCTGTATTAATCCCGCCACAAGACACACATCCAATGCTAATAAACAAGAAATCAGTTAAAAAAAGAAATGTGTGTATCCAAAAAACGTGTATGGCTCAGCCCGTTTATCGGCCAATATTCAAAATAGTTATTAATTTCAATAGCAAAAATTGCATTGTACAAAAGTGCACAGCGAATGCCGATCGACGTGGAGTCGAAGGAATGAAAGCGCGCGATACGATGTTCAATTATTCATTAATTCATAAACCTCGCCCGGTATTGGGATTCTCATCCAAGCTCTTCTGAAAATGGCAGCGGCCATTTATTAAGTCCCCGACTGTACCAAACCCCATTTACGAAAATTTAGTTTTTGTTTTTTTAAAGGTAAACAACTTTAAGTAAGTACAGGTCAGGAAAATGGCTAATATTATTTTTGATACAATAAGGAACTGTACAGGGTGTCTCATTATATTTTGTCCAACCCTTTTAGACCATTAATAATTGATATAATAATTTTTATTTTTAAATTGCATCTTGACTTTATTCCTGATGCTTACCATATTTGACAGGCGCTCAAATTTATAGTTTTTTTAAATTGGATGCTCCTTATATTATTTAATTAATAGATTAGGCTTGGAACATATTTTCCAAAAATACCCGATATGCCGTAGTTTAGAGCCATAGTTTCTGAGATATTAGCAATTATAACAGTACCCCTCTTGTGTAAATTTTAGTATCCTTATTCCAAATTATGTTAGTCCCCAGCGTCATTTAAAAAAAAATAGTTGTCTTTGTCACTGTTTATAGATGGGGACTAACATAGTTCGAAATAAGGCCACTGAAATTAACACAAAAGTGGTAATGTTATATCATTTAAAAATTTATCGCTAATATTTCAGAAACTATTTATCAAAACTGCGACATTTTTGGAAAGTATATTCCAAGCCTAATCTATTAATTAAATAAAATAAGGAGCATCCAATTTACAAAAACTATAAATTTGAGCGCCTGTCAAATACGGCAAGCATCAGGAATAAAGTCAAGATGCAATTTAAAAGTAAAAATTTCGCGAATTCCAACACAATTTCTTTTATATTCCTATTATTTATATCAATTATTAATGAACTAAAAGGGTGAGAAAAAATATAATGAGACCTGTACAAGAAAAAAAGCATAATTTTAAAAATATTAAATTTCTCGTTAGAAACAGTGTTAAGTAATGCCAAAATGCGCACACTGATTTTATTTGAAATTCCAGCTTAACAGATATTAAAGTATTTTTTATAAAATTAAAAAAAAAGTGTTTGACTAAATTTAAATATGACAAAGTGGTTTATACTAGCTGAATGGAACATAAGGATTGTTTATTAAGGGTTGAAAATTATAAACAGAGGTACCTACATAACATTTTCTCTCAAAAGCTGTCAAAAACCAGGCTATATGTACATGGATAAATTATTTTTTGTAGATATCTTAGAAACTAAAGCTTTTAGTTTACATATATATTTGGGGAAAAATCATGCAACGACTATTCTGTAAAACTTTATGTACCTATGTTTATAATTTAAAACTCTTAAAAAAAGACCTTTTGGTTACATTTATTTTGTTTAAACCCCTTTGTACCATTAAAGTTTAGTAAAACACTATTTTTGCTATCAATGCAGTTTAGCTGGAATTTGAAATATAATAAAAGTGTGCACATTTACGCATATTTTGAAGCTGTTTCTACCCAGAAGTTGAAGTTTGTTTATATACGCTATTTTTTCCCGTACATAAAAATATTTTTTTCTAAGCCCATTGGCGGTCCGGCTATTATCTGAGAGCACGGCAGTGCCTCGCCAAGTACGCGCGCCGTACCATCTTTTCTTCAAACATTTCAGCCGATATTTGACCTACCTAAAACTCTACTTCGGAATGAACTACGAATCTCCAACTTTGCACAGTCGTAGATCTCCATGGAGTTAACAACCCCTCCAAGTTTCATGGAATTCCATAAAGTAGTAAAGTAGTTACGAAATTTCAAAAAACGTCGAAATTGCCACTCACCGACTCACTCACTCATGTATAGATCATCAATATTCTACTGTACTTCCAGACATGCTACAAGGCTGAAATTTGGCAGACTGATAGAAATTATGACCAAACCCCCAAAAAGCCTCAAATTTTTAATTTACTTCCATCCCTTATACATTTAAAGTTATGTAAAAGTAGCATCGGCATCGCCCACTTCCAGAAATGCTAGAGAGTTTTGGACTGATAGGAACTATGATAAAACTATAGGAAAAAATCACAAAACACCAAAATTTTAATTTACTCCCCTCCCCTATACATTTAAAGTTATGTAAAAGTAGCATTGCCCACTTCCAGAAATGCTAGAGAGTTGAGCTTTGGCAGACTGATAGGAACTATGATAAAACTATAGGAAAAAATTAAAACACCCCAAAATTCTAATTTACTTCCCTTCCCTATAAATGTAAAGTTATGTAGAAGTAACACTGCCCACTTCCAGAAACACTAGAGAGCTGAACTTTTTAAGACTGAAAGACAATATGATAAAACTATATGAAAAAATTTAAAAACACCAACATTTTAATTTACTTCCCTCTCCTATAAATGTAAATTTATATAAAACTAACATTGCCCACTTCCAGAAACGCTAGAGAGCTGAGCATTGGAATGCTGATAGAAATTATGATAAAACCATGGGAATAAATTTAAAAAGTCCAATATTTTCATTTACTCTTCTTCCCTATAAATGTAAAGTTATATAAAAGTAACATTACCCACTTCTAGAAACGCTAGAGAGCTGAGCATTGGAAGACTGATAGGAACTATGATAAAACTTTAGGACAAAATTTAAAAACACGACAATTTTAATTTATTTCTCTCCCCTATACATGTAAAGTTATGTAAAAGTAACATTGTGCACTTTGAGAAACGCTAGAGAGCTGAGCTTTGGAAGGCTGAAAGGAACTACGATAAAACCATGGAAAAAACCTCAAAAATTTGAGTAAGGCATTGCAAAAGTTTTGAACTGTATTCCGCATATTTTACTACTTTAAAAATTAAGTATTATCCAATTCCTTTAAAAAAGAAGTGAAATCATAACAAAAACATTTTATGTAAAAAAAAGCCAAGTACACGAAAATGGCATTCCGTAAAAAGAATTGAGATAAAAGTAATGCCAAGTTCTCCAATACAAATTTCAAAATGAAAGGTTCTTACTAGTTTTGAAATATTTTTCTAAACTTGGCTATTACGGCTGTAAAGGACTCTTAGGCACAGTGCTAAATTGAACATAAAGAAGTTTGGCTGTAATAGCAAAGTTTAAAAAACATTTCCAAACTAGTAAGAACCTTTTATTTTATTTTTATTTTATTTTTATTTACCATATCATTACGGGCGAACCCAATTACAATGACAGGAATAAATGAGAGTTACATAAATATACAATAAAAGTAGCATACAAGTAAAGGTAGTCTTAGGCATTATTTTGCAAGTGCGTATTTCTGAGCTGTTTTAAATTGGTATTAAATATATCGATAGCTGGAGTATTGTTACAAATGTCGCACATTGTATAAAGCGGTGAATACTTTAAAACATTTAGTCTAGGCGTTGGCAGATAGAAAGTGGATAGTTGTCTCGATCCCTGGCGCGGGATTATGAAGTTTAGTTGGGCTAATAAATCTGCACAGTCTATTTGATTGTTTAAAATTTTATGTAAGGTTGCCTGAGATGCGTACTGTCTTCTGCTGTTTAGAGATGGAATATCGAATCTGGCGAGAAGTTGGTTTTGAGGGATTCCTTGAGCGGGATAGGTTCCATCTACTTTAAAGGATAAAAATTTTAAGAAACGCCTTTGAATTCTCTCGAGGTCTTCTATTTGGTTAATTTGATGTGGATTCCAGACAATAGACGCATATTCGAGCTTTGATCTAATATAAGCAAAGTAAAGACTCTTGAGCGCTGAGATGTTAGTTCAGCGCATATGAAAGGCTGGATGAACCGAGGCCCCTTCCCAAACCATCTATGAAGATGTCGAAAAAAAGAGCTCCCAGCACAGAGCCCTGTGGTACGCCGGAGCTGACAAGATATTCGGCAGACCTAACACCATTTACATACACGTGTTGGCGTCTATTGCTTAAGCAAGATTTTATTAGGTTTAATAATGGTATGTTAAAACCGAAATTTTTTAAGGTTGTTAAGAGCACGCCGGTGTCAAGTTTGTCGAACGCCTTAGAAAAATCTGTATATATGACGTCGAGCTGTTGACCTGCGTGAATAGTTTGAGAAATGGTTTGTGTTATAGAAAGAAGATTGGTAACAGTAGAACGTCCTTTAATGAAGCCGTGTTGATTAGGTGATAAAATATTATTCACTTATTTTGAAATTTGTATAGGAGAACTTGGCTTTACTTTTATCTCAATTCTTTTTACGGAATACCATTTTCGCGTACTTGGCTGTTTTTTACATGAAATGTTTTTGTTATGATTAACCCTTACTTAAACTTGTTTAACTTTAAAGAAACAAAAACTGAAAAGACCTTTAAGGTCTTATATCTAGCGAAGGTCAAGGGGGATTTTAGCGAGGATTATGTGGGGATGTGTTCCAGATGCTAAGGAATAATTATACAAAAATCCAGCTTGCACCTATTTTTTTCAAGTTTCAGGGTTTTTCCACCTAATATGACTGGGCTAGTTTTAATTATAATCTCCCTAGTGCTTAAATTATTTATGGATTTCTTTCAAAGAAATGCATTTTTTAACGTTTTTCCAAAAAAAAATGCGTAAGTAAATTATACAGTGTCAAAAAAAGGGTTTGGTTGGGTTTCTCAAGGGTTTTTTTATGTTTTTTTTGGCGCTGTATCCGATATTCAACTTTCCGCGCCCCACACATCATCCTTATAGTCCACCGTACACCGACCTATTTTTTTAAGTAATGAGTAATTGGCTGAATTTTCGTACATAGCTTAATTTTTTTTTAAAATTTTTTTTTACGGTTAAGCGCACTTGCAAGGAGATCCCTATCACGCTCGAGAAGCGGCCAGTGCGCGGAAATGTTGGTGTGTGTTGGAACGGTTCAGGTTGTAACCTGCAGGGAAAACTATCGCAGAGAGTTTATTCCACAGCGATGCTGTTCTCCAGAGATATGAATTCTGATATAATGAAGTTCTTGGTACCTCTATTTGGACAGTAAATTGATGGTTACCGTCTGTTTGACGTGTTCGCCTAGTAGGTGCTACTCCCGGGGGGGGGATCATACGTGCCAACTCCTCAGAGCATTTTGCGTGATAATACCTGTAGAAGAGAGATAGATCGCCCACAGTTCTTCGATGTTCGAGACTATCCAAGCTACTGGTAAGTGCGGGGTCATTGAACAGCTTGATAGCTCGTTTTTGCACGGTGTTCAAAAGCATTAAGGTATGTTTGGGTGCCGCACTCCATATATGTGAGCAGTACTCCATAGTTGGTCGAATCTGGGCTTTGTAGAGTGTCAGCAGTTGGCTTGGTGTATACAGATGTCTTGTACGAAATAGCACCCCAAGCTTTTGGGACGACCTTTTAGCTATGTCTGCCACGTGACTGTGCCAAGACATGTTGGTCTCTGCAGTGACTCCTAAGATGTTCAACTGGCTCTGCAATGTGACAGCACTTCCAGATAGCATGATGTTTGGCTCACCAGTGCTGGTCTTTTTTGAAAACAGGGCTGCTTGGGTTTTCTGCGCGTTGTACTGTACAAGGTTTTTGTTGCCCCAGTCCTTTATTATCTCCAGGTCGTTATTTATCTGCGATATTTGAGTTAGTCTAAGATGATGGAATTCACGTGCGGATAGACATGTGGGTGGTATGACTGAGGATACTACATTGCCATCATCTGCAAAGCAATAAAATGGATTTACTGTTGGATGGATTGTATGGGAAATTGATTTAATGCCGAAACGCTCTCCTCTCTTAATTTTTAAACAACCCATAAACAAATAATTTTTGTTACATGCTATGAAAATTTCGCTCTTTGTTTAAAACAAAATGGATAAAGCGTGTAACAAAAATGGTTTTAAATTAGAACAATAAAAGGAAATTTTATTGTCTTCACATTTTTGTCTAAGAAGAATAGGGTTAAAATGTGTTTTTTTTTTAAATTGCCTAAATAATGGAAGCCGCTAAACAGTGTCGTGAGTCTAACTTTAAAAAAAAATGAGAGCCTGGGGGGTTTTTGGGGATTTTCGCAGCTGCACATTTAGGATGCATTTCTCGATCAAGTTTTAATAGTCCACAGTACACCGGTCTATTTTTTCAGTGATGAGTAACAGGCTGAATTTTTGTAAACAGCATTATTTTTTTGAGACGACCAATTTTTTCCTTTGCGAAAATTCTTGAAAGTGATTCCTAAAACAATGCGCGGGCGCAGAAATCTTTCGAGCTTAAAAGTTGAACAAAAAAATACACACGCACACGCAGATAGACACACACACACACACACACACACACACACACACACACACACACACACACACACACACACACACACACACACACACACACACACACACACCCAGACGCAACGACGATACTCCTAAAATAGGTAAAAAACACCCAATTAACACATTTTCGACGTTATCCCAATAAAAAAAAAATTATTTGAAAATAATACCTTCTCTAGCCATTGCTGTGCGGGCTAGGAAGGTAAAAATTAGAATAAACTATTTTTAACTAGCTTAAATTTTACAGGCCTTACTGACATCCCTAATGTGATACTAGCAAAAGTGCCCATCCTCAAGTTTAGGGAGAAGGACACCGGTGTCGAGATCGACCTGAATTGCAACAACGCAGTGGGCATCTACAATACCCACATGTTGTACTGTTACGGCAAGCTTGATTGGAGGGTGCGCCCTCTCGTGGGTATTGTCAAAATATGGGCGCAATTCAACGGCATCAACAACGCGAAGAACGTCACTGTGTCGAGCTATTCGTGGACTTTGATGGTTCTGAACTATTTACAATGTAAGTATGTAAACTCTTACTTTTCGCACTTTTTCTTCTAACTGAAAATCAACAACAGTATTACCTAAGACCATAAAACTTAGCATTTTAGACCGGATTTAAGTATTAAGTCTATAGACTTGATACCTACCGGTTTAAGTGTATTTTTTTAATACTCACAGGTCAAATAACTGCAGAGATACGATTCACCCTAATGTGCAATATAGTAAGGATTTCTCAGTGAGTTTTATCTCTTATAAATTCAGATTAACTTTGAAAATAAAGAAAAACCACATAAAAATGTCTAACGAAATGAAATTTTTTGGAAATTAAGTCCGTGTAGTCGTTGGATTCCCGTTAAAAATAGTCTTAAATTGTCGTTTTTTTCATCGCTAACTTGTCTAAAAAATTAACATATAAAATATAGCGGGCAGCTGACATTAGGTGGCCATACACACAGAGGTTGATCCGCCGGTTTGGAACGGCGCGGTTCAAACTGGCGGATTTGTCTTTCAATTAGTGGACATTCCACGCGCCAGTTATAGCCGGTATAGATTTATCTGTGAGTTCAGACCGACGGGCGAAACTTGTGGGTGCCGCGCTCGATATTTTAACCGGCGCAGACTTGTCTGTCGGTTTGCACTGTGTCAGGAATAACATACCGTTCATATTTTAATTTATTTATTTAATATTATGGCACATGTTTCCGGGATGATATAACCAAGTGCCTGTGCAGAAATTCCCACTGAAAATTTCAGATCTTCATATGATCTTCCCGTGGCAAGGAAACGAAGGGCAGCATTTAATCGCTGTTCTGGTCCAATGGCTTCTCTCATTTGGGTATCTTGTTTCGTAAGATCCTCTCTTACCAAATTTAATAAAAGGTCATACGTGTTAATATCCATTCTTAAATAATTTTTAAAATCGTTTGCATCATTTTCTCTTATCTCTTTTAATAGAAGGTCATGGCTAAATAGTTTCCTCTTAAGCAAATAACTTTTAACCCACTTGGAACGTCTCTTTTTTACACCACTATGCATTATTTCCATATTAATAATCATTCCCATACACAGAGCCTGCTTCTTTTTAGCTCGAAACATTTTACATACACTATGCTTAAAATACCGTGCCGCATAAAACTTTCGACTTGACGAAATTCCACAGTTTTGGTTTACCCGGCAGATAAATCTTGAGTTTTCGCCCACTAACGCGCGGTTATATCTGCCACAGACCGATATGAAGGATCGATTCGAAAGATTTTTTTTGTGTTAGTGGACTGCAGTAGTTTTAAACCGTTGCGGACAAAATGGTCAGACTTATCTGTGCCGTTCCAAACCGACGGATCAACCTCTGTGTGTATGGCCAGCTATTGACTTACACCGTTTTTATTGGACATCTCCTTTAAATCATAATATTATATATTTTTTATTTTTTTCTAACCCTTGTGTGGAAATAATATCTTTGTTACAACGGAAAAAGATGACCCATATCGCAAGGTATTTATGAACAATTTATATAAATATTAAAAACTATTGCATTCATTGGAAAAATAAGTTAAATCTTCAACCACAATCTAAACTTGTAGACCTAGGATTGTGGCACTTAGCACTGTAGACCCTTTAGTAAATACTGGTGCAAGTGTTAAAATATTTAAAGTTACTCTAACCAGCAAAACAATCGTAAAATTTATACTAGTGGTGCTATATTAAATGTTAACATTGGCGTATGCCAAGATATTTTCACCCTATGATAACTATAACTTTATTTTGACACATTTTTTGCTAGTTGCGATGGCTTTAAATACACTATACCTTGGTTACAATGTAGTCACTGTAGAGAAATGAGCAATTTTGTTTTAAAATGATTAGTTGTTGCGTTCCAGCTCATTGTTTTATATATTTTGGGCTTGGAATTTTTCGTTTTTTTGTTCTTTTTTAAATTACGCATTCACACCTTTTTTGTTTAACTATAAATTTCTAATTAGACGCGAAGTATAATAATTTAAATTAATGTTAAAGGCACTTAACAAGCTGCATTATTTAACCAAAACCTATTTTTCCTTTTAACCTTGCTTCCATGCATTTTCCATAATTTACACCACCACCCGGGTATCGCTTCTACATGTCCGTCGAGATGAGGAGACGCCCTCGCCCCTCTGTTCGTACAACGCAACGAAAGCAAGCACATCGCGTGATTGGCGAACGCCAAGGTGGCAAAACACCGCTGTCTTGACCTACTACAATTTACATATATTAAAATATATGTAAATATGTAACCATCACGAGTGATTCTTATATATACCACGGATTACAACTTGATTAAATCATGGGTGAATCACCCCAATTACAATCATCCCTCGGCAACGAAGATCGCTGGAAGTTGGTATATTCAAGACCTCTATTTGCCCTATTCCCTAGAAAAATCAGGAAAGTCTTATGCCTTTTTGTGCGTTTTCTTGCTAATCATTTGTTACTCATGCTCCATAGCATTGAGTGGTAAATTAAGACCCCCTTTTCCACTCAACAAACCCGAGTATTCTGTCTAGGATTTAAGGATAGCTGGGCACGTCATTTTGAACCAACCAGTTTAGCCTATATTTATTTACAGTCCATTAACCCCAACCTTACAGTAGTAATGCAACAATTATTGTGACGCAGCTAATAACTCAGAGTTAGCTTTTATAAAAAAATGTTGTTTCTAGATTTGTAAAGAGCTTTTGTTATATTTCATTCACAAAAAATCTGTTAAGAGCCAATTTTTCCGTAAAGAAAATTTGTTCCACGTGGCAACTTAGAGTTTTTGAGTTATTGATAATATATCGTGTTGTGTTTGAAAAATAAAAACTTATTGATTCGGTAACGTGGATTATCCTACGTATAGCTTGATTAAAGTAATAAAGTCAACATTTTCGCAGACAAAACCGTTGAAATCTTGAACAAAACTGAACAGAAAGCTGTGTCATATATCTGGCTTGGTCGGAAAATGCGAAAACGTATCGTTCGCTAACGCTATTTTTCGATGTTACAAAGATTGCCCCTGTGTTACAGATCAGGACAATTTTTCTTTGGAATTTAGTTGGAACATAGTTGTATTTATAATCGGCCTTGATATTTTTGACCAATATTTATTTTTATGGTTTTTAATAATCAAACAAGTTTCATGGCTAATCGGGCAAAAAGGAGTTTTTTGTTTCCCTTATATTTTTCCGTGGGTAGCTTGAAAGCTTAACCTCACGGGGGTCCAAGATCTAATGGACACCTAATAAGTGTTGACAGTTAACCGTTTCGTCCTTATGGGACTCCTCAGAACACTGCTGGTCAAGTGACAAATCTTGTGAAGTTAATCAGACGGTTTTGTCTCTAATTAAACGTAATTAGTGAGCGAACTATAGCAAGAGGCGCCATCTACCGAGATACGAGAGAAACAAAAAACCAAAAGCAGCAAAACACTGCTATACAGTGTCGATCAATGAAAAGATCGAATGCAAATAAATAAAAGAAAACAACTATAGTCCGTGACCTACGACAGCTCTTTGTCTTTTCAGGCCAGATCAACGCATTTTGCATTTTTACCCGTCATCAAGACAGTGAACGTCAATCAACGGAATTTTTAAGCCAAACAATACTAACAAACGTGAAATTTCATACCCGTGAATTTAAAAATCAAACAAGTTTCATGGCTAATCGGGCAAAAAGGAGTTTTTTGTTTCCCTTATATTTTTCCGTGGGTAGCTTGAAAGCTTAACCTCACGGGGGTCCAAGATCTAATGGACACCTAATAAGTGTTGACAGTTAACCGTTTCGTCCTTATGGGACTCCTCAGAACACTGCTGGTCAAGTGACAAATCTTGCGAAGTTAATCAGACGGTTTTGTCTCTAATTAAACGTAATTAGTGAGCGAACTATAGCAAGAGGCGCCATCTACCGAGATACGAGAGAAACAAAAAACCAAAAGCAGCGAAACACTGCTATACAGTGTCGATCAATGAAAAGATCGAATGCAAATAAATAAAAGAAAACAACTATAGTCCGTGACCTACGACAGCTCTTTGTCTTTTCAGGCCGGATCAACGCATTTTGCATTTTTACCCGTCATCAAGACAGTGAACGTCAATCAACGGAATTTTTAAGCCAAACAATACTAACAAACGTGAAATTTCATACCCGTGAATTTAAAAATCAAACAAGTTTCATGGCTAATCGGGCAAAAAGGAGTTTTTTGTTTCCCTTATATTTTTCCGTGGGTAGCTTGAAAGCTTAACCTCACGGGGAAAATTCACGTTTGTTAGTATTGTTTGGCTTAAAAATTCCGTTGATTGACGTTCACTGTCTTGATGACGGGTAAAAATGCAAAATGCGTTGATCCGGCCTGAAAAGACAAAGAGCTGTCGTAGGTCACGGACTATAGTTGTTTTCTTTTATTTATTTGCATTCGATCTTTTCATTGATCGACACTGTATAGCAGTGTTTCGCTGCTTTTGGTTTTTTGTTTCTCTCGTATCTCGGTAGATGGCGCCTCTTGCTATAGTTCGCTCACTAATTACGTTTAATTAGAGACAAAACCGTCTGATTAACTTCGCAAGATTTGTCACTTGACCAGCAGTGTTCTGAGGAGTCCCATAAGGACGAAACGGTTAACTGTCAACACTTATTTGGTGTCCATTAGATCTTGGACCCCCGTGAGGTTAAGCTTTCAAGCTACCCACGGAAAAATATAAGGGAAACAAAAAAACTCCTTTTTGCCCGATTAGCCATGAAACTTGTTTGATTTTTAAATTCACGGGTATGAAATTTCACGTTTATGGTTTTTAATTTTTGTCCCTTCTGTAATGTTGATGCCCCTTCTAGAACATCTAAACTACCTTATATTTTTGTCCAATTTGTCCAGTGCTTTTTAAATCAACTTTTTAAATTTTACGTCGTCCTTTAGATACGTACAACTTAAGTAAAAAAAAATTATATTTCAGATAATGTGTATTTGTATCATCATTAATGTTTCATTTGTGAGGAAAAAATACTACAAATACCTAACCAAAATCTCTAAAAGTTAGTTTTTAAGAATTATTTGATAGATTTTGGGAAGTAATATGTCAAAAACTACCGCGTTACAGAAGGGACAAAAAAATGACCCACACAAACCCCTTATATAAAACGCAACTTACATATGAGGAGCAGATTCTCTATATCCATTTTTGTAATTTTGGTAAATAAAAAAAACTGGTATGCGTTTGACAAGAAAATACCCGAAAAGTTCATAATATACCTAAAATATGGATAAAAAATCATTCAAGGATTATACTTATATACGTCTTATGTGTCATAATATTGTTGTTCTATGTATGTTGTTTACGATGGCATCTTTGGTTAAAAATGTGAAAAAATGGACAAAATGCATATAGAAAATCTGCTCCTCATATATTTTACTAGGTTTTGGTGATACATAATAGTTTAAAGTCTGATTCGTTCAATTTACAATAATTTTTGCTAAAACATAGATTAATTTTTTCCAAAAAAATTTTGGTTGTGTTCGAAAAAAGAATGCCATACCTAGTTAGGTCCTTCCGGAAACACTACACAGTGTGTAGACCATTTACAATTTCTATTGCAATTTTAGGCGGAGTTCATCCCGTAGTGCTTCCCTGCCTGCACACGATGTATCCGAACCTGTTCAATGCTGAAAAACGACAAATCCCGGACGTGCACGAAGAAATTCGATTTGGTGACGAATTTCGGTCGGACAACACCATGTGTCTGTCTGAATTGCTTATAGGTTTCTTTCAGTATTACTCGGATTTCGACTTCGATCGTTATGCCATATCCGTCAGAACTGGTAAGTTACAGAATTAAAAACATGGCCCTGGGAGCTGACAATTAGTTCAGCTAAGTGATATACAGGGTGTCCCATAAAATTGAGATAAAAGTAAAGCCAAATTCTCCAATACAAATTTCAAAATGAAAGATTCTTACTAGTTTAGAAATGTTTTTTTAGACTTTGCTATTCCAGATAAACTTGTTTATATTCAATTTAGCACTGTGCCTAAGAGTCAATTTGCAGCCGTAATAGCCAAGTTTAAAAAAATATATATATTTCTTAAAATAATAGGTTATGTTTGTTGCTTAATTTTATAGTATAGATCAAATGATTGGGCATATTTTTTCTTTCCTAACTTTTTCGGAAAAGGTTATTAGTTTTCGAGAAAATCGCAAAAAACTGATTTTCAGAAAATTTAAAGCCTTTTATCTACTGTAGCTCAAGGGGGATTTTGGCGGATAGTATGTGGGAATGTGTCCCACATTCTAAGGAACAAGTGACAGTATGCCTGCATGAAGTATAAGTTACATCAAAATGGTTCCAAAAACTAATTGCACATTTTAAATACTTACTCTTTCCTGACTTTAGAGCCTTTTCATATAAATCCTAGCTGATCCTCTTCTCAAAATTCAATTTTTTGAAATTTTTCTAGTTAGCTATGCGCTGGCTCCTGTCACGTGTAACCTTATACAGTAGCGGACAAAAGTTTGGAAACATATATTCAAATTATTATCAATTCTTTCTCATACCTAAATAAAATTTTTGGAGGAACGAATACTATTCATATTATAGTTTACCTTTGGCTCCCGTACTAATGCAATGTTTATCTTATCAATATTCGAATTTTTTCTACATAAAAACATTTCTTTTTTGTCTAGTACCGAATATTTTTAAACGACAAAAGTATGGAAACATCTCTATTTCATTTATTTTTCACTCTGCTTCATATTGATATTGCGTGCGGTAAATAACTAACTTCTGTGAAAATGGCTAAAGTGAAACAATTTTCAAAAGATTTAAGAGACAAAGTTATTGACCTTTTCAAAAGTGGTGTCAGAAATGTTGATATTTCTCAAAGAGTAAAACTCTACAAAGGGATGGTTTCGAAAATTATCAGGAAATATGAAGAATATGGATCAACTGCGACGCGGCCCAGGCGCGGAAGACCGAGAAAAACCAATCGGGTGTTAGATCGTTACATTAAACGTTTGTCCCATGATAATCCTCGATTGTCAGCTACACATATTTTCAAACAAATAGTAGAAGAAGGTGCCGAAAATCTTTCTGTCAGAACAGTGCAAAGACGCTTGGTGGATGCTGGTCTCTTTGGTAGGCGGAAAAAGCCCCTCATATCAAAAAAAAATCGCACCGCCCGACTTGAACTTGCCAAAGCTCATGTACACTGGACAGAACAACAATGGAATACAATTTTATGGAGTGATGAATGCAAGTTCAACTTGTTTGGATCTGATGGTACATGCTATGTGAGACGTCCAATGCGAAAAAGACTCGATAAAAAGTATCAGTTGCCAACAGTTAAGCATGGTGGGGGCAACATCATGGTGTGGGGTTGTTTTTCTAGTTCTGGAACTGGCCCAATCGTCAAGATTGAAGGGAAAATGTACAAAAAAGTTTACAGAAATATTCTTAGTGAACACATGCTCCTTTTCGCTGAAGAAGAAATGCCTCTACGATGGACCTTCCAACAGGATAATGATCCTAAGCATTCATCAAAATTCGTAAAAGACTGGTTTAAGCTGAAAAATGTTAATGTTCTTTAATGGCCTTCACAATCCCCGGACTTAAACCCTATTGAACATCTCTGGGAGCATGTTAAAAGACAACTTGCAACAACACGGTTCAAAAATAAGAATGATTTGTTTGATAGCATAAAAAATATTTGGCAAAATATACCGTCAGATGTCTGTAAAAAATTGGTGTATTCAATGAACAATAGATGTCAGGCAGTGTTGGAGGCTAAAGGCTATGGTACCAAATATTAGCGAGATAGTATTCTTAAAATCTTTTTGTAGAGTTATTGTTTAATTTTGCAATTAAAAAATATGTTTCCATACTTTTGTCGTATCATATTTAGTCATAAAATAATATGTAGGTATTTCAATGCTAGCCTGTAGTACCAAAACAAAGACAAATTACAGTTTTAGATTCCTAAGACTATAGGCAAACTTCAAGTAAAAAAAGAACAATCTTTAATAACAAAGAATAGGAAATTAACGTAAGGATAAAGAAATTTAGAAAAAGTTTCCAAACTTTTGTCCGCTACTGTATGTGCGCTCAGTTTGGATGGCCGCCAAATTGATAGATTTTTTACCTTCCTATCCCGCTCGGTAATGGCTAGAGAAGGTATTATCATAACAAAAACATTTCATGTAAAAAAAGCCAAGTACGCGAAAATGGCATTCCGTAAAAAGAATTGAGATAAAAGTAAAGCCAAGTTCTCCATTACAAATTTCAAAATAAAAGGTTCTTACTAGTTTGGAAATGTTTTTTTGTAAACTTTGCTATTACAGCCAAACTTCTTTATGTTCAATTTAGCACTGTGCCTAAGAGTCATTTACAGCCGTAATAGCCAAGTTTAGAGAAATATTTCCAAACTAGTAAGAACCTTTCATTTTGAAATTTGTATTGGAGAACTTGGCTTTACTTTTATCTCAATTCTTTTTACGGAATCCCATTTTCGCGTACTTGGCTTTTTTTACATGAAATGTTTTTGTTATGATTTCACTTCTTTTTTAAAGGAATTGGATAATACTTGATTTTTAAAGTAGTAAAATATGCGGAATATTGTTCAAAACTTTTGCAATACCTTACTTAAATTTTTGAGGTTTTTTAATTTTTTTCCATGGTTTTATCGTAGTTCCTATCAGCCTTCCAAAGCTCAGCTCTCTAGCGTTTCTGAAAGTGCACAATGTTACTTTTACATAACTTTACATGTATAGGAGAGGGAAATAAAT
This sequence comes from Aspidapion aeneum, assembly GCA_963576565.1. NCBI lineage: Eukaryota > Metazoa > Arthropoda > Insecta > Coleoptera > Brentidae > Aspidapion > Aspidapion aeneum. The sequence goes on from OY755047.1 coordinate 63,980,047, forward strand.
TAAAATTGTCGTGTTTTTAAATTTTGTCCTATAGTTTTATCATAGTTCCTATCAGTGTTCCAATGCTCAGCTCTCTAGCGTTTCTGGAAGTGGGTAATGTTACTTTCACATAACTTTACATTTATAGGGGAGGAGAGTAAATGAAAATATTGAACTTTTTAAATTTTTTCCCATGGTTTTATCATAATTTCTATCAGCATTCCAATGCTCAGCTCTCTAGCGTTTCTGGAAGTGGGCAGTGTTACTTTTACATAACTTTACATTTATAGGGGAAGGAAGTAAATTAGAATTTTGGGGTGTTTTAATTTTTAGCTCACACTACTACTATACTATAGTAGTGTGAGCTATAGTGATCCTAATTTTTTCGAAAAAAAAAAGTTGCTCCGATTTCAAAAATTTTTATATATCTTTGCGTTTCAGATGATTTTGAAACTTTATTGTTGCGCCGTCTGTCTGTCTGTCTGTCTGTCTGTCTGTCTGTCTGTCTGTATGTCTGTCTTTCTGTAACGACCAACGCGCATAACTCAAAAACCGCTTGCTTGATTTTAATGAAATTTGGTACCTAGGTTGGGTCTTGGGTCGAGATGGTCCCATTTAAAAATGAACAAAATCCACCGAACACAAGCCAAATAAAAGGGTGGGGGTAGATTTCAAAAATAAGAGTTTATGTAAAAATATGGCGTGTGTGATATCAAACGAAAGGCAATTGAGTCTGGAGTTAAACACAATAAATTTTAGTTAAAAAAAGGGGTGGGGGTAGATTTCAAAAATTAGAGTTTAAGAAAATATGGCGTGTGTGATTGAGTCTGGAGTTTAAAAAAATATATTTTGGTTAAAAAAAAAGGGTGGGGGTAGATTTCAAAAATTAGAGTTTATAAGGAAATATGGCGTGTGTCATATCAAACGAAAGGTAATTGGGTCTGGAGTTAAACAAAATACATTTTAATTTATTTAAAAAAAAAGGGTGGGGGTATATTTCAAAAATCAGAGTTTAAGTGAAAATATGGCGTGTGTGATATCAAACGAAAGGTAACTGAGTCCGGAGTTTAACAAAATACATTTTAGTTTTTGTTTTTTTTAAGGGTGGGGGTAGATTTCAAAAATTTGAGTTTAAGTCAAAACATGGCTTGTGTGGTATCAAACAAAAGGTAATTTAGTCTGGAGTTGAATAAAATATATTTTAGTTTTTAGTTATATTAGCTCACACCTACACTATAACTATAGTACCTAGTGTGAGATTAGGGGCCCATATATTGGCAGAGTATTTTCTATAACTTTATCATAGTTACTATCGGTCTTCCAAAGCTCAGCTCTCTAGCATGTCTGGAAGTAGGCAATGTTACTTTTACTTAACTTTACATTTAAAGGGGAGGGAAGTAAATTAGAATTTTGGGGTGTTTTAATTTTTTCCTATAGTTTTATCATAGTTCCTATCAGTCTGCCAAAGCTCAACTCTCTAGCATTTCTGGAAGTGGGCAATGCTACTTTTATATAACTTTAAATGTATAGAGGAGGGGAGTAAATTAAAATTTTGGGGTTTTTTGATATTTTCCTATAGTTTTATCATAGTTCCCATCAGTCTGCCAAAGCTCAACTCTCTAGCATTTCTGGAAGTGGGCGATGCTACTTTTACATAACTTTAAATGTATAGGGGATGGGAGTAAATTAAAATTTTGGGGTTTTTTGATTTTTTCCAGGGGTTTAGTCATAATTTCTATCAGTCTGCTAAATTTCAGCTTTGTAGCATGTCTGGAAGTACAGTAGAATATTGATGATCTATACATGAGTGAGTCAGTGAGTGAGTGGCAATTTCGACGTTTTTGAAATTTCGTAACTACTTTACTACTTTATGGAATTCCATGAAACTTGGAGGGGTTGTTAACTCCAAGGAGATCTACGACTGTGCAAAGTTTGAGATTCGTAGCTCATTCCGAAGTAGAGTTTTAGGTAGGTCAAATATCGGCTGAAATTTTTCAAGAAAAGATGGTTACGGCGCGCGAACTTGGCGAGGCACTACCGTGCCCTCAGATTTTCTACAAATTTTTTTTTTTGAGATAACGCCGAAAATGTGTTATTTGTATGTATTTTGACCTATCTTAGCAATATCGGCGTGATGTATGTCTGTGTATGTGTGTGTGTCTGTCCGTAACACGATAGATAAACCGATTTTCATAAAATTTTTAGGTAAAATAGTGTTTGACACTCTAACGAGCTGATTAGATTGCGGTCTAAATCCAGTAACGCTAATGACAGTTTTTTGACAATTAAAAATTTTTAAAATGCTAACATTTTAACGACACATCGCATCAAAAAGCTTCGTATAAGCTTTAGTTTCTGAGATATTTACAAAAAACTGTTTTCATGGCATCACTTGAAGTGTCCTAATAGGCTAGCTAGGAAGGTATTAGATCTGTCATGGATCCATTTATTTGTTTAAGCGTATCTTCCTACCCAGTAGTCCGATTTTAATTTTAGCTCACACCTATACTATACTATAGTAGTGTGACCTATGGTGATCCTAATTTTTTCGAGAAAAAAAAGTTGCTCCAATTTCAAAATTTTTTATATATCTTTGCGTTTCAGATGATTTTGAAACTTTTTTGTTGCGCCGTCTGTCTGTCTGTCTGTCTGTATGTCTGTCTGTCTGTCTGTATGTCTGTAACGACCAACGCGCATAACTCAAAAACCGCTTGGCCGATTTTAATGAAATTTGGTACCTAGGCTGGGTCTTGGGTCGAGATGGTCCCATTTAAAAATTAACAAAATCCACCGAACACCTAAATAAAAGGGTGGGGGTAGATTTCAAAAATTAGAGTTTATGTGAAAATATGGCGTGTGTGATATCAAACGAAAGGTAATTGAGTCTGGAGTTAAACAAAATACATTTTAATTTATTTAAAAAAAAGGGTGGGGGTAAATTTTAAAAATTCGAGTTTAAGTGAAAATATGGTGTGTGTGATATCAAACGAAAGGTAATTGAGTCCGGAGTTTAACAAAATACATTTTAGTTTTTGCTTTTTTTAAGGGTAGGGGTAGATTTTAAAAATTTGAGTTTAAGTCAAAACATGGCTTGTGTGGTATCAAACAAAAGGTAATTTAGTCTGGAGTTGAATAAAATATATTTCAGTTTTTAGTTATATTAGCTCACACGTAAACTATAACTATAGTACCTAGTGTGAGCTTAGGGGCCCATATTTTGGCAGAGTATTTTAAAGCTTGTTTTACTCCTTTATTAAGGGCAAAATTTTTGAGATATACCAAGATTATTATTATTTCCGCTCGCAAAAGAATTAAAATAATACCCATGCTCATTTTATTGTAGCTACAATATTATTGATATTTGTTTTTTTTTTGTTACATAGAAGGCTTTAAACCTTTTACAGAAGAGGATTTATGTTTTTAAAGTTTGATGGATTAAAGGCTGCCTTAAAATGGGTGGTTTATAAAACTGTTCACAAGATTATAGAAAAGGTGAATTTGCAGCGAAACGATGCATCCTAGCAAAAAACGTTAAGAATTTTTTTTTATATTATTTTTAATTTCACTTCTTTTGGTGTATCACTTAGCATTGGGTAGTAAAAATCTATCAATTTGGCGGCCATTTTCAAAGATGGCGGCCAAACGACCATGAGTTCGAACACGTGACCAAACTTTTTTTATACTTCTGTGGGTGCTTAATAAATGCCCGCAGTCAAACTAAGCGCACATATTTGGCTACACGTGACAGGAGCCAGCGCCTACACTAACTGAAAAAATTTCAAAAAATTTATAAAATTTCGACCAGAGGATCAGGTAAGATTTATATGAGTATGGCTCTGAAGTCAGGAAAGAGTCCATATTTAAAATGTGCAATTTGTTTTTATAACCATTTTTATGTAACCAATACTTCATTCAGGTACACTGTGAAGTATACAAAAATTCAGCCTGGGCTAATTAAGCGAAAATAAGAATTAAAGTTATTAAATTGTACAAATAATCCTACATTTTTGTTTCGAAGATGATGTATAGAATTATAACTAACTAGGATCAAGATTACCGATCGACGAATGCCGCAACTACAAAGCTCCGAAAAACGACGTTCATCAATGGAAGTACGTGTGCATAGAGGAGCCGTTCGACTTCACCAATACCGCCAGATCAGTATACGACATTATGGCATTTAGGTTCATCAAGAACGTCATCACCAAGTCGTACGAAACTCTGGTCAGTACCAACGATCTGAACTCTATTTTGCCGGTCAATGTTGGAGAGGAGATGCCACGGTTCTTGGGCTATCAAGGGGAGAGAGAGACTTTGGTTTAAGCACACGTACATATTTTTTACAAATCTTTCTTTACATATTCTGTTTTAGTGACCTTTGCGCGTTATGTATAGGCTAGAATTTATCTGGGTTGGGGTAGAAAAAATTCAGACGGAGTAATAAGTGGTATCGTTCAAAATATTTAGTAATATTCAGGGGCGTCAAAGTGGGGAAAGTACAACCATTAATTTTTTCATAAATAACCAAAATTTTGTTCTTTGTTTATTTGAACGTTTTGCTATTTTTTTGGCTTCAAAAAAGAATTTTTTACAAAAAACTTGAGATTTGAACGATCTCTGTAAAATGGCGCATTATCCTTGATTATTTTTTAAATAATTCTAGATTTTTCGCTGCTACTAACAGGGGTTCTTTTATCAGAAAGTGCTATTTTGTGAAACGGCGCTTTTTTTAGATGCTTTTGTAAACGTTGATCGCCACGCCGGATTTTAACTTGGAAACTAGTAACTAATACCCTACTTAACTATAAAAGATACAGTAGGTAAGGCACACCATCACAATAAATTCAATATGGCGGATTAGAACTGACAGACGTTGAAAAAATTGATATCTTTGTTATTTATGCACCGATATAATTGTATGGTGCTTGAGAATATCTGTCCAAAGTGACTCAATACACCGTGCGAATTTTTTCTACCCTAAGCATAGGAAATTTTGTATAAATCTTGGCCTAGTATGTGAATCCATACAAAAAGGTTCTAAAACAGGAGAGGATATAAGGCCTACATTTTGAAGGTGGCGATCAACTATACCCTCTGATTTTGTGGAGATACTTAAACTCTTATAAAAGTTAGACTTTGAGTGCGTTCGAGTAGGCAACCCGGCCGCCCCGAGGTTCATTTTTCCGTTCGAGTTGACGCTCGGAGCAGGCCCTTTTGCGTTCGAGATGACACCCAGCGAAACCTCGGGGCACGCTCGATATGACCCGAGCTTGAGGATGGAGAAAAGCGGGCGTATTACATAACCCTACTTTTTTAGACTTTTAAACTTTTGTTTACATTTTTTACGACTGTTTTCTTACTGTTTTTTTGTCAAATAAAATACATGGACGCAGTTCAGTTTGCTGTAGAATTATGTTTCCAAGATTCTGAGGAGAATGAAGAAGAAAGGCTACCAGGGTGCTCCAAATTTGCCGCGATGCGGAGCGCTAAGAATTATCCGTGATTGCCCAGTGAGGCTTTAACCATCGGCCAGCGGCTCTCTAACCAAATTCTGGTGGGTAATGGCAAAGCGGCGACTATAAATAAGGGTACAGGAAAAAATCGCGTAGGAAAAAAGCGCACAGAAAATATCCATCCACACAGGAAAAGAGCACACACATAAAAAACCACACACACTAAAAGAGCGCACAGGAAAATTATACCTAAAGTGAGAAGCTTATGGCTAATAAAAAAATTATGAATTAAAATAAAATAAATAAATTGTCTCAACTTTGCCCATAAAAAGAGGGGACTATATTGACTATTTCCTTTAAAAAAATATTGACCAATAAAATCAATGTGACTGGCAGATTTGGACGAAAAGAGAACGAATTACAGCGATAATTTGCACTAGAGCAAATTATCGGTAATTTGCACTAAAACAAATTATCGGTAATTTGCACCAGAGCAAATTATCACTGTGTTCTTTCATAAAAACCCCATTTTATTTAAACTCATTTTTTAAACTTTTACCGCTTTTTTTTCATTTATGTACAGAGTGATCCAAATTGGACACTTTTGATAGGAAACGCCTATTTCCAGAGGAGCTAGAAAAAAACTAACATATGTTACGAGCCAGAATTTTGTAAAAAATTAATGCCGAAAACCGCACATCGATATCTTGAACTATTTACAAGATATAGGGTAAAAATAAAAGATAATAAAGAAATAATCTGAAAATTATTTTATTTTTATCTGTATAATCCCAGCATAAAACCGCCATAAAAAAAGAAAAACTTAGAAGAGTACAAATGTGCGAAAAATACCTTATAAATAAACCGCGTGATCAAAGTGTCTTTTTATTCTTCAACAAATTGTAGCCTTGCTACACTCATGTATAAACTTAAAGGCGATTTTAATCTAGGGTTTTTTATTTACAAACAGTTTTAAATTGCAAAAATAAACAAAAATTTTCTGCCGAAAATTTAGGGTTAGAAGTTTGTAACCGGTGAATGCCTTTTCCGTTCGAGTTGAACCACGAAAACCAGGGCGTTCTGTCCGTGACGTCACTACGCCCCGCTCGCTCGACGGGTTTTCTACTCGAACGCACTCTTTATGTCAAGCTTTGAACATTATACAGAACCTGCCAAAAGTAGAGCAAATTGGTGCATTTTAAAACTTCAATTTCGCTCTCAGTTAAAGTGTTTCGGCGATTTTTCCCAGAAAATTTTATAGTCATTTCTCACGTTAAAAAAAGCTAAAAATCTTTATGTTTAATTTTAGGTAAAAATGGCAAGTACCTACCATGCGAAAGAGACGTAAAGGTTATATACGAGTATGTCCTTAAAATTAAACAATTAAACAAATGATACTCTCGATATCTTATATATCTTGACTATCCTTTTTCTTACTTATTTTTGTGATATTTTTGGGACATACCTAATTTTTACACCTCTTTTGAATGCAAAAATTACACAGAAAAAAAAACTGCTTTTTTAGGTTTTTTTTTTAAACGAGACAAAATAAATCAACATCGTATTATGGAGAAATCTCTGAAACTTATGAACTGAGAACTGGATTAAAGTTTTCAAATGCACCACTTATTTTTTTGATTTTCTCTATTTTTATCCGGTATTGTATTCTGTTTTAGTGGCCTTTGCACAATATTTATTTGTTAAAATGCCGGAGAATGCATACAAAAAGGTATTAATACAGTATCAGCTACATACATCTAGATCTGGCTGCATCCAATGATTTTGTGGACATATTCTTTATTTAAACTTAACCATCAAATCATCATATCTTCTAAAACTTAAAAAAAAAATATACTTAGAATAGACAGCTTAGCGAATGATGGGTAAAAGTCAATCTCCTGCCAAAATCAACACAACATTATTTATTACATTCATTTCTAACGGATGATTGCTTGAGGATAAAGCACTTTAACTAAGGTTTGTAAAGGGTAATGTTTTCATGAGACATTTTTATAAAAAAAATTGCATTTTAATAATTTTTGGACTTTGAAGTGTAATATTAACCAAAATTTTTGATAAACACTTTTAAAAATCATTTTTTAAAATGTTTGTTAATATTTAAGAGCATTTTTATTTTTTAATAAGCTTTTCAACGCTGTTGCTTCCAAGTTAAACTTCTTTATTTATAAAAAAAAGTTTTATGTGCATAACCAGATATTCCCAGGGGTTCATAAAAAAGTGTCAATTATTGCATGGTAAAAATTCTAGTTGACGTCTTGTCAAATTATTGTAAAAAAATCAGCTTGGTGTTTTTCCATTTTTGTTAAATCTCATAGATGCAACCAATGATTACACAAATAGATATGCAACCCAACAAACTTAATAACAGCAGTGGACAGATGGCTCTGCCGTGTCATCATTGGAACTACATGAACGTACGGCAGAGCCAGCCTACCGAGGACCTTCAAAAACATATAAACAAACATAATAAAAGAAAATAAGTTATGAGTGGTTCTGTGCGTTTTATCCCCTCACCAATGCAATACCATTTAAAATATAGTAGTTTACTCATCAAGTGCGGAAACTACCACTTTCCGGAGTCGATTGCACCTTATGCACGTGTTAGGTACAACTTTTTCTACGTACACCAAAAAAAAAGTTTTATCTTTTATGATGAAAGTAATAAATTGTTACCTATATAAAAGGTTCAAATTTTCCTAAAATCCAATGTTTTGACTTCCCGCACTGTATTTTAGTGTAGAAAGTGAAAACAGTGTGGAAAAGTATTACTTTTCGCAAAAAGATCATTTTAAAACAGTGCGCAAAGTACTACCGTACAGAGTGGGCCAAATTCGATGTTTTTTGCTGGTTTTAGGTATTTCTAGCCGAGATACACAAAAACGAGTGGACATGTCCTGGGCTCGATTTTCGAGACGTCTTCAAATATCAAAACCGCTTCTTGATAAACCTTGTAGTTTTTTAGCTACAAGGGGGTTTTGAAAAGTCTGCATTTATGGAGTTGGCCTATAACTTAGGTATTTCTAGCCGAGATACACAAAAACGAGTGGACATGTCCTGGGCTCGATTTTCGAGACGTCTTTTCACAGGTTTTTATGAAGAATCCAAATGTCAAACTAATTTTTATCTGTCACTTTTAGTTTTTAAGATATTTAAAAAAGTTTAAATTTTCTTATATAATGACTCATTTTTTGTTTTTGTTTTGAAATCTACGTCAAATTTTCTGTTTAACGATATGTCATAAATAACAGTTCATTACGCAGTTCTCAAGATATCTATGACATATCGTTAAACAGAAAATTTGACGTAGATTTCGAAAGAAAAACAAAAAATGAGTCATTATGTAAGAAAATTTTAACTTTTTGTAATATCTCAAAAACTAACAGTGACGCATAAAATTTAGTTTGACAGTTGGGTTCTCCATAAAAAATCCTGCAAAAAGCATCTTACACTAAAATGAAATTTTCATAAATAAAAAAGTTATAGGCCACCTCCATAAATCCAGACTTTTCAAAATCCCCGTGTAGCTAAAAAACTACGAGGTTTATCAAGAAGCGGTTTTGATATTTGACACTCGTTTTTGTGTATCTCGGCTAGAAATGCCTAAAACCAGCAAAAAACATCGAATTTGGCCCACTCTGTACACAAGAAAATATCATATATCATATTAAACATCTTTAAATGTTTTGATTGTTTAGTAGCTTCCACAAAATCATATAAAACCACACTAAAAACTATTCTTAAATTACATTTTTTAACTATCTCGCTTTCTCTCTCTCTCTCTCTCTCTCTTTTGGTTTAAAAAGTTATTAGAAAACCAATAAATGGATATAATCCTATATTCTACTGTTAGAATTTTCTGTTTTCTCTAGCAAATATAAAAGTTTCTTAAGAGATCATTACAAATAAAAGTAAATCGAACAGTAAGTTTTTGCTATGAAAGGAAAAATCTGACAGTTAAATATAGAATTATGTTTATAGTTTCTATAAGCACGGGCGGGGTTTAAAATGTGCAATATAAATAAGTTATTAAAGGAAACCAAAGGAATATAAGGCTAATGAATACGCAGTGGTGGAGAATGTGATCTCATCACTCTTACTGTTTAGTTATCTCTTAAGTTAACCGTCCATATTTAGTTCAAGAAACAGTTAGACAGGAAGGACGTGTGACTATCCAAAGTCCTTAAGACGAGAAATTACGAAACACTTTTGTCCAGCTTTTCGCTTATTTTACAGATAAATATTAGCGATAGTGTTATAAAATGTATCACGTTGCCTGTAAAATTTTTATAGATTTCTTGATTTTTGAGGTACAGGGTGAAGTTTAAAACAAACCATCTTAAAATTCAATACTTTTAATGTTATCTATTGTTGTGCTACGACTTTATGAACAAACTTCTAAAATTAAAATTATTTCTGCTCAGTAGAAATCTAAAAATTCTTCGTCTTGAGTATAAAAAAAATTGATATCGTATTGTAAATGTTTTAACTAGTATTCACCACCTATATCCCACAGAAATTAGCTACAAATAGGTCCAATCTGCGGAATTTGAGGTCACAAGCTGAATTTTTGAAAAGACCTTCGTTTTGATTTTTTAATGAAGTACCAAAAAATATCATATGCTCACCGGTGTCTTGATATCGAAGATCAAAGGTCATAAAAATTGTTTTTTTGGTAAAATCTTGCTTCCGGTTCGTCTACGTCATAATAGATCATGTCAAAAGTTACGTAAACCACTATTGTCTATAAGTTTGGTTATATACATTTTTTTCGCACGATCAACCGTTTTTCAGATATAGGGTAAAGCAACGGCAGCGCCTGTATTTTAAATATTTTCTTTCTTTAGATTCTACTGATATTTATAAATAAAGAATAACATTAAAGTTATAAACAACAAGTGAAATTAAAGAAAAAAAAAAGTTTTTGCTTCGGCCAGGACTCGAACCCGGGATCTCTTGCTCTGTACGCTAACATTCTAAACATTGAACTACCGAAGCCATACATAAATTTTCGGAAAACTTTCATTTATGCAGGCTGCGGTGTCTCAATACAAGAACGAGAAATTCTCAGGGTATTAACTTAAGAAATTCTCGTTCTTGTATTGAGACACCGCAGCCTGCATAGATGAAAGTTTTCCGAAGATTTATGTATGGCTTCGGTAGTTCAATGTTTAGAATGTTTGCGTACAGAGCAAGAGATCCCGGGTTCGAGTCCCGGCCGAAGCAAAAACTTTTTTCTTATTTTTCTTTCTTTAATTTCACTTGTTGTTTATAGTTTTAGGTCCTTGCATTATTTGCAATTTGGTATTTGATAACATTGATAACAGCGACTTTGTATTATTAAACCTTTACAATTGCTGTATTAGGATTTTTAAAGCCATTTTAATTTAGTAATTGATGACGCCAAAAGGGCGCTGAAAATATCTCTAGCGGCTCGCGTGCTATGAGCTAAATTTGGATTTGTAAAGTCACACGTCCTCTCAAACGCATTCCTTATTGGTCAATTAGAAAACTGACTAATTAATATAGCGAAAATTATGGGTCATTATTACTTGGACATTTGTAATTTAAGTCAACTTTTAAATCTTGACACACTAGCTCAATCATTTTAGATTTTTTCATAAAAAAGTTTTTTGACACAGTGGCAGGTGGCCTTTGGGTAGCAGATTATGAAATTAAGTGATTGCCCCCAAAAATTATCTATTTCTCGAAAAAAATTACAAGTTTGTAAAAAATATTTTAACTAGTATTCACCACCTATAAGCCCAGAGAAATTAGCTCCAAAGAGGTCCAATCTACGGAATTTAAGGTCACAAGCTGAATTTTTGAAAAGACCTTCGTTTTGATGTTTTAATGAAGTACCAAAAAATCTCATATGCTCACCGGTGTCTTGATATCGAAGATCAAAGGTCATAAAAATAGTTTTTTTGGTAAAATCTTGCTTCCGGTTCGTCTACGTCTTAATAGGTCATGTCAAAAGTTACGTAAACCACTATTGTCTATAAGTTTGGTTATATACATTTTTCTCGTACGATCAACCGTTTTACAGATATAGGGCAAAGGAACGGCAGCGCGTGTATTTTAAATATTTTTTTTTCTTTAGATTCTACTGATATTTATAAATAAAGAATAACATTAAAGTTATAAACAACAAGTGAAATTAAAGAAAGAAAAAAGTTTTTGCTTCGGCCAGGACTCGAACCCGGGATTTCTTGCTCTGTACGCAAACATTCTAAACATTGAACTACCGAAGCCATACATAAATTTTCGGAAAACTTTCATTTATGCAGGCTGCGGTGTCTCAATACAAGAACGAGAAATTCTCAGGGTATTAACTTAAGAAATTCTCGTTCTTGTATTGAAACACCGCAGCCTGCATAGATGAAAGTTTTCTGAAAATTTATGTATGGCTTCGGTAGTTTAATGTTTAGAATGTTTGCGTACAGAGCAAGAGATCCCGGGTTCGAGTCCCGGCCGAAGCAAAAACTTTTTTCTTATTTTTCTTTCGTTAATTTCACTTGTTGTTTATAGTTTTGGGTCCTTGCATTATTTGCAATTTGGTATTTGATAACATTAAAGTTATCAAATTTTGAGCTTGGTTTTTGAAACAACTAGATAAAACTATATATTTTTAAAGAAACATACCTAAAACCGTAAAAGGTTGTAAATTTTTCAGCGATTTTGTATTATTAAACCTTTACAATTGATGTATTACGACTTTTAAAGCCATAATTTAGTAATTGATGACGCCAAAAGGGCGCTGAAAATATCTCTGGCGGCTCTCGTGCTATGAGCTAAATTTGGATTTGTAAAGTCACACGTCCTCTTGAACGCATTCCTTATTGGTCAATTAGAAAGCTGACTAATTAATATAGCGAAAATTATGGGTCATTATTACTTGGACATTTGTAATTTAAGTCAACTTTCAAATCTTGACACACTAGCTCAATCATTTTAGAATTTTTCTTAAAAAAAGTTTTTTGACACAGTGGCAGATGGCCTTTGGGTAGCCTGTCCGCCATCTTTGATTTTATGCCGATTTTTGTCCTAACTATGTATTTCTCGAAAAAAATTACAAATTTGTAGAAAAGTCAATACTCTAAAATTTTTGTTGCAAAATTTGTCAAAGTAAGAATACTAACACAGTTTTTAAAACTTTTTAGCCATTTTCATAAAAAATATCGGACACATTTAAATGACAATGTTGTAGAGATCTTATAGAATAGAAGTTTTATTTATGGGCAAGCCATTTTAATGCTTGTAATGGTTCAACAATGTTTGTATCAACAAGTTTTATGCAGGGTGTCATCGGAATGGGGTAAAATATACTCCTTAAATTGGTAAAAAAGTTCCTATATGTGTCAAATTTGCATATTATGTAGCAATAAATATTTTTTTTTTAAATATTGATAAGACGAAAATTATAGAGAACTAAATTTTCTACAAATTCTTGTAGAATTTTGTCACCTTAAAAAAACTACCTACCCCTACCTGGTGAATTTTTAAAAAGCTTTTTTTTAAGATCAACAGACATACAGGCACACAGACAGACTTCTTGATAAAAATTTTCGGTTTGGTAAACAGCCAAATATTGAGGTTCAGAAAAAAAATCTATGAGTCATTGCTTTTCGGAAGTTATCGTGCCATTTACAGTTATTTTTTTTGCGGAAAGTGAAAGTGATTAGGAAAAACTGTTCAAAATTCTATACCGGTTTTTTTTTACATAAAAAATAGTACAACAAGTATTTCGACTGTCGGTCTAACGTTCAAAGATTTAGGGCAGGTGGCCCTTGTGGAACAGATTATGAAATCAAGTGATTGCCTCCAAAAAATTTGTAGAGAAGTCAATACTCTACAAATTTTGTTGCAAACTTTGTTAAAATAAAAACACTAACGCATTTTTTCAAACTTTTCGACCATTTTCATAAAAAAAAACAATGTTTGTGTCAGCAAGTTTTATACGGGGTATCATCGAAATGGGGTTACATATTTCTGGGAATGATAGTACTCCCTAAATTATTAAAAAAAGTTCCTATATATGGCACATTTTTTGCGTATTATGTTATAATAAATATATTTTTTCACAAATATTTATTAGACGAAAATTATAGAGAATTAAATTTTCTACAAATTCAACTTCTACCCTTTTTTTAAACAAATAAGGGTGAAAATTCGTAAATACAGAGGAGAAGCTAGAACCAGCGAACCTCGATATCATATGGCTAAAATTCACCTCTAAGTCATCGACCAAGTTCATCTGCTGCCTCTACCGACCGCCAAGTAACACCGAGTACCAAAACTTTTTCGCGACATTACCCGAAAACTGTGATAGTATAGAGTCAAACTTTCCACATGCGGAAATTGTCTTTTTAGGCGATTTCAACGTCCATAATATACCCTGGCTAAAACACCACAACAAAACAGATAATGAAGGCAGGGAAGCAGAAGCTTTTGCCATAAGTTGTCTAACGCAGCTTGTCGATGAACCTACCCGTATCTCAGAAAGGGGTGAATTTGCTGCGCTTTTAGACTTGTTCCTAACTACAAATCCTGACTCGTACACAATTCAAGTAGATCCCCCACTTGGTTCATCCGATCATAATCTTATAACAAATTGCGAAATGCTCATACCACCAAGCCAACAATCACTTCCTCGTAAAATGTGGCACTATAAATCGGCAAAATGGAATGACCTTAAACAATTTTACCTGGATTTTCCATGGCAAGAGGTTTGCTTTAAAACAGCTCCGCGCACTTGCCGCTTCTCGAGCGTGATAGGGATCTCTGCGCATACCCGTAAAAAAAATCCAAGATGCCGGTTAGGTAATTAAAATTGGAGACAAAGTAATTTCATAATATACTCCTCAGGAGACACTTAACTGCGTCAAGAAAAATTTTCCGTCATATTTGTACATTCTTACATTGGGCTACACGTCTTGTATTGATTAACCACATGAAAAATGTATCAAATACCCGTGACGAATCTGACACTTTTCTACCAGAGCAATTTTACCTACACGTAGAATTGCGTATACACCAAACTGCTCCGCGGGTGCACCGCTCGCCGAATTCGTTTCAACGAATTTTCTACGATCCACGGAAAAACAGCAAACGCGCATTGAAATAAAAACTCGACAACAAACTGCCGATGCCTTCCCAAAGGATCTGCGAACACACCAAGAGGAGCCGAAGAAAGCTGGTTTTCGGCAAACGACTTGCAAGAGGCGCGCGCGCATCTTGAAAACACGAAAACAGGATGAATTCGTGTTTGCGCGCAGAGTTAAAGCAGCGCGCGACCGGCGCACACACGGCGCGTTTGCGGAGTAGTTTGCTGTTTACGTACTCTAAGATGCATGCGCGTTATAATCCTATTTTTGTTAGTAAGAAAATAATATCTTATCATAATCCAAAAACCGCATAGTATTTATACGATGCTCCGTTCAAAATTTAGAATTTTTTAAAATTTTATCACCCTAAAAAACTACCCCTATTAATGGTGAATTTTTAAAAAGCTTTTTTATTAATGTTTTATAAAAATTGACGCGAAGGTTTAGGAGCTATCGTCGTATGGATCGACAGACATACAGGCACACAGACAGACTTCTTGATAAAATCTTTCATTTTGGTAAACAGCCAAATATTGAGGATAAAAAAATCAGTGAAAGTCATTGCTTTTCGGAACTTATTGTGCCATTTTCAATTAATTTTTTTTTGCCGCAAAGGGTCTCGTGATTAAGGAAAACGGTTGAAAAGTTTATCCCGGTTTTTCTTACGTGCGAAATGTCAATAAAGGGGCAAAAAGTATCTCAACAGTGGTGGGTGGCCCTGGGGAGCAGATTATGAAATCTAGTGATTGCCCCCAAATTTGACGTGAGAAGTGACCGCTATCTTTGATTTTACATTTTTGCCCATTTTTGTCCTAATTATGTATTTCTCGAAAAAAAATATGGGTAACAAATTTGTAGAGAAGTCAATACTCTAACATTTTTGTTGCAAAATTTGTTATATAATATGGCACATTTTTTGCGTATTATGTAGCAATAAATATATTTTTTCAAAAATATTGGTCAGAAGAAAATTATAGAGAACTAAATTTTCTACAAATTTAACTTCTACCATTTTTTTAAAGAAATTACGGTGAAAATTCGCAAAAACATAATATCCAAGATGACACTCAAGTGCGTCAAGAAACTTTTTCCGACATATTTGTTCATTCTTACACTGGGCCTTGCATTGGTAAGCCAAATGAAAAATGTATCAAATACCCGTGACGAATCTCACACCTTTCTAGCAGGACAATTTTACCTACACTTAAGATGCATGCGCGTTATGATCCTATTTTTGTTTATAACAATTTAGTAAGAAAATAATATCTTGTCATAATCCGAAAATCGTGTAGTACTTATTCGATCTCCGTTCAAAATGTACAATTTTTTTTAAAATTTTATCACCTTAAAACACTACCCTTATTAACGATGAATTTTTAAAAAGCTTTTTTTATTAAAGTTTTATAAAAATTGACGCGAAGGTTTAGGAGCTATTGTCGTATGGATCGACAGACATACAAGCACACAGACAGACTTCTTGATAAAATCTTTCATTTTGGTAAACAGCCAAATATTGAGGATAAAAAAATCATGAAAGTTATTGCTTTTCGGAACTTATTGTGCCATTTTTAATTAATTTTTTTTTGGCGCAAAGAGTCTCGTGATTAAGGAAAACGGTTGAAAAGTTTATCCCGGTTTTTCTTACGTGCGAAATGTCAATAAAGTGGCAAAAAGTATCTTGACAGTGGTAGGTGGCCCTGGGGAGCAGAGTATGAAATCTAGTGATTGCCCCCAAATTTGACGTGAGAAGTGACCGCCATCTTTGATTTTACATTTTTGCCCATTTTTGTCCTAATTATGTATTTCTCGAAAAAAAATATGGGTAACAAATTTGTAGAGAAGTCAATACTCTAACATTTTTGTTGCAAAATTTGTTATATAATATGGCACATTTTTTACGTATTATGTAGCAATAAATATATTTTTTCAAAAATATTGGTCAGACGAAAATTATAGAGGACTAAATTGTCTACAAATTTAACTTCTACCATTTTTTTAAAGAAATAACGGTGAAAATTCGCAAAAACATAAAATCCTTGATGACACTCAAGTGCGTCAAGAAAATTTTTCTGTCATATTTGTTTATTCTTACACTGGGCTACACGCCTTGTATTGGTAAGCCAAATGAAAAATGTATCAAATACCCGTGACGAATCTTACACCTTTCTAGCAGGAGAATTTTACCTACACTTAAGATGCATGCGCGTTATGATCCTATTTTTGTTTATAACAAGTTAGTAAGAAAATAATATCTTATTATAATCCGAAAATCGCATAGTATTTATTCGATCTCCGGTCAAAATTTACAATAAGTTAGTAAGAAAATAATATGTTATCATAATCCGAAAATCGCATAGTATTTATTCGATCTCCGTTCAAAATTTACAATTTTTAAAAAATTTTATCACCTTAAAACACTACCCTTATTAACGATGAATTTTTAAAAAGCGAAGGTTTAGGAGCTATCGTCATATGGATCGACAGACACACAGACAGACTTATTGATAAAATCTTTCATTTTGGTAAACAGCCAAACATTGAGGTTCAAAAAAAAGTATCGTGCCATTTACAATTATTTTTTTTGTGGAAAGGGAAACGGTTCAAAAGTATACCCCCTTTTTTTATGTAAAAAATTTCAAAAAAGAAGCAAAAAGCATCTCGACTGTCGGTCTAACGTTCAAAGATTCTAGATTCATTTTGACCAGATCATTTTCTACAAAAAAAATTATATTTTATTCTGGTACATTTTTTAAAATCTCTGTTTTCTATTTCAAAATTCAATAATTTCCAAAAATAGTAGTCCATAATTTTCCAACATCAAAATTTAGAAGAACGCCGCATTTCACATTTTGTCAATAATTTACAATTATTAGTTTTTAGTCTTTATTTTTGTATCGGGTGTCCCAAACACCAAGTAAATAGCTCACTGATTTAGAAAAAAACCGGCTTTCCTTTGCAACATACTAAGAGAATAATAAAAAAGCTGTGTTGAATAACATTAAAAACTGTGCCCCTTTTTGCAATAACTATCTTGGTTTCAAAATTACAATGAAATTTTTTGTTCTTTATGGCATTTTATTGAACTTATGCATTAAACTAATACTTTTATAAAACCTTAGGAACTCATCTAATATAGAACTGAAACTTTTTATGAAACCATAAGGTCTGGGACACCCTTTTTGTGATTTTGTTTTTGTTAAATGTCTGTGATTGTCTCAGTTTAAGTTAAAATGTTCCTCAACAAAAAAAAATCAAAAAACTAAAATCCGGCGTGAAACATTTATGAAAACTCACCGCATGGATAAAAAAAATAATAAAATAAAAAAGAGGGTTTTGCATAAATACATGCTTGTCTTTTTTGTTATTAGGTCAGTTCCGTTTTTGATAATATTTAACAATGTCGTTTCATAAATAAATAATCAACCCGTTGCATCCCATCAAAAATGGGATCTTATGAAATTTGTAAAAGATGAAAAAAACTTTTATGATTTGTTAGGAACTGGCCTTATTTTGAAAAGCTTTGGTTGTATTTAATATTTAAAAGGATGTTATAAAGTTATTTAAAAAAAGTGTCATTTTTTCAACGACTGTGTAGATTTATTAAAGTACGACAAGTAGTTACGTAGTTTATTTAGTAGTAATGATAGAAGTAGTAGGAATACAAATGGCGAAATGAATTTCTTTTCTAACTTTCACTTACCGTTTGACATTCTTAATCAAAATAGTTTAGGGTAAATATGTCTTAAATAAATCTTCTTGATTAAAAAGTTGCAGTTATTTTTTTGTCTAGAATATCAATGTCCGATAGACGGATGGCTCTCAAGACTAATAAGAAAAATAACTCTGTGGGAATGGTTTAAATTTACAGTTTATTATTGTCTAAATAAGTTCATTCATGGTTCAATTATTGCTTATATACAAAAAATATACACTTCCAATTTGGTTGTAAACATTTGTTAAGTTATTTTTTATACGACTGTCTTGTAAAAGGGGGTTTTGCGCACGGAGAACACGATCTGTAAATGGCATTTTGCGCACGCATACGGGTCTCCCGTCATTGTGATTTTTGTTGTTGTCACCCATCAATATAAGTTGGCTTTGTTCCGTAGCAACCGTAACTGCTCGTATGTTTTGTTGATTAGATACGTCAAAAAATTGTTGAATTTTTAAAGTGTTGTTGTAAAAATGTCGGAAATAAAAACAAGTTAAATTAAAATTTGATTTTTCTTTCTTTATTAGCAGTCGTATAAAAAATATTGTAAAAAACTCGTTTGAAAACCTCTTTGCACACTCCCTCGACTTGTCTCGATCGTGTGCAAAGAGTCGTTTTTAAACCTTGGTGTTTAAATAACTATTAAGACAGTATACTTTTTCTTTTTTCTATATTATATGTTGTTTTTATTTTAAGATTAAATGCCCTTAGTGCTCTTTGTCGCAGTTATGCTTATTTAGACAGTTAAAATTTGACTTTAAGTTTAAGATGTTTTTTGAAGGCCATTTTTCATTTCGCCAAATATTACCAAATAAG
This sequence comes from Aspidapion aeneum, assembly GCA_963576565.1. Classification (NCBI taxonomy): domain Eukaryota; kingdom Metazoa; phylum Arthropoda; class Insecta; order Coleoptera; family Brentidae; genus Aspidapion; species Aspidapion aeneum. Next base: position 63,999,132 of record OY755047.1, read on the forward strand.
TGTACGCTTTAAATATGGGTTTTTGTGAGACATCTAACATAAAATATAAATACGATACAGGGTGTTTTTCTTAAATAGTTGTGCCATAATATGCTAAACAACAGCATTTTAGTGTCAACTAACATAAAAAATCTGAATTTACTATAAAATTTAAGAGGAAAAATTATTTTTAACATTTCGCACCCTTAAATCTAAAGAGACGCAACTTAAAAATTTTGAAAATGAGTTTATGCAACAAAAATGCATTCAAATGTCCTTTTTAACTAAAGATCACAAAATCTTACTTTGTTTACAATTTTTTGGGAAATTATGGAAAACTTTTGTTTATAAGCACAAAGTTCAAATATGAGCTAAAAAGAAAAGTAAGTATTTTTATTGCAGGGACACATTTTTAAATTTTTGAGTTATGTCTTTTTAGTTTTAAGTGTGCGATTTTTTCGCAGGACCGTATGGATAAGATTTTAAACTAATCGTAAAATCAATATCAAGGAATAAAAAAAACACCTTGTGGTATTTTTTATGACAACCTGCAAATTTAGATGTCTAACTAAAGTAGACATGTATCCAAACCCATTGAAACTGACACATATCATTAAAGGGCACATAAGTAGCCCTGTAATAATTGAATTAGCCTTATTTTTTGAAGTATTAGGTATAAATTTAATGTAATGTAGATTTAGACCATCTGTTTATAAGAATTTAAGTCTCTTTAGAGCTCTTTTTGTTTAAAATCGATTTGCAATAAAGTTCTAAATTATAAATAAAAATTGGGATATACGAGGGGAAATTCTCAGGTGGAAATCACTGTAGATTTTTCTGGAAATCACATGAAAATTGCTGTAAATCCGGAAAACTCTAGGAATCTTTACGAACAAATGGAAATCACTGTACATTTTTTGGGGTATAAAATTTCCCCTTGGAGATACAAACATAAAACTTACATAATAAAAAGTGGACCAACCATAGAAATAGAAGGCTCTCTAGATTCGTTTACCATACGCAAATTAGAAAAAAATTTAATTTTTACTCGCGTTAAACTTTTGGCAAATTTATACGCGGCTTAGTTTTTTTTTATAAAGTTTTTCAGAAGCATAAACGCTTTTCTACTAACGCAGTAGCAACCCCTAAAACAAGTAATACAAATTTTAAAATTCTTGCTTTCTAACTGTAACTATTTAACTTTGCCTATTTGACAACCTTAACCATCAGTGTTTCCTCAGATTTTAAGACACTAATGGATCGTTCATACTCGTCTTTTGTCTAGTCTTTTGTCTTGGTTTAGTCATATGTCTTGTCATTAGAAAGTTAAAACCACTGTTTCTTATAGGAGTGTTCATACAATGCTTTTGCTTTTGTTTTTGATTAGTCTTTGTCTTAAGAGTTGCCAACTTTCAATCCTTAGGACAAGGACTAAGACGAGTGACAGACATCAGCTGATATTTGTTGTTTTTTTTTACAGGACGTCCGAAGAGCGCAAGCGCGCGGCTGAAATTTTGAATTTACCGCCATTAATCATGTTTTTAACAGAAAATCTCAACATAACCTCAAAATTTTATTTCTTTTTTTTCTTTTTCGCTCTTGTTCTTTCGTGTCTGTGTTTCGTGCACAGATTAGGTTAAATAAGATTGTTTTGTGTAGAAAATGACTTTTGAAGAGGGCCTTTTTATTGAAATTATTTTTTTTTTCAGTGGGTTATGACTAAGACTAATCAAAAACAAAAGACGAGTATGAACAGCCGATTTTCTTTAAGACAGCTAAGACTAATCAAAGGACAAAGACTAATCAAAAACAAAAGACTAAGACGAATATGAACAATACTTTAGGCCAGGGTCTAAATACTAAGTCTATAGACTTACCCCCGACCGGTTTAAGTGCATTTTTTAATATAGATCAAATAACTAAAGTTTTGTTTTCTCAGTGAGTTTTATCTTACAAAAATTTAAATTAACTTTAAAAATATAACTAAACATTATGTCATTCTGGGAAATCTAGTCCGTAATGTTATTGAATTTCTTTTCTTTGAATTAAATTAATCAATGATCGATAAATAATTTATAGACAAATACTTTCAGAGCCAAATAAATAACATAAATAACTTAAAACTATGGAATGGAAACATTCATTAAAATGGTTTTTATTATTTATATCTAAAAGAAAGCCAAATACAAAGCAACCCAAAGACAAAGAAGTTGTTGGTTAATTCGAACAAATTATCAAAATGTCAAAAATATTGGTTAGGATCTTTTCCGCGACGCCACTGGACGCTACGAATAAATTAGCCTTTTGTAGTACCAGCACTGTCAAAATTAAATAAAATCGACGAGAATTACTTATTTGTGATATTTAAAAAAAACTTTTTTTTAAATTTTACCACCTTGTATCTTAAAAACTATGCAACTGAAGCGCCAAAAATATCTTTTCAGCACTATCAAACTAATCTGTCGGCAATAATTTTTGAATTAAAAATTTAGAACATTTAAAGAAAAAAAGGATTGTTGGGCCACTAATGCAATTAATCAGTATTTTTATCAGTTTTTTAAGAATTTCAGAAATCTTACTTTCTTTGTCTTATTTTCTTATTTTGTACTTTTTCATGTTTTTTTAGATTTTTGTCTGTCATTTTTTGCAACCGGTTTTTCATCCTTTATTTCTATGGGCCCATTTAAATAAATTAAGTGTTCAAATCAGCAAATCGATTTTAAACTTAAATATAAGTGTTTTTTCACATTTAACGCATGTATCAAGGTTTTTGACAACAAAATTATCATGAGCGAGGAAGGGTTGGCAGTCTCAACTGTCTTTATTTAAAATTTTAAAATTAAAAATATGAAGAAAAACCAGGGGCGCAATCAGTGTGGTTTGCCCTGATCTCGTCAAGTCCTTGAAAATTTTCAACTACGGCCCTTAGACTTTTTAAAATTTTACCATTTTTGGCCTTATTCTTTAAATTATTTAATTTTTCTTAAATTTTCACATGCGGCATAATTTTTTTCGTTTTTTCTACATTTTTTTTCTGCGTCGTGATTTTTTGTGAAAAATACCAAATCAGTTGTCAAAGTACTTATTTTTTTTCCCTGCACTATTCGTTTTGTTTGTTAGTCAATTATTTTTCTGCGGCGTACTTAATTTCCTAAAATATTTCTTCATCTTAAGTTGTGTCACCATCTTCTGCTCTTCCTCTAGCATATGCCTACTATATACTTATCTATTATTCCTATTATCTGGGTATTGACCTGCAGCCGAAACCCTTTAAAATGCGCCCCTGACAAAAACAATTTCTGCGCTTTGACGAAAGTCACAAAAGTCCCTAAAAACCACAAAAATTGAAGGTAATGTCACTTTGAATGAAACAAAACTATTGATTTTTGTGTCGTACGCGTAGAAAACAAGTAAGAATTCGTTGACTGGCGGTCTTGATTTGACCAGAGAGCAGCGTCGCACGGTGGTCAGCTTGTCGGTTCTGAACGACCGAAATTATTTTATGGCTTTAATTTTGACAAATTGATGCTGAAAGTTAAGAAATGTCAACTAGCGTTTAAAAAATGTGATTTTAATATACTGTGCATTCTGGAGATGGTACAGTCGCCTCCAAAAATAATGTTGCATGTCGTTTTTTTCTTCTTAAGCAAAAAACTTGAGAAATTGATACTTTTAGAGTGTGTTTACATAACAAGCTTATAGTTTTTTTTATTTAACATAGCTTTTTTATAAAAATTTAACTAAATTTATTAATCTTGCTATACTATATATCAATTTTTTACCATGCACTGATATTCTATATCGTAGTCTTTATAGTCACTATTTTCACATACATAGTTCAAAACGGATTGATTTTCATCCTGTGAAACCGGTGTTTTGTGCCACATTTTAAATAAATTACGTCGGCCAATCCCATGCGCCAACGCTGAAACAATAAATCATAGCTAATCATTAGCGGCAAGAAGCGGCAGCTGAATGTAGCACCTATATAACCCTTGATACATGATTGAAATAATAAAGTCATAAATACAATTGATACGTAACGATCCAGACTTTTTCAGTCCAATATATATAATACATATTTGAAAAATTATAATAAATCAATACACAACTTTTATCTAATTTTTTTAATAAGCAAATTGAAACTTTGCAAATGGTTTAATAGTAAAAATTAAAGATACTGACCCATATTTTAAATATACGTGAAGAAATCACCATAAAATCTCTTGTTTACCACCTTGGAGCACTTTTGAAAATCGCCTTTACGCGCGGAATAAGTGCGGATCATTATGCAGGGTATCAAACGGCCTATGACTTGTCGGTACCAAGTGGTAACGAGTTAGTTGATCGACTTTCTGCATTGGGGTCTACTAATAAGATAATTGGGCACTTTTTTAAGATTTACGGGTTATGATAGAAAATAGTTCGATATTGAGGTTTCGATCGTCTAAATTAGACAAGCTGACCTCCGTGCGTCGCTTTCACGACAACCGCTGGCTCCCACTAGAGTCCCTGTATGTTAATATATTTAATATATCCAAATATGTCAACATACAGGGACTCTAGCTCCCACCTACGCGGCAGATCCAATCGCTTCTCTCATTATGTAAAAGATAGTGGGAAGTCAATGTATGCAAGCCCAATGCAAGAATTCTGTGCGAGCCTTGTATCCTTGAAATAAACAGTCTGTTCGATTACGTACATACACGTTTCACAAAGACCTGCCAGCAAGAGACTTCGGCCGTTAAAAAAAAGTTTTCTTTTCAAAGTTTTAATGAAAAGATAAATAGGTATCATAAATAACGGTAGGCTAAAGCAAGAAATTAAAGTTTACCGAAAACTAAAAAGGACAGAAAAATACAAATAAGCAAGTTTAAACAAAATTGCTTCCCTTGTCTCAAATTTTACCGCACGCCTCTGCAAGCGCGGATTTGAGGGGGGGGTAACGGGGTAATTCCCCCCCTCGAAAATTTTTTCGTCGACTATTAACCCCCCCCCCCCCGCAGGTTTTGACCCAGATCCGCGCTTGCACCTCTGACAGTATGTTTAGCTAAGTTAGACTTTACTCTTAAGTAAAATTCATGTTTTTTGACAGACATCGTACACGAGTTACAAAGGTTGGTATTTTATATGTTAGCATATATGCACACCTTTTTATAAAAAATATTTTTAAAAAAAAATTAATAACATCCATATGGTTCTAACTTAGAGGCATACTGTAGAAAACGCAGTAAAAAAGTAATGTAAGGAAAGTATTTAAGTAATTTTAAAAAATTTCATGGCAATTTCAAAATTATGAAAAGAACAAAATAAATATTTTTTTAAAATATAAAATACATAAAATTTATTAAAGGTTTTGTTCCTGCAATTTTTCTAAAATATATTAGCTGCCCAATTTATTTAAATAAATAATAAATAAATAAATAATGTCTTTATTCAGGATTTGTTTTGCTTAACAAGAATAACTCTGAAAGGGCGAAAACTAGCTAAAAAAAATTGATCCCAAGTAAAAAAAAAGTTTAAAACAAAACACACTTCTTACGCGTATTTTTTGCCATTTTCTAAATAATCCCCACAATTATTTTCACCTGTGTAAATCTTGTTTGTGTGTTTTATTATAATGAGACACTAAAATAATTACATAATGTTTATTTGCATATTTTTTAGAAACATAAATTGTTTTTAAAAACGGTTGATACGTGCGTAAATAGATAAATAAGGAATTACATATCTACAAAAAATTTACTCATTAAATTTTTGATGTGATGTCTTTAGAGATAAGATTATTATTCTATAAAAAATTTTTGTCTAAAATAAAAAAGCAAAATTTAGTAATAAAAAAAACAAAAAATGTTACAAAAAGTAAAAAAAAAATATTTAAAAAGGTTGTGTTTAGGCAAAAAAAAATGTTTTCATATACATATCATTTAGGCACTATGCATACTAAGATAATAACAAAAAACAATAATAAAACTTTGAATTATTTTTTGTAAGTAGGTATATTGAAAAAAGGTCTAGATTAGGAATTGGATTATAATAGTGTAAGTAAAATATCTTTTGGATCTCACTTTGATAATAGGACCACTTAACTTTATTAGAACATAAAACAGCCATTTCAATAACGGATGTTAAGTGGTACAAAAAAACTTTGTTACCTTCCCTGTGCCAAATTGTAAAAAAAGAAACCACACACCTTTGATTCACAACGCTACCGCATTAAAAAGTTTATTAAGAATCTGCGACAATTTAAAAAAAAACTTGTTGTTAATAATGTATAATGACCGCCATATGACCAGTATTTTTATCTCTCTCTTTGGCAAAAGTTATAGACAAAGACATATATAAAAATACTGTCAGTAATACTGATCGTGTAAGGGCCCCTTAAGGTTAAGTAAAAAGTGAAGCCTCTCGTACAGGGTCGTGTGTCTTTTTACAGGGGTGAATGCAAGTAAGAAAAACAAACTTTAAATACTACAGTTGCATAATTGTTTCCTTATTATCCCTTGGACTATGTTAGAAATGTGAAATGTCATTATTTATGTCAAATTTTGACAGAAATTTTCTTAAGTTAAAGGGAACACTCTGTATACAGAGTGTATATATCAAAATAAAAGATTTGCTCAATAAATGTAGTGGCAAATATTAAAAAAAATATAGGGAAACTTCACGAGTGGCTAAAAGTACCGATAATTTTCATAAAAGTGTTTTTAATAATTTCACGAGTTTTAAGAATGAGTGAATTAGACAAGTTTCAATGAAAATTATCCGGTTGATTTTTTAAAAATGAGAGGGATTTAATTTTGATATTTCTCGAATAAAAGAAAAACTGTTTGCCTATAGATTTTTTGTTTACGCTTTTATTTTTTACATTACATTTACGTCAATTACTCATTCTGTCACATTACATAATTAATTTATTACGTCAGAAAACTTAAGATTCGTTGACTTTTAAGTGTTAACCCGCTGAGAGATAATTTTTTTTTTAAATTTTCTAATTTTTTGAAAAATAAGTTTTACTTTTGCCACTGTATTTAACGGCTAACATCCAACACATTTTTGGAATCAATATTTTTATTTTGACCGTCAATATCACTATTCTGTCAAAATTTGACTTAAGGAATAACATCCGTTATTTCTCACTTAGTTCAAAAGATAATACGAAAGCAATTATGCCCTTTTATATTTAAAGTTTGGTTCTATTTCTTAAATGAACACCTTTAAAAGGCCACGCAAACATCAAGAATGACCCTGTTTATATCGTTCTTTTTCGACGGCTTTGCCTGATGAGTAAAACCGTCGTGTTTGCACCATGAAAATAATATGTTTACAAACTTTTAAACTTCCGCCATATATGTTTTTCGACTAACTAAAAGTTATACAACATAGACATCACTTTCAAATACACAATGATGCCAACATCACCCTCAAAATATCAAGTAAATAAGGCTTTTTTCTTTGAAACTCAGTCCCCATAACCTAACCATTCAAGTAAGATGTAAAAATAAAAGTTAGGACCGGGTCGATATGTCATTAATCCATTTTGTCTCTGGACTTTGTCATATACGGAGTAACCCCCAGAATAATCTACATTTGGTAAACACAAGTTTTCGAAAATTTAGTTGATATTTAAATATATGTAAAAAAAAGTGTACAGAATCTATAAAAATTTGAGTTTTTTTTATTTTTCTTAAAATTTTTTAAATTAGGGCGTATTTCTAAAAAAAAATGATTTTTTACAAAATTTGCAACAATTTTTGTATGCTTAAAAAGTTTTTTGTAAGATTACCTGTTTGCCACTTAAAACGCTGAGACATTTGCGGTACTGAATAAAATACGCATTTGATAAAAATTTTACACGCACCTGTGCAACAAACCAAAGCAATAAAATTTTTCGAAAACTTTGCATAGACGAAAATGTTGGCCCTAAGGATTCTTGTCATAAAGTGCAACATAAATGGACACCGTACCGGTTTGATGCGGCATGGTGTCGAGTGGTTCCAAATCAGGAGGTTCGGTTTGGTTTGATGATGATTGTGACACCTTGCTTGAGTGGTTAGGCTACAGGGATCGAGTTGCGAAGAAAATCCCTCTTACTCATTATTTTTGGAAATGTCCACGTGCGTTGACTCTTTATCTTTGGTTTGGTAAGTCGAGAAAAAAGGTGGTTGAAAAATTAGGTTAAAAAAGTTTCTTGTTTCTTAACCTACTAAAGTTTTTGACCCAAACCCAAAATGCAAAAATCTCAATCGACAACGCTTAATCTATCAAGATGTAGTTTTTATATTTAAAGCCCAGAACATGTCTAGTTTTTTTTTGGCCATACTAAAATACCAGATACTTATAAAATCCATCGAATTTAGCCCTCCGGTACAAAATGCTATCATAAATGAAAAAAACAAAACGTTTTGTAAAAAAAACAATATCCTTCAGAGTTTTTGAATTCGAGAATTCAGCTTACTTTATTATTCGTATTTTGTGACTCACCCTGCGCTTCTGTCAAACTGACTCTTAATTTATATTTTTATCATTTCTTTCAATTTGAAATTTAATTTTTTAGAACATAGAACAGGTGTGCGGTTTCTTTTTTTTTTTTTATAGGGATAAGAAATAAACAATACTCTTAGATTTTAGTTTAAGTAAGTAAACGAATGTATTTCTTTCAAAAAACAATTGTAAGATAGACAATATTACTAAAAAATCGAATACAATAAGCATATACAATAAAATATATTTGTGAATTTGTTATATTTACAATAATAATATTTACGATTTTTTGTTATATTTAAGAGTCTTGTGTACCCTCAGTAAAACAATTTTTTTATTAAACTTCATTGTTTTCGACTCATTTATCACTGTTTTTATTGTATACATGGTGTTCCAATTCAAATGTTTCTTTGAAAAATCACTAGTGCGTGAGACAAAGTATATGAAGTAAGAATCTAAATATGCAAGGCAGAGAAAGCAAACGTCCATATCCAATGAAAAGTCGCCTACCCAAAGCAGAGGGCTATACTTTTTATGTACTTTTTAATTTTATACCTTATCTCTCGGATTCGCGACTTTTCGATATGGATGATTCTACCAAAAGTGGGCTATATGGATATCATTTTTGGTCATTGCCTTTAAATAACAGTACAGCACAGTAAATAATTTTATGTTAAATTTATGTAACTAATTAGGTGTAAGCTAAGAAACATTTATTTTCCCAAATTTTAGGAATTATTGCATAAAAATTCCTGAGGAATGAGTTTTTTAATGGTTTTCCAATTTAATTCAAAATCTATTTAGACTACTTAACTTAAGTTTTATATAAACAAAGTTCCTATACTTATAATTTTAAAACAATCAACAAAAAAATTATACTATTGATATCAGTCGAATATTCACTTACCAGAGGAATGATAATTAAAGCGTCCCTTTTTGATTTCTCCGAAAAAAACTAATTTTCTGCCGAAAATAAAAAGATCTATAACTTAAACCAAACTAAAGTTGACATTATCTGTCAAAACTTGTCATCCTCACAAGTAAATTAGATATCCAGGGCCGTCTCTTTCTCTAGAAATTAACCGGTGGTATTCACAAATATTATGTTATTAAAAATGGAGAACGTTTAAAATTCTAAAATTTTCCGGGAAGATGTAAATTCGGATTTTCAAAAATATGACTGCAAACTTAAGTTTTTGATAAATAGTTAAGACTTGGTTAAATATTATTTATTAGGATATTTTTTTCAATCCGAGTTTTTAATATTTGGTTTGGGACTACACCAGAGGAATGAGGTATTTGCTTTGTAATAAAAAAAATTATAAACTTGCAATTTTTTTTATACATTAAACTCAAATGCTCCATAAAGAAAACATTTTGTTTTAAATTTTATACTAAAACTATGCTTCATTTGCAGTCTGTGATTGAAAAATATGCATTCCCACTTCACAGCACCATTTTTGTAGAATCATCCATATAATAATTGCATTGGTACACGGAATATATATCCTTTCGAACCATATTCGCAAAATTTTATCAAAAATAGGGCGATTTCAAAAATTCTTTCTGCACACGCTGTAAGATTTTTTTTCCAACACCATTTTACTAGTTCCCCCTCTCTCCTCCCCGCACTCCTTATTAGTAATTGTCCAAAATTCACTCGCCTTTGTAAATATACTTTTGGGTATAAGAATTTTGTTTTATTTTAATATTTTTCTCGCGTTTATACGTTCGTATTTGTCTTTAAGAATTTTGGCGAATGCGATTGAAAACTTTATTTTATTTTACTTTCTGAGCATGTTCAATTGTATCTTCGCGCACTCAACCAGTTGAATTTGTACATTGGGGGTGTGCGCGCTTCGATATATGACAATTGCTGTCGAAAAATCACTTCTGTGTGAAAGACGTCACGAACAACACGCTGCAAAAACAGGGGTAAGTGCATCTTCAACTGTTCGTAATTATTTTCAGTTCAGATTTCATAATTAATTAAATTATTCGCAGGTGATTGGTAAACTAATTTTACGAACCAGCAATCTAATTAATTTTTCGCTTTATACCAATCATTTTTGGTCCTTCGAGCCGGATGCGTTTGAAAGTTTTTATTCGCTTCGCTAATAATAAAAAGTATAATAGGTTTTTTTCATTTTTCAACGTGTTTTGGTTTTCCGTCTTTGACGATTTATAAATAGGTAATTTGTTTCGGAGAAATAAATTCAAGGTCATTGAATATGAGCTTATCATTCCAGTTTTTTTCTTTAACATTCTTTCCTAAAATGAGTAGTAGGTTTTAGGCAGGTTACATATACATAAACAATTGCACGTAATTTATCGGCATATGATATAGGCTTACCAGTAGGTCCTATCTGCATTTTATTTTATTACTGCTGCTTTAGTTTAGAACTTTTATTGCAGCTTTATGGGTGCCATAGTATTATTTATTGTGTAAAGAGGTTTATAATTTAAGCTTCTTACTTGCCTATATTTACAAATTATTGAGATCGCTAGTAGATAACTCGCTATTGCATGTCGCTAAGTTAATTAATTATCGCTAATTCGCACCGCGCAATTCCCCTTAACTATTAAAAAATATTTCGCTTTTATTTATTAGTAAATATAAATAAATAGTTCGTTTTCGCTCTTATTAACTAACAAAGGTAAATAAATAATTCGCTATTTTCACCGTTACTTAATTTATAAAAATTTATTAATTCGCTAAAATAATATGGTTAAATTCAATTAAAAATTATATTATTAATAATTCGCTTTCCCTTTTATTTATTAGTATCACTAAATAAATTGATAATTTTACCAATAATTGATTTTAATAAATTGATTTTATTTGGCTAAATTGTTAAAAATACCGCGTAATATCCCTAAATTGCTAAAAATAATTAAAAATTTAGTTTTGCTTTTCTTTATTATACCCATCTGCATTAAATAAAGGATCATCATGTCCGCGGCTAAGATTAAATCGTATAAGACCCTTCGCACAATGTGTCATAATCAAATGAAAGAATTAAAAACTTTTGCTGACTCGGCTTCTGATGCTGACGAGACGGCTAAACTTCAGTTTAAAATTATGTACGCTCAAATTGATCAAGTGGTTAACGATTTTGCTAAATATCATCAAAATCTTATATCTTTAATGTCAGCGACCGACGATTTTGAAATTGATACCGAAGAAGGAGTGAGAAAAGACTTTGAATACTTACGATCTTACAATTACGCTAAGTATACCGCGCTGTTTGAAAAGCCAACACTGAAGGTTGAAACCGACGCATCCTCTGCTTCGGGACTATCTAGTGGTAATCGACCGCCAAACTTGACTAATTTGAAAGTTCCAAAATTTTCCGGCGATATTAGACAATTTAGAAATTTTATGGACATGTTTAATGCGCTAGTTGACAACACAAATATTTCGAATATAGAGAAATTTAACCATCTTTTAAACTCCCTAGAGGGACCCCCGCTAGCACTGGTGCAATGCACACCTTTAGCCGCCGCTAATTATTCAATTGCTCTCGAATCGCTAAAAAACCGCTACGATAACAAACGGCTTATTGCTTTTTCACATTTAAAAACAATGGATAATGTTCCTTACGTAACAAATTCTAAAAATTCGAAACAATTGCGCACACTAGTTGACGTATATAGTGAAAATCTCTCCGCCCTTAAGGTACTTGGTTTTCCCACAGATGATTGGTCTTTTTTGCTATACTATAATTTCAGTAAACATTTAGATCAGGAGACCATGACGCGATTTGAACTTGAACTTAATGATCCATCTCAAGTTCCTACTTTTGACGATTTAAAGAATTTTGTACTAAAACGATGTAACGCTATAGAAGCGGTAGAATTTTCAACTAAAACTGATTTTCTTCACCTTTAAAAACAGACACAAAAAATAGATTTTCTTCTAATCAGTCAAAACCTAGACAAACTTCTGCATTTTTTGGTAATGCAAGTCGAAATAATAATACAAAGTTAAATAATTCAAATCAATCTTGTCTTTTATGTCAATCACGTGACCATAATATTTACAGATGCTTAGAATTTAAAAATAAAAATTCCTCTGAACGTTTTCAGTTAGCTAAAGACAACAACTGGTGTCCTAATTGTTTAAGTGGGCAACATAACCTAGCTTTATGTCAATCGCAGTCTGTTTGTCGTTACTGTCAATCTAATAGACATCACTCTCTTTTACATATTTTTAAAAATAACAACAATTACAGTCCACATACTTCTAACCGCACGAATCTTGAAAATAATTACAATTCTATTGTACGACCCCCCTTTTATAATTCGCAATACAATAACCCGCAAAGTTCTTCACAAAATAATTCGCCTGCTTTTAATGGTAATATCTCGCCTCAGCAAAATAATTCGCCAACCTCTCGCGCTTTTCAGCAACCGCCACAAACAGGTATGGAAAATTTACCTCAAAATTCGCAAAATACCTTAAATTACTTCTCCAATTCGCACGCTCAGAATACAATTTTATCTACCGCTATTATCGAGGTTATGGATTCTCGTGGCATTTTTCAAAAGGCTAGGGTTATTCTTGATTCTGGCTCAGAATGCAGTTACGTCTCTTTGAAGTTTTTCAAAAAACTTTCACTTCCACGCTATAGTTTATCCCTTTCTATTCAAGGATTAGGATCTATGAATGAAGTTACCTCTCAGGGAGGAGTAACTTGTATTATCAAACCGTATAATCAAACGGAACCACGCATGTCAGTCGACGCTGTGATCTTACCCAAGTTGTGTTCGGAAATTCCTAGCACTTATTTAGGTAATATAGATACTTCTGATTTTCAAAATGTACCCCTCGCGGACCCTACGTTCCAAGAACCCGCTAATATTGATTTTCTTTTGGGCGCTGATATTTTTCCCTATATTTTACGCGAAGGGCGCATTGATAATGGCCCCAACAAACCAATTCTTCTTAATAGTATTTTTGGCTATATTATTATGGGAAAAAATAAAAATAATAAAATTAAATCGCAATCACATTCAACCGCTTTATTTTGCTCTGTAAATGAAACCGATTCACTATCGCTAGACCACGCTTTAAAACGCTTTTGGGAATTAGAAGAGCTACCTAAAGCAAATTTTTGCTCGCCCTCCGATATTCTTGCCGAGAAAAGCTTTGTTGAGACTCACTGTAGAGACGAAACAGGGCGATACATGGTAGAACTACCTTTCCAAGATAATACGCCTCCGCAATTTGATTTTCATGCAACGCGCTCATTGGCTTTAAGAAGATTTTTTTCGCTTGAAAAACGCTTAATTTTAAATCCTAATATTTATAAAAAATATTCAGATACTATTCAAGAATATATTAACAATGATTATCTTGAAATTATTCCTGACGAAGAAATAAATAAAAACTCTTTTTACTTACCCCATCGTTGCGTAGCCAAGGGTGACAATATTCGAATTGTTTTCGACGGATCGTCTCGTCCAAATCAAAATTCACCCTCGCTAAATGACACCCTTCTTACGGGGCCAAAACTTCAAAAAGAAGTTTTTGCTCTACTTCTCAGTTTTCGTATTTCTTCTGTGGTCTTTACTTGTGATCTTAAAAGCATGTTTACACAAGTTTTAATTGCCCCTATTCATAGGGATTTTCAAAGAATAATATGGAGATTCACTCCCAACGAGCCCATAAAAGACATGCGTTTTAAACGGGTCACTTTTGGTCTGAGCTCTTCTCCATATCTCGCTAACCGCGTCATTGCTCAATTAGCACAGGATGAAGGAAACAAGTTTCCTCAAGCTCGTGAGGTACTCAAAACCTCAATTTACGTTGATGATTTAATTTGTAATGCAAATAACCTCTCAGAAGCTAGAAATTTACGCGATCAACTTATAGAACTATTGGGAAACGGTGGGTTCGAACTTAGAAAATTTGCAAGCAACAATAAGTCATTTTTACAAGACCTTCCGGAGTCTTACTTGCACTCAAACTCGTTTAATTTCGATTCAGAATCTGAAACAATAAAAATTTTAGGCTTACAATGGATTCCTTGTAAAGATATTTTTACCTATCGCGTAGATCCATTGGAACGAGAATGTACAAAACGCACGATTCTGTCAGAAATTGCAAGATGCTTTGATCCACTAGGATGGCTCTCACCTCTGAGCCTGTTCTCCAAAGATCTATTGCAGCTTCTGTGGAAACAAAAATATGACTGGGACCAGGAAGTTTCCCCCTTTATACGCCAACGTTGGTTAAAATATAAATCTGAGTTAGGCCTTATTCAAAACTTTTCTTTACCGCGACGTTTTATTATTGATAATTTTACAGAATGTCAACTTCACGCTTTCTGTGATTCGTCAGAAAAAGCTTACGCTAGTATAGCGTATTTTCGCGTTTTACAAAATAATAAAATCTGCACTTTTCTCATTGCTGCTAAAGCAAAAATCGCTCCGGTAAAAACAATTTCAATCCCGAGATTAGAGCTAGTAGCCGCTGTTTTACTGGTTGATCTTGTTTCCACAATTTTAAAAATTCTAGGAGATAAAATTAAAATTTCTAAAATTTTCGCGTGGTCAGATTCCACAATCGCTCTTAGCTGGATTAAAAATCCCCCTTATAGATACAAAACATTTGTCGCCAACCGGGTTGCGAAAATTCAAAATAAACTACCAGCTGCAATATGGCAGCATGTACGCACAAATGATAATCCCGCAGACTGTGCAACAAGAACTTTGTTGCCGTCAGAATTGTTAAATACGCCCCTTTAGTGGTGCGGTCCAGATTGGCTTTCAATGCCTGATGAGCATTGGCCACCAAGCATTTATTCTGAACCATTGGATTCGGACGAAGTTCTTGGTGAAGAAAGGAAAATAACTTTGGTCGCATTTACAGAAAACACGTTTTTTGATATTCTTTTAAACAAATATTCTTCGCTTTCTAAAATTCAAAGGATAATCGCTATCTGGTATCGTTTTATCTGCTTTAAAAGAAATCTTGCTTATCGTACTGGACCCATAGTCCTGTCAGAACTTAATCTCGCTCTTATTTTTCTGATCAGGCATGTTCAAACAGTCACATTTTCTCAAGAAATCTCAAATATTAATGCGAAAAAACGCATTTCAAAGCCTTTTAGAAAGTTAGACGCTTTTCTTGATAATAAAAATATATTGCGGGTTGGAGGTCGCCTCCGATATTCTGATCTTTCATATGACCAGAAACACCCGATTCTTTTACCACGACAACATAGATTAACTACGCTCCTCATTGAACACTATCATAAATCTTATTTGCACCCAGGTTTGCAAACTTTACAGTTCTTAATTTTTCAAAATTTCTGGATATTATCTCCTAAGCGGGCGATAAGAACCGTTATCGCTAACTGTAAAAATTGTTGGCGACTTAATCCGAAACCTTTTGAACCAAAAATGGGAAACTTACCCAAATTACGCATATCTGCTGTCAAAAGTTTTACCGTAGTCGGTTGTGACTATGCGGGTCCAATATCCATATCATTAAGCAGAAAAGTTCGCGGAAATAAAACGCTTAAGGCTTGGATCTGCATATTCGTTTGCTTCTCTACCAAGGCTCTTCATATCGAATTAGTTTCGGATTATTCTAGCGAAGCTTTTCTGTGTGCTTTAAGGCGTTTTATGGCACGTCGAGGAAGGGTCTCAAAAATAATATCAGACCAAGGAACTACGTTTAAGGGTGCAAATAAGGAATTACAGATAATATTTAAACAAGCGGCAGCCGCGGAATCCATTGAGTGGGTTTTTCACCCCCCAGGGGCGCCACACTTTTCTGGATTAGCAGAAAGTGGAGTAAAGGCGGTAAAAACGCATTTGTATCGCGTTATCGGAAGCCAGATTTTAACGTACGAAGAGCTTTATACGGTCTTAGTACAAGTGGAAGCGCTATTAAATTCTAGACCATTGTCTCCTTTATCTAGCGACCCCAATGATTTGTCTGCGTTGACACCAAATCATTTTTTGACTCTAGAACCTGTTTGTAGTTTACCCGATCCTGATGTAACCAGTATCAAACTAAACCGCCTCTCTAGATGGCAGATGATCCAAAGATTACATCAGGATTTTTGGGCGCGTTATTCTAAGGAATATTTACATACACTGCAGCAGCGGTCCAAGTGGCTGGAACCCACTTGTCCCGCCCCTGCTATAGGTACTATGGTACACATAAAGTCGGATAATTTACCACCGACAAAATGGTCGCTTGGTAGAATTATTGCCCTTCACCCAGGTGAAGATCAAATCTCACGTGTTGCCACTGTGCGCACTGTCTCAGGAATATTTATAGACCTCTGGTAAAGCTATGTCCTTTACCGATGGACTTTGAACCTGAAAACATTTAAAAATTACATCAATGTAATTTTTAGGCGGGCAGAATGTCCAAAATTCACTCGCCTTTGTAAATATACTTTTGGGTATAAGAATTTTGTTTTATTTTAATATTTTTCTCGCGTTTATACGTTTGTATTTGTCTTTAAGAATTTTGGCGAATGCGATTGAAAACTTTATTTTATTTTACTTTCTGAGCATGTTCAATTGCATCTTCGCGCACTCAACCAGTTGAATTTGTACATTGGGGGTGTGCGCGCTTCGATATATGACAATTGCTGTCGAAAAATCACTTCTGTGTGAAAGACGTCACGAACAACACGCTGCAAAAACAGGGGTAAGTGCATCTTCAACTGTTCGTAATTATTTTCAGTTCAGATTTCATAATTAATTAAATTATTCGCAGGTGATTGGTAAACTAATTTTACGAACCAGCAATCTAATTAATTTTTCGCTTTATACCAATCAGTAATAGTTGTAGCTATATAACTTTCACAAATCTAGAGCGATTTCAAAAATTCTTTCTGCACACGCTTTAAGATTTTTTCTCAACACCATTTTACTTGTTTTTCCCTCCCTCTCCCTATAAGGCTGAATAGAAATTAAACCTAAAAGTTGGAAATATAAAAAAATGAAATAAAAAAACACCCAACTGTCAAATATAATTGTATAGTTTTTGCAAAGTCAGTTGAACAAAGATAAAAGCCGACCATCGGCATATCCTTTATAGAAAGTGACATGGGCAGCGGTAGATATACTCATGAAAATTATTTCATTTAATTATGGCGTAAACTAAAGAAAAAAAATAAATAATAAAACTTTCTATTCCTACACCTACAGAAACGACACTGATTTATTTTCTAACTCTGCATATTGCCGACTAAAGGGGTCCCGAAAACCACACCTGAAAGCAATTAAAAGCGCATCTCAAAAAAATCTGTCAATCAGGCGCCGTCCATCCACCTGGGCTCGGTCGGACGGAGAACAAATACTTTGTGCTCGGACCGCAAAGAGCCGCCCTTCTTTTGTGTCGGTAGGATTGAAATTATACCAGGAAGATTTTATATAAATTTGCATAACTTTTGAAGGGCAGAATGAAGCAAAATTTCATGAAATCGATAGAACCCCCTATTAGCAGTTATTCAAGTGACTTTGCAAAAACTATACCTACTAGTGGCAGTTGGGTATAAAATTACTCAATACCCTGATTCATGGAAATACAAAACTGTATAATTTCGTAAGTGCACTTTGGGCATCAAAACTAAAAGTTGAAGCATGTTGTACATTAAAGGTATACCTATCAAGTTTGTACCCAACTGCAACTAGTAGGTACAAGTAGATTTAGAAGTTGGGTTTCTTTTATGATTTTTTTTTCCTTAGTATACAAGCTATTCCAAATTGAGTGTCCACCATGGCGAACTTTGTTATTATTAAAGATACATAATACTGGAAATGAACAACTAAGTAGCATTCTTTAAGGCTTTTTAACAACGTTTGGAAAAATAACTACAAATTTTTTCCTAAGGCAAAAATAACGAGGATGATAGAGACTTATTGGAAGTGTAAGAAGGTCTGGCAGTAATAATATGTTAGCAGTATATTGACCTCTACGCTTGCGCCGTAAGATACAGCAGACTTTAATAAGAATTTCCCTATACTGTATTACTACAGAAATAAAGCCATGCAGTATTTATTCAACTTGGTCTTATTTTGATGGTTTTTCGAGTTTGTGAGCTGAGCTGTCACTTTTTTAACTAATCATTTTGCAAGTATTACGAATGAAAATAAAAACATTTGCATAATAATTTCAATTACATATCGCACCCCCTCTAAAAAATAGTCACAACTCAAAAAACATTGTTTTGAGAAAATCGCTGTTAAAGAATTTAATTCATTAGAGAGATTCATTTTTCACTTACATGACAAATTACGAGTTAACATGTTATTTTATATTAACAGGAACCTATTAACTCAATGTAATTGGTGCAGTACGTTTCTCAGAAAAAATGATTTTTGTCGTTTTTAGTAAAAAAAAGACAAAAACCCGATATTGTGACACTTTTTTAGAACAAGGCATCATGACGTTGTAAATCAGCATGTCACGCAGGATGGTAAATAATATAAAAAAAGAAAACAAATAAAGAAGACACTTTGTATTTATTTTTACAAGTTATAAAATGCTGAATAACAACTGGAAATGTGATTATTCTCTAATAAATTCAAGAGATTTTGTTTTGATTTGAACTCTAAGTACACTGAACAATTCGAAAAAACAGTCACAAAACAAAATAGAACAGTAACATTATTTTACTTGTTATATGGGTCAGATTTAACCAATAGTTCACACGAAAACCTTAACAACTCGAAATGTGACTCTTTTCAGGATGAAACTCCACGTTCCCGCTGTTATAAAGTCAGAAGTGACACTGTAAAGGAACGCATCCTAAGCTAAACTGGACAAAATAAAAGAGTCACATCGCCATCTCGCGGTGAATTGTCAAAACATAAATGTGACGCTTTTATGGAAGAAAGTACAAGTTATTTCGATGATGGCGGCAGGTTTATCTAACGGCGATTTTTGAGTTGTGACTCTTTTTCAGCGGGTGTGCGATATATTTGTTATACGTTAACGAGCGCTATGCATCTAAAATAATAAAATGTATTTTTCCAATATAGGACAATCTTTTTTACCATTAAAAACTAATATTTTACCAACAATATCATCAATTTTTAATCCAATCAATCTCTATGGGTTTCGATATTTTTATTTTAAAGTAATTCTCTTAATTTTATGTCCTTGAGGGAAGTCTTTAGAAAACACCAAAACTTTTGCATAGTTTTTCATAATATGGTATTTCAAACTGTTGACAAATTTTAACTGGAAATCCCATGGCTGCTTCAATATTTCTGATACAGTTGACAAGTTCCTTTAGTTCTTGTTGAAGGAGGGCAGCGTTCCAGTTTTAGGCACATTTATTTAAATTTTTTTAAGTAAAAACGAGCGTATTGTGTCTAAGGTGACAAAACAGTGTTTTTCCAATACAGGACAATCTTCTTCACCATTAAAAACTAATGTTTTACCAACAATATCATCAATTTTTGATCCATCGATTCCTCTGGGTTTTGATACCTTTATTTTTAAGTCATCTCTTTTAATTTTATGTCCTTGAGGCAAGTCTTTAGAAAACACCAAACCTTTCCCCAGTTTTTCATAACATGGTATTTCACACTTTTGTCGAATTTTAACTGGACATCCCATGGCTGCTTCGATATTTCTGATACCGTTGACAAGTGCCTTGAGTTCTTGTGGAAGGAGGGAACATTTGTGATCAGAGCCTTTTTGGTTTTTGTCTAATGTGATGTGACGCTCAATTATCTAAAAAATATTTGTTATTTAAACTAGAGGCCCTAGACAAATTTAACAAATTTATTTCCTCAGAGGTGAGCAATTCATATTGCCCTCTCTTTCTAGCTTAATCCAGTTTTACATGTAAACCCGATTTCGAGAAATAGACCAAAACAGATTACTAACAACAGAAATAGAAGGTATACATACGTACAAGTCAAGTTGTTATTATACTTAGTTTTCAAATAACAAATTGCAAATAATGCAAGGACCTAAAACTATAAACAACAAGTGAAATTAAAGAAAGAAAAATAAGAGAAAAGTTTTCTTTCTTCGGCTGGGACTCGAACCCGGATCTCTTGCTCTGTACGCAAACGCTTTTAATATTGAATCACTGAAGACCATACATAAATTTTCTATGCATGATCGCAAGGTGTTTATAGTTTTAGGCATTATTTGCAATTTGGTATTTGAGAATTATATTGGCAATCGTCCATTCCGATCAGAAATTTTAACACACGAAAAGGTGATCTGATGTTTTCAGACGTTTATACTTTGACAGTGGGAAGGAAGAATTATAGAGATTAGTTGGATGACTTTGTCAAGTGAATACCCTGAGAGTTTCTCGTTCTTGTATTGAGACACCGCGCACATGCATAGATGAAAGTTTTCCGAAAATTTATGTATGGTCTTCGGTGGTTCCAGCCGAAGACAGAAAACTTTTTTCTTATTTTTCTTTCTTTAATGTCACTTGTTGTTTATTTACATTTTATCATAATTATAAATAATATTTTTCTAGAACACAATTTCTCTTTTTTATTATTGGTTTACTGTGTAAGCTGCGGACCAATCATTTTTTATTTAAAACCATATTTGGTGTAAAACATCGATCAAAGTGCATCGAAGGCCTCTAATATACACCATCTAAAGACCATACGTTAATGTTTAGGGGGAAAACTAGAGGTACCTCAAAACATTTTGACGGTTTTTTCACACCACAAATCTATCTGGAAATTTATCCCCTCCTCTCCTAGTAGGAGAAATAAAAGCAAACAAATTCCATAAAAAATTATGATAATCGATCGAAAGGGAAGGGCATAACGTGCATGGACCAATTGAATGCGTTTATTCGAGCAAAATTTCTCATTTTCCCGTAGATTTGTGGGAATCTCAAGAGTAGTGTTACAGAAGTAAGAAACTCATTTTTACAGTTATTAGAAAAATGTAGTATAAATAAAACAGTAATTAGTATCTGCAGGTTAGCATTTTTAAATTAAACTGCTATGATCGCATTTTTAACACTCTTTTGTTGCCACAAGTGCATTTTTAATTTTTAGTTGCGAAGATTTTGATAAAACACATTGTTCACATTTTAAATTTCTGCTGATTGCACTCTTTTTCAGTAAAGAATACATCTTTAATTTTAACTTGTGATTGCTCTTGATAAACGCAATGGTCGCATTAAAAACAGTTCATGTAAATAATACTTATTATTGCCAAAGTGCATTTTTTAATTTTGAGGTGCCATTATTTTGTTAAACAGATTGTTGAAATTTTAAATAATGCCTGCTAATAGCACTCTTTTGTAGTAAACAATTAATTTTCAATTTCAAATATTATTTATTTTAATAAACGCAATGGTCGCATTTTCAACAATTCATTTAAATTTTGTTGCTACAAGTGAATTTTTAATTTTGAGTTGCGATTACTTTGTTAAACATAATGTTGAAGTTTTAAATAATATCCGCTAATAGCATTCTTTTGTAGTAGAAAGTACATATTTAATTTCGAATAGCATTTATTCTGATAAACGCAATGGTCGCATTTTCAACAATTCATCTAAATAACACTCTTTTTTACCACAAGTGCATTTTTAATTTTGAGTTGCGATTATTTTGTTAAACACGTTGTTGACATTTTTAATAATTTCTGCTAATAGCAGTCTTTTGCAATAAAAAATACATTTTTATTTTTAAACAGCATTTATTTTGATAAACGCAATCGGCGCATTTTCAACAATAATTCATCTAAATAATATTTTTTGTTGCCACAAGTGCATTTTTAATTTTAAGGTGCGATTATTTTGTTAAACACATTGTTGTAATTTTAAATAATACCTGCTAATAGCACTCTTTTGCAGTAAAAAATACATATTACATTTCAAATAGTATTTACTTTAATAAACGCAATGGTCGCATTTTCAACAATTCATCTAAATAACACTCTTTCGTTACCACAAGTGCGTTTTTAATTTTGCGTTGCGATTATTTTGTTAAACACAATGTTGAAATTTAAATAATAACTGCTAATATCACTATTTTGCAGTAAAAAATACATATTAAATTTCAAATATCATTTATTGTGATAAACGCAATGGGCGATTATTTCGTTAAACACAATGTTGACATTTAAATAATACCTAATATCACTATTTTGCAGTAAAAAATACATACTAAAGTTCAAATAGCATTTTTAACAATTCGTCTAAATATCATTCTTTGTTTCCACAAGTGCATTTTTAATTTTGCGTTTCGATTATTTTGTTAAACACAATGTTGACATTTAAATAATACCTGCTAATATCACGCATTTGCAGTAAAAAAAACTTTTTTAATTTCAAACATTTATCTTGATAAACACAAACGACGCATTTTCAGCAATTCATCTAAATAATATTTTTTGTTGCAACAAGCTTATTTTTAATTTTAAGGTGCGATTATTGGGCTCATTTTTAACAATAATTTTGGTCATAGCTTTTTGAGAGACCGCTCTCAGCTTGATCGTATCAATAATTATATCTCAAATGAACTAAAGGTACTCCCTGGCGTTCCGCAAGGCTCACGTACGACCGGTCTTTCTTTAACATATCTTTTTTAACCTGTTTCTTCGTGATATTAGTGATGTTATCTTAAATTCAGAACACTTAGCTTTTGCAGACGATCTAAAATTGTACAAAATTATTGAATCTTTCATGGACTGTGTTTTGCTGCAAAGTGATCTCGATAATGTAAGTTTGTGGTGCAAACAATATTGTTTAGATCTCAATGTAAAAAAGTGTAAATGTATCACATTTAGTCGCTCAACTAATATTATAAATTCTGTATATTCTTTAAATGACAAAATATTGTAGACTGTCACTACCATCAGAGACCTTGGTGTGGTGTTTGACACCAAACTTACTTTTAATTCAAACTTTCAAGAAATTATAAATAGAGCTGTGCGAAACCTTGGTTTTGTGACACGGATCAGTACTCAACTTTCACCATACTGCTACAAATTACTATACTGTTCTTTGGTTCGGTCAGCCCTAGAGTACGCCTCAGTGATATGGTCCCCTTATTATGATTGCCATATCCAGAATCTTGAAAACGTTGAGAAAACGTTCCTAAGGACTTTGGCATTCAAGGCAAATGTCAATATCTATAATAACTACCATATCCATATGACACTCTGAAATCAAGAAGGCATCACCATGACCTTCTTATGAATGGCTTATATTACTGTCCAACTATTTTAGAGGCTATTTACTTTAATACAAACCAGAGAAGGTCTACCTCTCCATTGTTTCGCATACCATTTCACCATGCCAACTATGAAATTTACTCCCCCCTCACTCGATGTTTAACATCAGATAATGATCTTAATCTTGATCCATTTGTCGATAGCCTTTCTTCTTTCAGATTTAAGAATAAGGCAGGTTACTCAAGACTGATTGTAAAATATATTTTTTCATTATTTTTTTGTTGTTTTATTTTGTTAGATGTTGCTTTTTTGTGTTAAGATATAAAATTTTGTTTGCTATCTGATATTTATTATATTTTGTATACTATTTGTAAAATGGCTCTGCTGTAGAAATAAATAAATAAAATAAAAAAATAAAATAATTTATCTAAATAATATTTTTTCTCGCCACAACTTCATTTTTAATTGAGTTGCAATTATTTTGATAAACGCATTGGTCGCATTTTCAACAATTCATCTGAATAAAACTCTTTTGTTGTCACAAATGCATTCTTAATTTTTAGTTGCGGTTATTTTAATAAAGAGCTTATTGACATTTTCAATCAATTCTGCTAATCGCGCTTTTTGCAGTAAAAAATGCATTTTTAATATTTATTAGCAATTATTTCCATAATCGCAATGGTCGCATTTTCAATAATTATTCTAAGGAACACTCTTTTGTTACCACAAGTGTACATTTTTAATTTTTAATTCACATTGTTGCAGTGGCGGTTTCTCCATAAGTGTACATGTGCACGTGCACTCCCAAACTTTACTTAAAAAACTATTAAACTTTGATCATTCCTTAATTTAATTCATAATTATCCCAAAAGAAATTCACTAAAGACTGGAATATACTCTAGGAATTAATACCTGATGTATGTGTTTGTATTCGTGTTCAAACTCTCCATATACGGAAGACTACGTATATGCAAACAACGCTTTTATTTACTGGAACGAAATTCTATGCACCCTAGATGTTATGTCGCATGCTAATTACGAAATATAGAAAGAGAGGACGACATGTCCCAATAGAATTTTACAGTACATAGAATCTGAACCTTCCTTCTGCACGGCGCGTATACCCAAGACCAGCCTCAATCCCGCCCGCACCCCCGTGATAACCCATGCGTCTTCGATTCGCGTTGCATGTTAGAGCAGATTAGCGGCACTTTTAATTTGTGCACTTAGTAGTTGTGTGTGAATAGATACTGATACTTCCTATTCGAGTATCAGATATTTTGTATTCGGTACTAAGTAATCATTATATTATATAACACTGAGTAGAGTTAAAATTTTAAGTACTAAGTGTGCAAAAAATAAAAATATTGAAGTTTTACATGTTTGTAGTTTTTGAAGCGTAAACTTCTTTAGGCGCGTTTAGCAGTTTTGGTGGGTAGTGAATTCAACTGAGCCGTCAAGCTCGGCTATGTAACGCTCATTTGGGTGAAATCGGCTCAAGTCGACTAACTCTGAGAAACATTCAGCGAGCGATATGATGATGCAGATGAAGGCCAGTACACAGAAGAGTTCGCTTCGGTCCGCTTTGCAGAATATGTTATGGGCCAGTATTATTAATTTCGTCTTGTTGAAGTTTACACTTCTGCCGTGTGGTCTTAAGCACATACAATTTTTTTTTTATTACGAAAATGTAGATATGTTAATCTGGGGAATTTTGACAATGGCGGAAGTTTCTAATTCTAATAAATTTTTATATTTGCCATTAGAGGAGAAACTAAACTAGGTGTGATAATTTATTATTTATAAAAACAATAATAATAGGTAGGTAACTAATATCTAACTAAATATCTCATTTTTTAATTATCTGCTCTAAATTATATGATATGACGGCCCACTCGAAGGCCCAAAAAGTTTGCGTGGCACTGAAAAAAGATTTTCGCCTGCGCTGTAATTTTTATTTTTATTTTTTGGTGTGCACCCCAAAACTTTTTATCACGCGCCGCCACTGCATCGTTGACATTTTAAATAGTTCCTGCTACACCATTAGCATTTCAAACAATTCTTTGTAACACATTTTTATCGTCACAAGTGCGTTTAAAACTATAACTTGCGATTATTGTGATAAACACAATGGGGACATTTTTGATAATCTCTGCTAATAGGTCTACCCGGCCTTGGCTCTACTTTGCATTAAAAAATGCATTTTTAACTTTAAGTTTTGCGAAAATTTTAATAAGCGCAATGGCCGCATTTAAAGCAATTCGTCTAAATAACACATTTTTCTCGTCACAAGTGCATTTTAACTAATATTTTAATAAACACAGTAATAATAATTCCCATTAGAACTTGACTAGGAATGATATCACATATAATTCACGTCGAATGCTAGCTAGAACTATAAAATAAGAACTGATGATAACACATGCAAATGGTCGAAAGCGATCTGCCTTAAAGTAAAACATTAAATAAATGCACTCAGTACAAACCAGTCTTTCATTGATAAGTAAAATGCACGCAACCACCTCACCCAGTTCAAATCTGAGGGCACGGCAGTGCCTCGCCAAGTTCGCGCGCCGTACCATCTTTTCATGAAACATTTCAGTCGATATTGGACCTATCTAAAACTCTACATCAGAATAAGCTACGAATCTCAAACTTTGCACAGTCGTAGATCTTCATGGAATTAATAACCCCTCCAAGTTTCATGGAATTCCATAAATTAGTTACGAGATTTCAAAAAACGTCGAAATTGCCACTTACTCACTCACTCAATCATGTATAGATCATCAAAATTCTACTGTACTTCCAGACATGCTACAAAGCTGAAATTTGGCAGACTGATAGGAATTATGACCAAACTCCTGGAAAAAATCAAAAAACCCCAAAATTCTAATTTACTCCCCTCCCCTATACATGTAAAGTTAGCAGACTGATAGGAACTATAATAAAACTATAGGAAAAAATTTAAAAACACCAATATTATAATTACCTTCCCTCCCCTATAAATGAAACGTTATGTAAACTTAACACTGCCCACTTCCAGAAACGCAAGAGAGCTGAACTTTTTAAGACTGAAAGGCACCATGATAAAACTATAGGAAACAATTTAAAAACACCAACATTTTTATTTACTTCCCTCCCCTATAAATGTAAATTTATATAAAAGTAACATTGCCCACTTCCAGAAACGCTAGGGAGCTGAGCTTTGAAAGGCTGAAAGGACCTATGATGAAGCCATGGGAAAAGTTTTAAAAACCCCAAACTTTTAATTTGCTCCCCTTCCCTATAAATGTAAAGTTATGTAAAAGCAACATTGCCCACTTCCAGAAACGGTAGAGAGCTGAGCTTTGGAAGGCCGATAGGAACTATGATAAAACTTTAAAAGAAAATTAAAAACCCTAAATTTTAATTAACTTCTCTCCCCTATAAATGTAAAGTTATGTAAAAGTAACATTCTCCACTTCCAGAAACGCTAGAGAGCTGAGCTTTGGACGACTGATAGAAACTATGATAAAACTATAGAAAAAAATTTAAAAACCCCAAAATTTTAATTTGCTGCCCTCCCCTATAAATGTAAAGTTGTGTAAAAGTAACATTGCCCACTTCCAGAAACCCTCGGGAGCTGAGCTTTGGAAGGCCGATAGGAACTATGATAAAACTATAAAAGAAAATTGAAAAACCCCAAATTTTAAATAATTTCCCTCCCCTATAAATGTAAAGTTATGTAAACTAACATTCTCCACTTCCAGAAACGCTACAGAGCTGAGCTTTGGAAGACTGATAGGAACTCTGATAAAACTATAGGAAAAAAAATTAAAAACATCAAAATTTTAATTTACTTTCTTCCCCTATAAATGTAAAGTTATGTAAAATTAATATTGCCTACTTCCAGGAACACTAGATAGCTGAGCTTTAGAAGGCTGATAGGAACTATGATAAAACCATAGGAAAATATAAAAAAAAAACCTCAACATTTTTAATAAGGCATTGCAAAAGTTTTGAACAATATTCCGCATATTTTACTACTTTAAAACTTAAATATTATCCAAATCCTTTAAAAAAGGAGTGAAATCATAACAAAAACATTTCATCTAAAAAAAAGCCAAGTACGCGAAAGTGGTATTCCGTAAAAAGAATTGAGATAAAAGTGAAGCCAAGTTCTCCAATACAAATTTCAAAATGAATGTTTCTTACTAGTTTGGAAATGTTTATCTAAACTTGACTATTACGGCTGCAAATGGCTCTTAGGCACAGTGCTAAATTGAACGTAAAGGAGTTTGGCTGGAATAGCAAAGTTTAAAAAAACAGTTCCAAACTAGTAAGAAGAATGTAAAGAAAGAAATGACATGGGAAGAACTTAAAATGCGCCATTTTTTCACAGATTGAGCAGGCCAACTTGACATACACGATTTAAAAGGTGGCGGCATTGAATTAAACTCTTGGTAAAACATTATATTATGGCCCCACTAATCTTGATTAAAGATACTTGACAAAGCGTCACTGCTTATTTTTCACGGCAACCTCTAGGAATGGTGGCTTATACTACGCTTGTAAGGTCACTGAGTTGTGAAGCCTGGCGAAGCAGTTTTCGTGATTCAGTAACCCTATAAGCTTGATTATCATAAATGCCTCTAGGGATAACCGCTTTTAATTAAAATCAGTGAAAAATGGCAGCCAACGTTCTTCTATATCTACGGTCTAAGGTCACAGGCCTGAGTGAAAAAGTGACGCGCCGCTGTCCATTACACAGTAATTGACAGACTTTTGTCATAGTTTTATTAAGAATTTAGTTATTTGTATTTTTATTTTGGAATTTTCCTAGTAAATTAAACCGGCAACCTCGCGAATTAAATGAACCTGACGATCGCGTTTTCGCGTCCACGAAGACAGTGACTTACCTTTGCACCTAAAGCCACTGCCGCTAACGTAACTTCTATGCCCAACTCATGTCCGGAATAACCAATCACCACATCGGGAAACATCTCCTTGTATAGACCGATCACACTAAGGTTTATTTTTTCATAAGGTGTGGGGTAAGCTGACACGCAGTGTAGGAGTGCGAAATTTTTGTGGTAAGAAGACACTATTTGGTAGATTT
Source organism: Aspidapion aeneum (assembly GCA_963576565.1). NCBI lineage: Eukaryota > Metazoa > Arthropoda > Insecta > Coleoptera > Brentidae > Aspidapion > Aspidapion aeneum. The sequence goes on from OY755047.1 coordinate 64,027,841, forward strand.
TCTTCACCGTGTCTAGGTTTTGCATCCCTTAAAACAATTAATTTTAAAATGTCTGTTTCAGAAATGACGCCTCGTCAGCTTAATCGATCGGCATTGATTACCTGATTTTCTTTTAAAGAAAAACAGTGAATTATTTAATTACAATATTAAACAATATTCCATTGAGTAAAAATGTAGGTATTTGAATAATATTTGGACTGTGTGACACTGTTACCGTACTATCTCAAGGATATTTTATTAGCTCACACATATACTATACTATAGTGTGAGCTATGGTGATCCTAATTTTTTCGAGAAAAAAAAAGTTGCTCCGATTTCAAAAATTTTTATATATCTTTGCGTTTCAGATAATTTTGAAACTTTTTTGTGGCGCCGTCTGTCTGTCTGTCTGTCTGTCTGTCTGTCTGTCTGTCTGTCTGTCTGTCTGTCTGTCTGTCTGTCTGTCTGTCTGTCTGTCTGTCTGTCTGTCTGTCTGTCTGTCTGTCTGTCTGTCTGTCTGTCTGTCTGTCTGTCTGTCTGTCTGTCTGTCTGTCTGTCTGTCTGTCTGTCTGTCTGTCTGTCTGTCTGTCTGTCTGTCTGTCTGTCTGTCTGTCTGTCTGTCTGTCTGTCTGTCTGTCTGTCTGTCTGTCTGTCTGTCTGTCTGTCTGTCTGTCTGTCTGTCTGTCTGTCTGTCTGTCTGTCTGTCTGTCTGTCTGTCTGTCTGTCTGTCTGTCTGTCTGTCTGTCTGTCTGTCTGTCTGTCTGTCTGTCTGTCTGTCTGTCTGTCTGTCTGTCTGTCTGTCTGTCTGTCTGTCTGTCTGTCTGTCTGTCTGTCTGTCTGTCTGTCTGTCTGTCTGTCTGTCTGTCTGTCTGTCTGTCTGTCTGTCTGTCTGTCTGTCTGTCTGTCTGTCTGTCTGTCTGTCTGTCTGTCTGTCTGTCTGTCTGTCTGTCTGTCTGTCTGTCTGTCTGTCTGTCTGTCTGTCTGTCTGTCTGTCTGTCTGTCTGTCTGTCTGTCTGTCTGTCTGTCTGTCTGTCTGTCTGTCTGTCTGTCTGTCTGTCTGTCTGTCTGTCTGTCTGTCTGTCTGTCTGTCTGTCTGTCTGTCTGTCTGTCTGTCTGTCTGTCTGTCTGTCTGTCTGTCTGTCTGTCTGTCTGTCTGTCTGTCTGTCTGTCTGTCTGTCTGTCTGTCTGTCTGTCTGTCTGTCTGTCTGTCTGTCTGTCTGTCTGTCTGTCTGTCTGTCTGTCTGTCTGTCTGTCTGTCTGTCTGTCTGTCTGTCTGTCTGTCTGTCTGTCTGTCTGTCTGTCTGTCTGTCTGTCTGTCTGTCTGTCTGTCTGTCTGTCTGTCTGTCTGTCTGTCTGTCTGTCTGTCTGTCTGTCTGTCTGTCTGTCTGTCTGTCTGTCTGTCTGTCTGTCTGTCTGTCTGTCTGTCTGTCTGTCTGTCTGTCTGTCTGTCTGTCTGTCTGTCTGTCTGTCTGTCTGTCTGTCTGTCTGTCTGTCTGTCTGTCTGTCTGTCTGTCTGTCTGTCTGTCTGTCTGTCTGTCTGTCTGTCTGTCTGTCTGTCTGTCTGTCTGTCTGTCTGTCTGTCTGTCTGTCTGTCTGTCTGTCTGTCTGTCTGTCTGTCTGTCTGTCTGTCTGTCTGTCTGTCTGTCTGTCTGTCTGTCTGTCTGTCTGTCTGTCTGTCTGTCTGTCTGTCTGTCTGTCTGTCTGTCTGTCTGTCTGTCTGTCTGTCTGTCTGTCTGTCTGTCTGTCTGTCTGTCTGTCTGTCTGTCTGTCTGTCTGTCTGTCTGTCTGTCTGTCTGTCTGTCTGTCTGTCTGTCTGTCTGTCTGTCTGTCTGTCTGTCTGTCTGTCTGTCTGTCTGTCTGTCTGTCTGTCTGTCTGTCTGTCTGTCTGTCTGTCTGTCTGTCTGTCTGTCTGTCTGTCTGTCTGTCTGTCTGTCTGTCTGTCTGTCTGTCTGTCTGTCTGTCTGTCTGTCTGTCTGTCTGTCTGTCTGTCTGTCTGTCTGTCTGTCTGTCTGTCTGTCTGTCTGTCTGTCTGTATGTATGTCTGTCTGTAACGACCAACGCGCATAACTCAAAAACCGCTTGGCCGATTTTAATGAAATTTGGTACCTAGGCTGGGTCTTGGGTCGAGATGGTCCCATTTAAAAATGAACAAAATCCACCGAACACAAACCAAATAAAAGGGTGGTGGTAGATTTTAAAAATTAGAGTTTATGTGAAAATATGGCTTGTGTGATATCAAACGAAAGGTAATTGAGTCTGCAGTTTAACAAAATACATTTTAGTTTTTTGTTTTTTTTAAGGGTGGGGGTAGATTTCAAAAATTTGTGTTTAAGTCAAAACATGGCTTGTGTGGTACCAAACAAAAGGTAATTTAGTCTGGAGTTGAATAAAATATATTTCAGTTTTTAGTTATATTAGCTCACAGGTACACTATCTATAACTATAGTACCTAGTGTGAGCTTAGGGGCCCATATATTGGCAGAGTATTTTTATGGTTCGACTCCCAATATTTTACTGAGCGAGGGAGTGCAAAATAGAAAAAACGTTCATATAACATGGATGTCTAAACTCTTTTCTTTTAGAGATACTGACCTTCAAAGTTGACGATTTTTTAACAAATATTATAAAAATGATTTTGAAAAAAAATTTTTCAAGAAAAACACTTTTTTTGTGCTATAAAATTTTATAAAGTTTATAACAAAAAAACGCAATATTTGTGTAGATGTTTTATGTTATTAGAAACAAGTCTCTAGGTGGACATAACACTAACATATTATTGATATTTTTTTTTATCGTTTATCTAATAAAAAAAGAAAATGTTTTAATTCTTTTCCAACTTTTTACCCATTTTTGGAAGTAACTTTGATAGTCTGTATCTTCTTAACTTGTCGCTTTATCAAAAGAAATTATACTGCATTTTTTAATCATAGCCAGATTATTATTTGGCGCCGGCAGATTTTTATTTTAAGAAAAACCCTTTCGTCCCCCACTCCTGAAATATATGTTATATGAACTTTTTTTTCTTATTTTGCCCTCCGCTATTACCCATTTAAATATTGTGGGTCATACCGTTTACACCATGAATACAGTGTGTCCCCGGATGTAGTTGACAAGTGGGAAAAGTCCTTTATTTTTGATTTTACGAAAAAACCTCCCTCCTTATAAAAAATTCTGCTTGTTGAAAAATTAGGATTACTATAATAAAATCTTTGATTAGATGTACACCGTGTTATTAAATTAAGAAACATGTAATTAATAAGAGAGAAAAAATCTTTATTTTTATTTTCACGAGAAACATCACTCTTTATAAAAAGTTCTGCTTGTCAAAAAACTGAGATAACTGATAAAGATAAATGAATCCGTTCTGCTTTTGTAATCATTTTTTAGAATGTAAAACCTATTATGATTGTGTAGAAATAAAACTTAATTTAATTAGTTTACACTTGATAACGGTTCGAGATACTTACTAACCGAAACGTCGTGTTCTAAAATAAATAAAGACAATAGAAGTCCGAAATTTTATTTCGTAAAACCTATTACTTGAAAATCAATATGACAATCAACAAAATAAATCTATCAATGTCACATTATAAAAAGTGATGTTTTTCTTGAAATTAAAAATAAAGTTTTTTCTTATTTTATTAATTATATGTTTCTTAATTTGATAACACCCTGTTCATCTAATCAAAGATTTTATTATGGTATGGTATTTTTCAACACGCAGAATTTTTTATAAAGAGTGAATTTTTATCGTAAAATCAAAAGTAAAGGATTTTTTTCCTCTTGTCAACTCCATGGGGACACACTGTATAAAATTTTACCTGTTGATATTATCAGAGGTGTTTCTAGCTTTGCAGCTTTCTCTATTAAAATAAAGTTATTTGCATCTCCTGAACCAATTTTTATAAACGGCAAAGCCATTTTTGACAAAAATTCCAATGAGACGTCATCCATTGCTGAAGCGGAAAAAAATATACCTAAAATAAAATAAAGTCTTTGGCTGAGTTGGAATTTTTTTATTTTTTACGTTTTTAGCTTGCGCAGCTATAAAAAAAAAGATATGCTTTTATAGAGAGCGTTCCTTAATGTCATGAATAGGGTTCCAAATTTGATATTTTTGGGGTGATTCAGGTGTTTCTAGGGGACATTATTTGGCTTATTTTAAGTGTAAGGTACGTGTACCAAATTTTCGCTACCCAAAAATTATCTATATCCGTCTGCCTTAAACTGGCAGAATCCAAAATAAATGTTTTAGATAAAATCTTTTTGGTCTATCAATTTTTTTGTGATCTGCAACTGTTATCGATTAAAAAAACAAAAAATATTTACTAGATTATTAATTTAAAAATCCGGCCAATAAAAAAAAAACTTTAAAAACTATTTTTTAGCTCACACATATACTATACTATAGTAGTGTGAGCTATGGTGATCCTAATTTTTTCGAGAAAAAAAGTTGCTCCGATTTCAAAAAATTTTATATATCTTTGCGTTTCAGATGATTTTGAAACTTTTTTGTTGCGCCGTCTGTCTGTCTATCTGTATGTCTGTATGTCTGTCTGTCTGTCTGTCTGTATGTCTGTAACGACCAACGCGCATAACTCAAAAACCGCTTGGCCGATTTTAATGAAATTTGGTACCTAGGCTGGGTCTTGGGTCGAGATGGTCCCATTTAAAAATGAACAAAATCCACCGAACAGAAACCAAATAAAAGGGTGGGGGTAGATTTCAAAAATTAGAGTTTATGTGAAAATATGGCGTGTGTGATATCAAACGAAAGGTAATTGAGTCTGCAGTTAAACAAAATACATTTTAATTTATTTAAAAAAAAAGGGTGGGGGTATATTTTAAAAATTAGAGTTTAAGTGAAAATATGGCGTGTGTGATATCAAACGAAAGGTAATTGAGTCCGGAGTTTAACAAAATACATTTTAGTTTTTTGTTTTTTTTAAGGGTGAGGGTAGATTTCAAAAATTTGAGTTTAAGTCAAAACATGGCTTGTGTGGTATCAAACAAAAGGTAATTTAGTCTGGAGTTAAATAAAATATAATTTAGTTTTTAGTTATATTAGCTCACACGTACAGTACACTATAACTAAAGTACCTAGTGTGAGCTTAGGGGCCCATATATTGGCAGAGTATTTTACATAATGGCAGTCACAAAAAACATGAAATAAAAACCTATGGTAAATAGGAAAATACACCCTGTAGAATGGTAACAAAGCGTTTATTTGGTCACACTGTATAAACAGTATAAAAAAATAATTTGCTTGATTTTGAAAAAATCTTTACATCAACATTTCTCACCTAGTTCCTTAGAAAAAGATTGTAGTTCATAAAATTCATCTTCAGAAAATTCCAAAAATGCTTTGTGTTCTCCGTAGGTTTTTCCCCACGAATTTGAGTTATGGTATGGAGCGTCTAATGCAGATCTAGTAAATTTTTCTGAAAGGCATGTTTTTTGGAATTTCACGCAGTCGGCACCGCTTTTCTAAAATTTTCAAAGATTTAAAAATTACACCAGGTTTATAAAAGGTTCATATATTTACATTACGTGGTTTTAATACCACATTCAATGGACGAAACTTGTCATAGATGGCGCCCTGCGTCTCAGACAAGACGATGCCAGTGTGCTTAAACTTTCGAGTACTCGAGTCAGTTCGTTAGATGGCGCTACACCTTGGAGTTTACTCGCATTGCACGGACGCGATTATTTCATATGTAGGAGTTGGTTTTGGTTTAAATTGGCTTACCTGGGTCAGCTGTTCTCTACTGATGACGTGAAACACACAGAAACGTACGTCTAGAGATGCTACCTTGTGTAAGTAGGAAAACAACCAAAACCAACTCTTCCTTCTCTTTCTGACACTCGCAAGTTAGGCACACATGAACCTTTGTGTGAAGTATAAAATTCGTTTTGATTTATAAAAGGTTTTCCATTTTACCAGCATAGACCAGTTTATAAAAGCAAATTAGATCCATGATGGATCTGATACCTTCCTAGCCCATAAGCACAATGTAAATTAGACTCCACGCTATATTAGCTTTGAAAACAGTTTTTATAAGTATCTCAGAAACAGAAGCTGCTACGAAGCTTCGAGTCCACGCTATATCAGCTTTGAAAACAGTTTTTATAAGTATCTCAGAAACAGAAACTCCTACGAAGCATAAGTTTTACATAAATTATTGAGAAAAACTTGTACAATATTCCGAAAACTGCACTTATTTTACCCGAACATTTCATGAAAATTGGTTTAGCGGTTTAGGAGCTATCGTGGAGCCGGACACACACCCGGACAGACGTCACAGCGAATTGCTAAGATAGGTCAAAAAAAATTTTCGTCGAAAACAATACCTTCTCTAGCCATTGCATTGCTGCGCGGGCTAGGAGGGTAAAAACTGAAAAAATTTATGACAGCTTAAAAACTGTTAAAAAAAGACAATTAAAAGTTCTAGTTTTATATAAAACATTTTTGACTTTTCCAACATACAACATTAAAGTAAAAGAATAACTTATTTTTCAGATAGTATGTTATGCGTTTGTGAGGAAAAAAATACTAGAAATACCTAACACAAATCTCTAAAAATTAGTTTTAAGGAAATATTTTACTAGCTTTTATACTGAAATTAATGTGTTTTTTTACTCAGTTTCTCACTAGCTCTCTTATTTCAGGCATATTTTAACACATTTAATATATCTGACACGATCAGTTTACAGCAATTTACTGGCAATCAAAATTAAACAAATTTGTGTTATTGTGATAATAATTAAAAATATAATAAACTTACTTTTGCGGCTCTGATAAGTTCCTTTGCCAATGACAAATCGCCCTGATGATTTTGACCAATTTCAGCAATAACAAAAGTTTTGTTTGTCTTTAGATATTCTTCGAAATTATAATCCATTATTTTACGCACATTAAAAGGTACTGTAACGAAGAAAAATATCTAAACATTCAAAGGATTTATTTTTAACACACTTATCGAAACATATTTTTATTGGAATAATAATACAATGTTTTCTCATTAGCAAGCGTTCATTGATGTGATGTAGGTACACGACGTACCTCCTAAATTAATTTTGTACCAGAACGGTTTATTCACGACATCACCAAAACAACAGCAACAATTTATTTTCTTAATTATAAAGATTAAAGTGCTGCCGCAAGATTTGCTGACTATCAAAAACAAGAAACATATGTGTGCCACTTAGACCTGGCAACCCTGCGAAACTAACCTTTATTTTAATATTTTGTGTTAGTCCCATGGGAACACCGCGGCTTATTTTGTAAAATCCTTTACAGATCTTTTAAAAACACCCTGTATAAAGATAATTCTTTTACTTTACAAAAAAGGAAAAAATATTAATTGTTTCAAACTTCTTTCACTGGTAGAGTTAATAGTTTTTCTCAAAAAAAAAATAACTATATAGGTACGTTTTTATGGGACGTGGTCTACCCATATAAAATACTGATTTAATTGATTTTAATTTGTAAGTTGTTCCTAACGTATAGCGCTTACGAAGACCAGGAAAATGTAACAAACCAAAACTTAAGATTACATTATTTATACCGGTCCAGGCCAAATAAAAAATTGCAATCTATTAAACTATGGATGCGCCGGGGTGCCACTTTACCCTGACCCAATTGAGCCCAAATATTAAGTGCGAGAAAAATACTCTGCCAATATATGGGCCCCTAAGCTCACACTAGGTACTATAGTTATAGTGTACGTGTGAGCTAATATAACTAAAAACTGAAATATATTTTATTCAACTCCAGACTAAATTACCTTTTGTTTGATACCACACAAGCCATGTTTTGACTTAAACTCAAATTTTTGAAATCTACCCCCACCCTTAAAAAAAACAAAAAACTAAAATGTATTTTGTTAAACTCCGGACTCAATTACCTTTCGTTTGATATCACACACGCCATATTTTACTTAAACTCTAATTTTTGAAATATACCCCCACCCTTTTTTTTTAAATAAATTAAAATGTATTTTATTTAACTCCAGACTCAATTACCTTTCGTTTGATATCACACACGCCATATTTTCACATAAACTCTAATTTTTGAAATCTACCCCCACCCTTTTATTTGGTTTGTGTTCGGTGGATTTTGTTCATTTTTAAATGGGACCATCTCGACGCAAGACCCAGCCTAGGTACCAAATTTCATTAAAATCGGCCAAGCGGTTTTTGAGTTATGCGTCGTTACAGACAGACAGACAGACGGCGCAACAAAAAAGTTTCAAAATCATCTGAAACGCAAAGATATATAAAAATTTTTGAAATCAGAGCAACTTTTTTTTTCTCGAAAAAATTAGGATCACCATAGCTCACACTACTATAGTATAGTATATGTGTGAGCTAAAAAATCATGTGTAACATGGTAAAACCATTTTCTTAAATTTTATATTTTAAGGTTAGTTTTTTTATTATTTATTATTAGTGAAATAAAGCAGTTTCTTTTAATTTCAGACTACATCGATCGAAAGTCTTTAATAAACTATTACTATTACGCATAGTTTGAAATATCAGTTTGATAGCTTGTTTGATTTTGATTCAAACAAGCATAACATCATCTGGGATTTAAAATCTGTTCCATTTTAAAATATTTTCAATGCTCATAAATTGCAGCATTACGTCTACGGAACCTTCAGCTTCAAACGCAAGGGATTGAATCTCTAAATCAATCATTAAAGGTCCCATAGATTTTAGTTTCAACAACCGGTATGAAATCGTGAGTTCATTTTATATTATCCAATAGTTTTCCCAAAGCAGTTAAGTTGGTAAAATCTTTCGACATCAGTAACTTGTCATGGCGGTCTTCCTTTGCTCGACCATCATTTAAATCAAATTGAAAGTTGTTCAAAGTTGAAATGGTTACTAAAAAAAATGGCGCAGCTTTTGGTATATTTGGTGGTTGCCCCGGTTTGTTTTGGTCTTTTTTATACGACTGTCTTGTAAAAGGGGGTTTTGGGCACGGAGAACACGATCTGAAAATGGCATTTTGCGCACGATGTGTGCAAAACGTTTTGCACACGCTTATGTCATTCTTGCGTACGCCTATGTCATTTCTGCATACGGGTCTCCCGTCATTGTGATTTTTGTTGTTGTCACCCATCAATATAAGTTGGCTTAGTTCCGTAGCAACCGTCACTGCTCGTATGTTTTGTTGATTAGATACGTCAAAAAATTGTTGAGTTTTTAAAGTTTTGTTGTAAAAATGTCGGAAATAAAAACAAGTTAAATTAAAATTTGATTTTTCTTTCTTTATTAGCAGTCGTATAAAAAATATTGTAAAAAACTCGTTTGAAAACCTCTTTGCACACTCCCTCGACTTGTAGACCTCGCCTTCGGCTCGGTCTACCAAACTGTCTCGATCGTGTGCAAAGAGTCGTTTTCAAACCTTGTTGTTTAAATAACTATTAAAGCCGTAGTGTTCGAAAAGTTTGACACCTTGATTTACATTAAATAGATACAAAGGTTTCTATTATATCCAACTGATTTTTTTTTATGGCGAGTCTAAACTATGCCGTTTATGAATATATTATGCTTCTTTAATTTCGGGTCTGAGAACTAATCAAAAAAAAAATCTTTAATAAAACTCAACAAACTTACATAGTTTTTAAATTCTGAACAATGCAAATAGTGTACAACCTATTCTGTAACCTTAGAAAACTGAACTCGAAGCCTGTCACCTATTCCAGTAGACATCGTGACAACTTTGAAGATTTTGTAGAGTTTCTTGAAACTTCCTTTTCCGGGACTTATTGCAATAAACCCAGACTGTAATAGTGCCAGGCAGTATTTTGACAGCTTCAGATTGTAAGATCAGCTGTGATCTTTTAATATAAGGCCTTTTTTGAAAGATCAACGGTCAGTGTTTAATGAGAAAGAGTCAGAATACTGCCTGGCACTATTACAGCCTGTCTTTATGACAAAAACGTGCGCTATTGCCGCTTTGTTTTGAAATATTCTTAATACACTTCATAAATTCCAACATTAGGTCTATCGAACCTCCAACGTCTAACGCAAGAGATTTAATCTCTAAATCAATCACTGAGGGTCCTCTAGGTTTAAATTGTTCAATATCAGGTATAAAATCTTCAGTTTCCTTTGAAATATCCAATCAATTTCCAAACTCAGGTAAGTTTATAAGATCTTCCGGCATTAGTTATTTGCTATAGCCCTTTTCTTTTGGTAAGGCATTATTTAAATCAAATTGAAAGTTACTTAAGTTGAAATGGTGGGTTCATTCATAAAAATAATGGTGCACCTTTGATAATTTTAGTGGCTGCCTCGGTTTGTTATGGCCTTTTACAGTTATAGTATTCGAAAAGTTCTGACACCTTGAATTTGGTAAAATAGATACATAGGTTTTTTATTAATTTAAAATGCTAAAAGCTAAATTATTTCGAGGCAAAGTTATGCCCCTTGTTTCCTTTGCATTATTCAAGTTTCAAACCCAACAAATTTACATGGTTTTTAAATTCTGAACAACGCAAATAATGTACAAAAACTTATCTTGTAACCTATACCAGACAATATCGTGACAACTTTGAAGATTTGGTAAAAAGTTTCTTAAAACTTCCTTTTCAGATATTAAAAAACCGTGTTTTTAAAAATAAAATAAATATTCTCAATACACTTCATAAATTGCAACATTAGATCTATCGAACCTCCAGCTTCAGGCGAAAGAGATTTAATCTCTAAATCAAGCATTGATGGTCCCATAGATTTTAGTTGGTCAATAACCGGCACAAAATCATCCGTTTCCTTTGAATTGTCCAACAATTTTTCAAATTCACTTAGGTTTGTAACATCTTCCGGCATCAGACCCTTGTCATGGCCCTCTTCTTTTGGTAGGGCATCATTTAAATCAAAATTATTATTCGAAATTTTAGTGGTTGTTTCAGATTGTTTCGGTCTTTTACAGCCACAGTGACACGATTAATTCAATTATAAATTTGTTTCGGTTCTGAGAGGTATAAAAAAATTAAACTAATTCTAAAAAAAACTATATAATTAATAAAACTCAACAAACTTATACAGTTTTTAAATTCTGAACAACGCAAAAAGTGTATAAATTTGTAACGAAGTTACTATTTTTTTTTTATTGTTTTAATTAATTTTCTAGACTATTTAAGCTCAGACAGTTAAAAAATATTTTTACTGAAACCTGACTCAATTTTCGCGTATTAATTTTGTTTCATATTTTCCGAGGAAAAATGCCGTTTTGACATATGAATGTCATTAAAGCCTTTCAAAACGTTTGTTGCAAAAAGACTAGATAAAATAATATTCCGAATAAGTCAATCCACGTTCATTTTTAAAAACGTGGTTGGGTTTCATTCGGTTATTTCCGTTGGTTCTCGATTTGTAGCCGAGCTCTAGCCTATAAAACAGTAATGCCTTCGCCCATACGGGGATTCGAGATTTGTTTCTCTTTCGCGCACAATGTATAGGTGGTACGCGGTGTGTGTAGATGTCGACCGGTTTCTGGTAAGAATGGGATTTATAAAAGAAACCTCGTTTTTGCCTTAGTCAAAGTTGTTATAATGCTATTTGATTTGAATTTATTTTGAACCGTGCAAATTACTTGTTTGTCCTTTCCCGATCCCAGGATTTCTCGTTAGTATATTACATGTTTTCTGGTATTTATTAATTTTCTTTCGCAAGAAAATTAAGAAACAAATCGGGTTTATTACTTGTGGGCTGCAGGTTCGTCACCAAGTAATAATCATCCCGGATTTGACACACCAGTTTCCCTTGTCCTGGTTTTTTATTATTTTTGTTCTCTTTCGAGAAAGCAAAAATGATAACAAAGCTATCGATTATATTTCGTGGGCCGTATGTTTCGTCACCGACTTATAATTGTAGCGCTTTGCTAAACCCCCCGTCCTCGTTTCCCGTTTCCCGTTTTTTTTTATTATTTTTGTTCTCTTTTAAGGAAGCAAAAATGATAACAAAGCTATAGATTATGTTTCGTGGGCCGTATGTTTCGTCACCGACTCATAATTGTAGCGCTTTGCTAAACCCCCGTCCTCGTTTCCCGTTTCCCGTTTTTTTTATTATTATTTTTGTTCTCTTTCGAGGAAGCAAAAATGATAACAAAGCTATAGATTATATTTCGTGGGCTGGATGTTTCGTCACCGACTTATAATTGTAGTGCTTTGCTAAACCCCCCGTCCTCTTTTCCCGTTTTTTTTATTATTTTTGTTCTCTTTCAAGGAAGCAAAAATGATAACAAAGCTATAGATTATGTTTCGTGGGCCGTATGTTTCGTCACCGACTCATAATTGCAGCGCTTTGCTAAACCCCCGTCCTCGTTTCCCGAATCCCATTTTTTTATTATTATTTTTGTTCTCTTTCGAGGAAGCAAAAATGATAACAAAGCTATAGATTATATTTCGTGGGCCGTATGTTTCGTCACCGACTCATAATCATCGCGGCTTTGTGCAGCCAGCTCTCCCGTTTAGATAAAACCTGGTATTTATTAATTTCTTCCTAATTCTCTTTTTATTTTTCATAATTAACGATTTTTTTTCTGTCACGATTATTGCTTCGTTATTGCCACCGCGACCTTATAAACTTAAAAGTTGGTATAGTTAAATTTTTATCCGTTTCTTTTGTAAATAACCTGTTACCTGTTACCGTAAGACATATATGCTCTCACCGTAAATTAAACCTGTTAAAGTGGTACCACATTCCGTTTCTATTTGTAAATATTCTGTTTAATTTTTCTTTCCGTTTCTTTTGTACATAACCGACATGAACCGAACCGAACCGCGAGACATATATGACCCGACCAGTCCTGTGAAACTTCAAAGTTGGTAAAGTTTCGTTTTCTTCCAGTTAAATAGCCGTAAATTTGTAAAATTATAGTATGTAATTAACTACCAGCTGTTTAAGGAAATCTTTCTCCAATTTTTTTTTATGTTGGGAAAAGTCTTTTTGGGGCAAAAAGAAATCAGTATTTAACTAACGTCCATCCGATCTAATCGGACCTAACCAGATTTGTTAAATCCTTTTGTTAGAGTTCCGAGGTGATAAGGCGTTGAGTTTTAGGTCCTTTTTCATAACTTTCACTTTTTTTTTAAATACCTAACTGTCTGTGCTAGAATAGCGCAAACAAAGTAAACTGGAGTTTTTTTTTATTTGACTTGATAGAAATAAGGCATTTATAGTTTTGTTTTATTTATTAAGTTGCATATATTTAGTTATTTTCTTTGAGGGTTTGTACCACTAAATTAAAATGACAAAATACACATAAACTAGTATTTATAGAAATTGAGTTTTTAATGAAATTGTAGTTTACTTACCTGGTTATTCTCCACTGTTTAAAAGCATACCCGAGAGGCAAGGGAGACTCTAGGCTCCCTTATTTCCTAGAGTGGCGCCCGAGGCAAAATTTCGATCGATTCTATCCCTCGAAATCCCAGGATTGAATCGACCGAAACCCTGGGACGTCAAAAGTAGGGGAAAATTCGTTAGATGACGAAACCCTCTTACAAATTTGGCGCCCGAGCAGGGACTAATGTTTGCTCACATTTTAGCACAGAACAGACAGGTTATTTAAATAATTTTTTTTAAAAAGATAATAAGGCATTAATTAGGCTTAATTTTGTAGGTTTATCATTTTAGGGAGATATTGAATTTTTTTTCTGATCATAATCACCAAAATAAGCAGGTTCCCAGTTACTGAGATATGTAGATTAACAAAAAAGGGGGCTTATAAACGGTGCCTTGCTTTAGAAATCGAAAAGTCGGACCCATAAACAATCTATGTATTTCTTTTGGTTGAGAAGTATCTAATGTTGGCAGACTTTTAGAAAAGACAATTAAATCTAATTTGCAATCGCTGTATCCTAAAATGTGAAATAAAAACCGGTTTTAAGTTAAAAGGAACAAAATTTCCGGCTTAATTTTTAATATAAATATAATTTTATTATTAAAACTGCAAAGTACATATGCTTTATAGTCATGGTCTTTTCCGTTGCGAAGTCTTTAAAATTGTCAGACTTTATTTCTAAAAAGTTCATGAAATGCAAAACTGCAAAATATTCAATCCATATTAGGAATCATTTTTATGGAAACGTTCTTAATTTTTATAAATTTATTGAAAAATCTTCATTAATTAAAACTGGTTTTTGGTTGAGAAGTTATAATTTAGCAAATTTAAGTTATCTAAAGTAAAAATTAAAATCTTACACCGCAACGGTCCAAAACATATTCAGTATTTAATATCCTTTTGGTTGGGAAGGTACGAAAATTGGCAGAAGTTGCTTCCAATTTGCAGTTTTTAAAAATTGAATACAATTATGTCATTGTGCCTTTTTGGTTGAGAAGTAATTAAAATTGCCAGACTCTATTCTAAACTGCTTAAAATTTAAGTGTAAAAAAACTAGTACAGTAAGAATCGAGTCGATAGTATTTTTGGTTGAGAAATTATTAAATTTAACAGAATTCAGTTATTTCAAATTTATTGTTGCAATACATGAACATTGTTAAAGCGCGAGATACTTTTTTTTATGTAAAAAAATATTTGAACCTAAAAAAAAGGATAAATTAATAAAATAAATGTAAGTTTTTTTTCTTACTTGTTGTTTTTTATCAGTATTGTTGGAGAAATAAGAATTTAAGCCTTTGCAAAGTAAAACATCTTATTTCAGGTTTGCATGTACTTGCGTTTGTCTGTCTGTGGCGATTTTATTTTTTCTTCTAAAACGCTTTTGTCTATAGTAGTGGGAGCTATTTTTTTTCGAGAAAAAAGTTGCTCCGATTTCAAATTTTTTTGTATATCTTTGCGTTTCGGATGATTTTGAAACTTTTTTGTCGCCCGGCTGTCTGTCTGTATGTCTGTAACGACCAGCACGCATAGCTCAAAAACCGCGTGCTCGATTTTAATGAGATTTGATACCTGGGCTGTGTCTTGGGTCAAGATGGTCCTATTCAAAAATAAAAAAATGCACCAAACATAAGCCACATAAAATGGTGGGGGTAGATTACAAAAATTACAGGTTATTTGAAAATATGACGTGTGTCATATCAAACGAAAGGTAATTAAGTCTGGAGATGGACAAAATAAATTCTAGCTTTTTTTTCTGTTTAAAAAAAAAAAGGTTAGGGTCATTTTAAAAATTAGAGTTTAAGTGTAGGTATGGCATGAGTGATATCAGACGAAGGGTGGTTGAGTCTGGAGTTAGACAAAATATATACATATTTTTTTTTAAAGGGGGTGGGGGTAAATTTCAAAAATTAGAGTTTGGGTGAAAATGTGGCGTGTGGGATATCAAACGAAGGGTAAATGAGTGTGGAGTTAAACAGAAAATCTTTTAGTTTAAAAAAAAAAACGGTGGGGGTAAATTTCAAAAATTAGAGTTTGAGTGAACATATGGCGTGTGTAGTATCAAACGAAAGGTGGTTGAGTCTGGAGTTGAACAAAATACATTTTAGTTTTCTTTAAGGGTGGGGGTAGATTTCAGAAATTGAAGTTTGGGTCAAAGCATGGCTTGTGTGGTAGAAAGTAATTACAAATTTTTTTTTCCACTAAATAATTTTATTATTATTATTATTAATTAATAAACCGAATACCTGACATGCCCTAAGACTACCGGACGAAACCTGACATGAGTTGTTGGTCCTGGCTGACCTGATTTAATTTTTGATTCTATTTTTTATTTCCAGATCCTGCGTGACTCTAATTCTCCCTGATACCTACCCTAACTATGTTCTACTTCACGTGACCTGACTCAAAGTAACTAAAAGTAATTACGTATTTTTTTTATGTTCACCAAACAATTTATTTTTGTAATTATTATTTTATAATCCGATTTTATACCTGATTTGCCCTGAGATTCCCCGTCAAACCACACCAGTAATGAACCGAACCGAACCGAACCAAACCAAGCCAAGCCAAGCCAAGCCAAGCCGAACCAAACCAAACCGAACCGAACCGAACCTGAAAAAAAAAATGTTTTTTTTTATTTTGTTTTTTAAAAATACTGGGTGACGTTAAATATATCTTATTGTTATTTTAGCCTAATTTTTTTATTAATAAGCATTTTGCTTTTAATTAAAACTAGATACTGCCTTATCTGACCTGACTTGTCGTACCTAGAAGTGACTATTGAAATGTTTTTGTTTTAAAATTAATAATTTTTTTAAAAATTATTAAACCGACTGTATACCTGATTTTGTTTTTTTTTTTAATTCTGGGTGACGTTAATTTTTAATAATAATTAAATTTTATGGTTATATTGGACTACATTTTTTTTATTCATAAACATTTTGCTTTTAATTAAAACTAGATACTGCCTCACCTGACCTAAATTGAAGTACCTAGAATATAAATGTTTTATTTTAAACCGAATAATTTTTTTTAAAAATGATTAATGATATCCGATCACTATCCGATCTAATACCTGACCTGCCCTCTGATTACCAGTCAAACCAGAGCAAGCTTGTCCTGACCTAATTTTTTCTTGGATTAAGTTTTTTTTTTTTTTTAATCCTAGGTGAGTTATTTTGGCATAATTTTTTTTTAATGATAAACATTTGGCTTTTAATTAAAGCTAGATACTGCTTCACCCGACCTGACTTCAATTAGGTGTTTAAATGTTTTATGTTAAACTAAATAATTTTCTTTTAACTATAAATTATTAACCGGTTTTATACCTGACATGCTCTGAGAATACCAGTCAAACCAGACCATCCTGATCTGACCTAGTTTATAATTTTTATTATTTTTGGCTTTTTCATTTTGATTCTGTGTGACATGTACCTTACCGAACCTGACTTATTTGAAACGCATAACCGTTTTGATATGACCTGACCTGACTGGAAAACTATTGTATTAAATTAGAATTTTTCTTAAAGCCATTTTGTAGTTGGAATTGTATTTGTTATATTGACTTTAAATGTACCTAATCGTAAGTATCCGAACTTGACTTGATTTGAGCTAAGCTGGCCTGGCCTATCTGGACCTAGCCTGACATATCCGGACCTGACGTGATATATCCGGACCTAACGTGACATATCCGGACCTGACATGGCCTAACCGTACCGGACCTGACTTGACATATCCGAACTTGACCTGACCTCGCTAGACGCGAACATATCTGGACCTGACCTGACCTATCCGAAATTGACTTGATCGATCTGGAACAGGCCTGACCCATACTGACTTGATTGACTTAGCAGATCCTCACCTGGCTTATCCGGACCTGACCTGACCCATCCGGACCAGACCCGAACTAGCCGGACCTGATTTAGTCGGATCTGACCTGATCTGACCCAAACTAGTTGGATTTAGCCTGACATATCCGGACCTGACGTGACATATCCGGACCTGACCTGACGAATCCGGACCTGACCTGACCTAGCCGTAACTAACATGTCCCGACCTGATCTGACCTAATGGGACCTGTTTCCGTACCGGAGTACCAACCTCTAAACTGACAATACTAAGAGTTTAGAAGTTGGCATCTTAATTTTGTAAACAAAGAAAATTTTTAAGTAATTTCAACAAAAATCATATATTTTTTCTTGAGTAGAATTGTTTTTTTTTAACAAAAAAATTAATATATTTGTTTAACCATATAAATTCCATTAACAAAAAAAAACAGATTTAAAAAGAAAATCCTGTTCAAATAGAAAACTAATTTAAAAATATTTTTCGATTATCAACAATTTTTAAAATTTTAGTTTTTTGTTTAAAACTTGAATTTGCTTTACTGAAGCACCAAGCCGTTTTCCATGTGGGGAAATACACTTAGCAATTTTTTTACGTAATAAAAATTATTATAAAATAATTTGACTCAAATATAATTTAATTTTTTTTATTTTTAATTTTGTTTTTTGTTAGCGAAATTGCATAAAAGTTATTATTGTTTTTTAACTTTATGTTAATTAAATTTTAAGATTTTTTTAATTCTGGAAATTAGCTCAGTAATTTACCGTTGTTTCCGGTAACAATTTATAACTTTGGAAACCGCCAAAGGTTATAACTCCGAGATCCAAAACTGATGGTTAGTTTAAATCCAGTTATCTTCTAAGATTTAATCTATTTCTTTTTAACCCCTTCCTTAATTCAAGGGTGCTTTAAAAAACACCTTATAACTTTGGAACCCACCATAAGTTATAATGTAGCAGTCATCAAGCCTTTAAAGAAGAAAACCGGTAATCAGTCCACTTATAAATTTGGAAAACGCCAAAAGTTATAAATCAGCAGCCAACCTGTAGAAAAAATCCGATGGTCAGTCAAAATCCAGATTAGAGTTCTCTGTAATTCAGGGGTATTTCCGGCAACAATTTATGACTTTGGAAACCGCCAAAAGTTATAACTCCGAAGTCCAAAACCCGATAATTAGTTTAAATCCTGATATTTTCTAGGATTTAATCTATTTTTTTTTTGAAACCCTGCAATACTTTAAGGACGCTTCAAAAATACTTTATAACTTTGGAACCCGCCCAAAAGTTATAATGCAGCAGCCATCAAGCCTCTGAAGAAAGAAACCGGTATTCAGTCAACTCGTAACTTTGGAAACCGCCAAAAGTTATAACTCAGCAGCCAACCTGTGGACAAAACCCCATGGTCAGTCAAAATCCAGATTAGAGTTTCTAAGATTACTTAAATAGCCTTCTGTAATTTAGGGGTATTTTCAGTAACAACTTATAACTTTACAAACCGCCAAAAGTTATAACTTCAAGATCCAAAACACGGAGGTTAGGCCAGTTATTTTAAAAAAAATAATATTTTTTTTTAACCCCTTCAAAAATTTAAGGGGCTTCCGACAACAACTTTTAACTTTAGAAACTGCCAAAAGTTATAACTCCGAGTTCCAAAACCCGATGATTATTTTCTAAGATTTAATCTATTTTTTTTCCAATAATTCAAGGGTACTTAAAAAAAAACTTTATAACTTTGGAACCCATCGAAAGTTATAATGCAGCAGCCATCAAGCCTCTGAAGAAAGAAACCGGTAATCAGTCAACTTATAAGTTTGAAAATCGCCAAAACTTATAACTCAGCAGCCATGAATCCTCTGGAGAAAAAAAAACCGGTGATCAATCAACTTGTAACTTTGGAAACCGCCAAACGTTATAACTTAGCAGTCAACCTGTAGAAAATATCTGATGGTCAGTCAAAATCCAGACTCGGAGATAATATTACTTAAATCCTATCTGTAATCCCGGGGCATTTATGGCAACAACTTATCACTCTGGAAATCGCCAAAAGTTATAACTTCTAGATCCAAAATATGATGGTCACTATAAATACAGTACTTCCGATGCTTCAGTAAACAACTTATAACTTTGGAATCCACCAAAAGTTATAATGTAGCAGGCACCCTGTAGAAAAATCCGATGGTCAGTCAATATCCAGATTAGAGTTGCTAAAATTAATTAAATCCCTTCTGTAATTCGGGGGTATTTCCGGAAAAAAAAAACTTATAACTTTGGAAACCGCCAAAAGTTAGAACTTCGAGATCCAAAACCCGATGGTCCGGGTACCACCCCTCACGAAAAATTGAATTTGAAGCAAATTACGCACTCAACCTGGTCAATTAGTACCGCAAACTCACTCCAAAACTATTCTAAAGTTACCGAGTCTACTTCGAATAACTCAACTTGATGAATTTTGACGTAGCGTCAGTAGCACCATAAGCCCGTTCGCAAACTCCGACTTAACCTCAAGGCAGTACCATCCGCATGAGCACTACCACATACACAGTCCAAGGCTATTCCTTCAAGTTGCGTGTTCCTTCGAAAGCCCAACTTGATGTACTTTGAAGTACCGTCAGTAGCAAACTCGTTCGCAAACTCCGATTTAACCTTAAGGCAGAACTATCCGCATGAACAATAAAGTAGATCTAACCAGTACACTTTCCGAACAGCCGAACAGCTCTTTTCAGAGCTTAAGGGTGTTGTAAATTACAATGTATACAATTGAGGAAACCACCATACTGGCTCCGAAGGAGGTAAAACAAATGGAAATGACCGACTTTGTAACCGCTGTCGCCAGTATCCCATTAGAAAATTTTAACAATTTGTTATGGAAAATTGTTACTCAGATCCGATCCAAAGTGATCTAGGTCTAGTGAGTAATGTTCTGCCAACCCCTACTAAATTTAGGGGCACTACAGACCGTGTAGTAGGTTTACCTTGAAGAAACCGTTACAAGTTGTCACGACAACCTAAAATAACTCGCCGATAAAAATAACACCGCTAGACACAACTTCTTTAGTCGAGGAAAATGGTGCATTTTAAAAACCGAAGCTACAAT
The DNA here is from genome assembly GCA_963576565.1 of Aspidapion aeneum. Taxonomy (NCBI): domain Eukaryota; kingdom Metazoa; phylum Arthropoda; class Insecta; order Coleoptera; family Brentidae; genus Aspidapion; species Aspidapion aeneum. The sequence goes on from OY755047.1 coordinate 64,048,113, forward strand.
ACCAAAAGATGTTTAGCATTGGAGTTTCTGTAAACAAACATTTGGGTTCTAAAGAAAGCGCAGGAGGTTAAGGGTGCTTCGTATGGTTAGTAATCTGCTCCCTTGGTGTTTATCAAGGTTCCGCATTTTCAACCCTTGTATAGGGGTGTTCCGTAAAACCACTCAACTTTGGGTGCCGGCCCAAAGTTGTACCGAAATCTGAACAGCATTGGAGGACCGTCAAGACTATTAAGAGGCACTAACGATGGGTATGATCAGAGAGAAATGCAGGTTTTGTTTTTTTTATTTTGTTTAATTTAGTTTTTGTTATTTTGTAAATCGTTTGTAAGGTTAAAAAAAAGAAAAAAGAAAGGTAGTCATTGAGTTTATTTTTTTTTGTTCTTTTTTTTGCCGAAGTAGGCGGGGAATGTAACGAAGTTACTATTTTTTTTTTATTGTTTTAATTAATTTTCTAGACTATTTAAGCTCAGACAGTTAAAAAATATTTTTTTGCGTTAGTCAAAGTTTTTATAATTCTATTTGATTTGAATTTATTTTAAACCGTGCAAATTACTTGTTTGTCCTTTCCCGATCCCAGGATTTCCCGTTAGTATCTTACATGTTTTCTGGTATTTATTAATTTTCTTTCGCATTTGACACACCAGTTTCCCTTGTCCTGGTTTTTATTATTTTTGTTCTCTTTCGAGAAAGCAAAAATGATAACAAAGCTATCGATTATATTTTGTGGGCCGTATGTTTCGTCACCGACTTATAATTGTAGCGCTTTGCTAAACCCCCCGTCCTCGTTTCCCGTTTCCCGTTTTTTTTATTATTTTTGTTCTCTTTCAAGGAAGCAAAAATGATAACAAAGCTATAGATTATGTTTCGTGGGCCGTATGTTTCGTCACCGACTCATAATTGTAGCGCTTTGCTAAACCCCCGTCCTCGTTTCCCGTTTTATTTATTATTATTTTTGTTCTCTTTCGAGGAAGCAAAAATGATAACAAAGCTATAGATTATATTTTGTGGGCTGGATGTTTCGTCACCGACTTATAATTGTAGTGCTTTGCTAAACCCCCCGTCCTCGTTTCCCGTTTTTTTATTATTTTTGTTCTCTTTCAAGGAAGCAAAAATGATAACAAAGCTATAGATTATGTTTCGTGGGCCGTATGTTTCGTCACCGACTCATAATTGCAGCGCTTTGCTAAACCCCCGTCCTCGTTTCCCGAATCCCATTTTTTTTATATTATTTTTGTTCTCTTTCGAGAAAGCAAAATGATAACAAAGCTATCGATTATATTTCGTGGGCCGTATGTTTCGTCACTGACTTATAATTGTAGCGCTTTGCTAAACCCCCCGTCCTCGTTTCCCGTTTCCCGTTTTTTTATTATTATTTTTGTTCTCTTTCAGGGAAGCAAAAATGATAACAAAGCTATCGATTATATTTCGTGGGCCGTATGTTTCGTCACCGACTTATAATTGTAGCGCTTTGCTAAACCCCCCGTCCTCGTTTCCCGTTTCCCGTTTTTTTTATTATTTTTGTTCTCTTTCAGGGAAGCAAAAATGATAACAAAGCTATAGATTATGTTTCGTGGGCCGTATGTTTCGTCACCGACTCATAATTGTAGCGCTTTGCTAAACCCCCGTCCTCGTTTCCCGTTTTTTTATTATTATTTTTGTTCTCTTTCGAGAAAGCAAAAATGATAACAAAGCTATCGATTATATTTCGTGGGCCGTATGTTTCGTCGCCGACTTATAATTGTAGCGCTTTGCTAAACCCCCGTTCTCGTTTCCCGTTTTTTATTATTATTTTTGTTCTCTTTCGAGAAAGCAAAAATGATAACAAAGCTATAGATTATGTTTCGTGGGCCGTATGTTTCGTCACCGACTCATAATCATCGCGGCTTTGTGCAGCCAGCTCTCCCGTTTAGATAAAACCTGGTATTTATTAATTTCTTCCTAATTCTCTTTTTATTTTTCATAATTAACGATTTTTTTTTCTGTCACGATTATTGCTTCGTTATTGCCACGTTAGACCCGTGTCCCACCGCGACCTTATAAACTTAAAAGTTGGTATAGTTAAATTTTTATCCGTTTCTTTTGTAAATAACCTGTTACCTGTTACCGTAAGACATATATGCTCTCACCGTAAATTAAACCTGTTAAAGTGGTACCACATTCCGTTTCTATTTGTAAATATTCTGTTTAATTTTTCTTTCCGTTTCTTTTGTACATAACCGACATGAACCGAACCGAACCGCGAGACATATATGACCCGACCAGTCCTGTGAAACTTCAAAGTTGGTAAAGTTTCGTTTTCTTCCAGTTAAATAGCCGTAAATTTGTAAAATTATAGTATGTAATTAACTACCAGCAGTTTAAGGAATTCTTTCTCCAATTTTTTTTTTATGTTGGGAAAAGTCTTTTTGGCGCAAAAAGAAATCAGTATTTAACTAACGTCCATCCGATCTAATCGGACCTAACCAGATTTGTTAAATCCTTTTGTTAATGTTCCGAGGAGATAAGGCGTTGAGTTTCAAGTCCTTTTTCATAACTTTCACTTTTTTTTTTAAATACCTAACTGTCTGTGCTAGAATAGCGCAAACAAAGTAAACTGGAGTTTTTTTTATTTGACTTGATAGAAATAAGGCATTTATAGTTTTGTTTTATTTATTAAGTTGCATATATTTAGTTATTTTCTTTGAGGGTTTGTACCACTAAATTAAAATGACAAAATACACATAAACTAGTATTTATAGAAATTGAGTTTTTAATGAAATTGTAGTTTACTTTCCTGGTTATTCTCCACTGTTTAAAAGCATACCCGAGAGGCAAGGGAGACTCTAGGCTCCCTTATTTCCTAGAGTGGCGCCCGAGGCAAAATTTCGATCGATTCTATCCCTCGAAATCCCAGGATTGAATCGAACGAAACCCTGGGACGTCAAAAGTAGGGGAAAATTCGTTAGATGACGAAACCCTCTTACAATACATAGGTTTCTATTAATTCGACCTGATGAAAGCAAAATAATTTCGAGTTAAAGTTATTATTTTTGTAAATAGTTCATAAGTTTTAATCCCATTGGAAGTTATTTAAAGTTATGGTCTTTTTTATACGACTGTCTTGTAAAAGGGGGTTTTGCGCACGGAGAACACGATCTGAAAATGGCATTTTGCGCACGCTGTGTGCAAAACGTTTTGCACACGCTTATGTCATTTTTGCGCACGCCTATGTCATTTCTGCATACGGGTCTCCCGTCATTGTGATTTTTGTTGTTGTCACCCATCAATATAAGTTGGCTTAGTTCCGTAGCAACCGTCACTGCTCGTATGTTTTGTTGATTAGATACGTCAAAAAATTGTTGAATTTTTAAAGTTTTGTAAAAATGTCGGAAATAAAAACAAGTTAAATTAAAATTTGATTTTTCATTCTTTATTAGCAGTCGTATAAAAAATATTGTAAAAAACTCGTTTGAAAACCTCTTTGCACACTCCCTCGACTTGTAGTCCAAACTGTCTCGATCGTGTGCAAAGAGTCGTTTTCAAACCTTGTTGTTTAAATAACTATTACAGTCGTAGTATTCGAAAAGTTCTACCTTAAAATAGATACTTACATAATTCAAAATAATAAAAGCAAATTAATTGTCTTTTATGAATGGTTTATAAAATTCATGCTTCTTTGATTTAGGTTCTATTTCTATTTTTCGGAGTACAAAAAAAAACAAACTAAAAAAAAAAATTGTGTGTGCTTAAGACCACACGGCAGAAGTGTAAACTTCAACAAGGCGAAATTAATAATACTGGCCTTCATCTGCATTATCATATCGCTCGAGCCGACTTCACCCGAATGAGCATTACATAGCCGAGCCTGGCGGTTGAGTTCAATTCACTACCCACAAAAACTGCTAAACGCACCTAAAGAAGTTTACACTTCAAAAATATATTTAACAAAACTTAACAAACTTACATAGTTTTTAAATTCTGCACAATGCAAATAGTGTAGAACAACTCTCTTCTTGTAACCTATTCCAGACAACATCTTGAAAACTTTGAAGATTTTGTAAAAAGGTTCTTAAAATTTCCTTTTCAGATATTAAAGAACCGTGCGTTTTTAAAAATATGCTCATATAAGCTTCTGCTAATTCAAAATCTTAGTTCGATTTTAAAATATTCTCAATACACTTCATGAATTACGTCTATCGAACTACAGCTTCTGACGCAAGAGATTAAATCTCTAAATCAATCATTCAGGGTCCCATTAACTAATCTGTTCAATAACCGGTATGAAATCATCAGTTTCCTTTGAATTATCCAACAATTTTCCAAATTCAGTTAAGTTTGTAAGATCGTCAGGCATTAGTAATTTGTCATGGCCCTCTTCTTTTGTTAGGGCATTATTTAAATGAGATTAAACGTTATTCAAAGTTGAAATGCTTGGTGAAAAGAATGGTGGCCCCTTTGATAATTTTAGTGCCTCGGTTTGTTATGGCCTTTACAGTTGTAGTATTCGAAAAGTTCTGACACCTTGAATTTAATAAAATATAGTTAAATAGGTTTCTAATAATTTAAAATGATAAAAGCAAAATTATTTCGAATCAAAGTTAGGCCTCTTATGAATAGTTTATAAGTTTCATGCTTCTTTGATTTTAAAGAAAATAAAACTGAATAAAATATATTTAATTAAACTCAACAAACTTACATGGTTTTAAATTCTGAACAACCCAAATAGTGTACAACTTATCTTGTAACCTAGTAACTTTGAAGATTTTGTAGGGTTTCTTAAAATTCCATTTTCAGATATTAAAGAGCCCTGTATTTTTTAAAATACGCTCATATAAACTTCTGATAGTTGAAAAACTTTGTTCGATTTTAAAATATTCTCAATAGACTATATAAATTGCAACATTACATTTATCGAACCTCCACCTTCTGGCGCAAGAGATTAAATCTCTAAATCAATGATTGAGGGTACCACAGATTTTAGTTGTTCAATAACCGGTACGAAATTATCAGTTTCCTTTGAATTATCCCAACAGTTTTTCAAAATCAGTTAGGTTTGTAAGATCATCCAGCATTAGTAACTTGTCATGGAGCTTTTCTTTTGGTAGGGCATCATTTAAATCAAAATTAAAGTTATTCAAAGTTTAAATGGTTGGTAAAAAGAATGTGTACCTTTTCGTAATTTTAGTGGTTGTCTCAGATTGTTTCGGTCTTTTACAGCTACACTGACACCTTAAATTCGATAAAAAAAGATACATGGTGGGTTTCAATTATACATTTTTTTCGGTTCTGAGGGGTATAAAAAAATTAAACTAATTCTAAAAAACTAGATAATTTATAAAACTTTACAAACTTACAGTTTTTAAATTCTGAACAACGAAAAAAGTGTATAAATTGCAAAATTACGTCTGTCGAACCTCCAGCTTCTATCGCAAGAGATTGAATCTCTAAATCAAACTTTTAGTTGTTCAACAACCGAGATAAGTAACCTCTCATGACCTTCTTCTTTTATTGGGGTATATTTACGCTTCTGCTAGTTCAAAATCTTTGTTTGATTTTAAAATTTTCTCAATACAATATATAAATTGCAACATTATATTTATTGTACCTCTAGCTAGTGGCCTAAGAGATTGAATCTCTAAATAAAAGATTGAGGGTCCCATAGATTTTAGTTGTTCAACAATCGGTATAAAATCGTCAGTTTCCTTTGAACTGCCACAGAAAAACTAGCTTAAGCTTTGTTTTTCTGTGGAGTTACCCAATAACTTTTCAAATTCAGTTAAGTTGAAAACATCTTTTGGAATTCGTAACTTGTCATAACCGTCTTCGTTTGTTAGGGCATAACTTAAATCAGGTTGAAATGATTAGTAAAAAGAATAGTCAAACTTCTAGTACTTAGTTGTTGTTTGGTTTCGTTTTGGTTCTTTTTATGCCGTAGTGTTCGAAAAGCTCTAAAAACCTTGAATTCGATAAAATAGATACATAGGTTTTTATTACTCCTGATGAAAGCAAAGTAACTTCGAGTTAAAGTTATTCCTTTTGAGAATAGTTCATAAGTTTCATGGTTCTGTGATTTCGGTCTTGAGAAGTATAATTTTAATCATATTGGAAGTTATTCAAAGTTAAGGTCTTTTACAGTCGTAGTATTCAAAAACGTCTGACCTTAAAATAGATATATGTTTCTGTTATATAATTCAAAATAATAAAAGCAAATTAATTTCGAGATAAAACTATGTCTTTTATGAATGGTTTATAAAATTCATGCTTCGTTGATTTCGGTTCTATTTCTATTTTTCGGGGTATAAAAAAATAAAACTAATTAAAAAAATATATGTTTAATAAAACTTAACAAACTTACATAGTTTTTAAATTCTAAACAACGCAAATAGTGTACAACAACTTATCTTGTAACCTATTCCAGACAACATCGTGACAACTTTGAAGATTTTGTAAAAAGTTTCTTAAAACTTCCTTTTCAGATATTAAAGAACTGTGCGTTTTTAAAAATACGCTCATATAAGCTTCTGCTAATTCAAAACCTTTGTTCGATTTAAAAATATTCTTAATACACTTCATAAATTACGTCTATCGAACTCCAGCTTCTGACGCAAGAGATTAAATCTCTAAATCAATCATTCAGGGTCCCATTAATTTAATCTGTTCAATAACCGGTATGAAATCATCAGTTTCTTTTGAATTATCCAACAATTTTCCAAATTCAGTTAAGTTTGTATGATCGTCAGGCATTAATAAGTTGTCATGGCCCTCTTCTTTTGTTAGGGCATTATTTAAATCAGATTAAACGTTATTCAAAGTTGAAATGCTTGGTGAAAAGAATGGTGGACCCTTTGATAATTTTAGTGCCTCGGTTTGTTATGGCCTTTACAGTTGTAGTATTCGAAAAGTTCTGACACCTTGAATTTAATAAAATATAGTTAAATAGGTTTCTAATAATTTAAAATGATAAAAGCAAAATTATTTCGAGTCAAAGTTATGCCTCTTATAAAAATAGTTTATAAGTTTCATGCTTCTTTGATTTTAAAGAAAATAAAACTGATTAAAATATATATAATTAAACTAAACAAACTTCATGGTTTTAAATTCTGAACAACCCAAATAGTGTACAACTTATCTTGTAATCTATTTCAGACAACATCGTGATAACTTTGAAGATTTTGTAGAGTTTCTTAAAATTCCTTTTTCAGATATTAAAGAACCCTGTATTTTTAAAAAGACGCTCATAGAAGCTTCTGATAGTTGAAAAACTTTGTTCGATTTTAAAATATTCTCAATAGACTTCATAAATTGCAACATTACGTCTATCGAACTTTCACCTTCTGGCGCAAGAGATTAAATCTCTAAATCAATGATTGAGGGTACCACAGATTTTAGTTGTTCAATAACCGGTATGAAATTATCAGTTTCCTTTGAATTATCCAACAGTTTTTCAAATTCAGTTAGGTTTGTAAGATCTTCCAGCATCAGTAACTTGTCATGGACGTCTTCTTTTGGTAGGGCATCATTTAAATCAAAATTAAAGTTATTCAAAGTTTAAATGGTTGGTAAAAACAATGTGTACCTTTTCGTAATTTTAGTGGTTGTCTCAGATTGTTTCGGTCTTTTACAGCCACAGTGACACATTAAATTCGATAAAAAAGATACATAGTGGGTTTCAATTATACATTTTTTTCGGTTCTGAGGGGTATAAAAAAAATTAAACTAATTCTAAAAAACTATATAATTTATAAAACTTAACAAACTTACAGTTTTTAAATTCTGAACAACGAAAAAAGTGTATAAATTGCAAAATTACGTCTGTCGAACCTCCAGCTTCTATCGCAAGAGATTGAATCTCTAAATCAAACTTTTAGTTATTCAACAACCGAGATAAGTAACCTCTCATGACCTTCTTCTTTTATTGGGGTATATTTATGCTTCTGCTAGTTCAAAATCGTTGTTTGATTTTAAAATTTTCTCAATACAATATATAAATTGCAACATTATATTTATTGTATCTCTAGCTAGTGGCCTAAGAGATTGAATCTCTAAATAAAAGATTGAGGGTCCCATAGATTTTAGTTGTTCAATAATCGGTATAAAATCGTCAGTTTCCTTTGAACTGCCACAGAAAAACTAGCTTAAGCTTTGTTTTTCTGTGGAGTTACCCAATAACTTTTCAAATTCAGTTAAGTTGAAAACATCTTTCGGAATTCGTAACTTGTCATAACCGTCTTCGTTTGTTAGAGCATAACTTAAATCAGGTTGAAATAATTAGTAAAAAGAATAGTCAAACTTCTAGTACTTAGTTGTTGTTTGGTTTCGTTTTGGTTCTTTTTATGCCGTAGTGTTCGAAAAGCTCTAAAAACCATGAATTCGATAAAGTAGATACATAGGTTTTTATTACTCCTGATGAAAGCAAAGTAACTTCGAGTTAAAGTTATTCCTTTTGAGAATAGTTCATAAGTTTCATGGTTCTGTGATTTCGGTCTTGAGAGGTATAATTTTAATCATATTGGAAGTTATTCAAAGTTAAGGTATTTTACAGTCGTAGTATTCAAAAACTTCTGACCTTAAAATAGATATATGTTTCTATTATATAATGGAGCGTTTTCACTCTCTTTAATTATTTAGAATATTATTTATTTTTATTTTTTGTTCTTACTTTTACCATTTTTTCTGGGTTGTACTATTTGTGAATTTCACAATTATTCTCAAAATAGGGTTTTTTGGGTCTTTAGTTTATAAGATATATAAAAAAATTATACTTTACAAAATAGGTATTGCTGCTAGTGCCTATTTCATTAATTAATACTTACATACTAAAATTACGCGATTTGTCTTGACCCCTTGATTCCATTCCCGGAATACCTAGTTATTACTTCCCTTTTGACCGATCCTGTAGAAGCATTCCTTTTTTACCTATAAAGGAGCAAAAAACAGCGATACGAATCAAGGCGTGATTTGGGTCAACCAAGACAAATCAGTATGCTATAAATGTCGACGGAGGATACCGCTTTTCTCGCCGGTGCATATTCTCACAAATATTTACGTTAAATACCTACTATTTTATGCGGGCTCGCGAGCCGGGTTGTTTGTGCCTATACTTAGACATTTTGGATTATCTACGTACCCTTGTACACTCCAAAACCGGTAAGTCAAGACAAATTTGTTTCATTACGTTCTTTTACTTCAAGTTAGTAACTTATCCTTAGGGTGGTGATTTAGGATAGTTTGGAGGTCTCAACCAGTAGATGAGTCAGAAAGATCTGGAATTTTTTACAGTCCGGTCTGTGACTGGTACCAATATCATCGCGGACAAGGACTTTTCATATAATTCAAAATAATAAAAGCAAATTAATTTTGAGTTAAAGTATGTATTTTATGAATGGTTTATAAAATTCATGCTTCTTTGATTCTATTTCTATTTTTCGGAGTATAAAAAAAAAACTAATTAAAAAAAAATATGTTTAATAAAACTTAACAAACTTACATAGTTTTTAAATTCTGAACAACGCAAATAGTGTACAACAACTTATCTTGTAACCTATTCCAGACAACATCGTGACAACTTTGAAGATTTTGTAAAAAGTTTCTTAAAACTTCCTTTTCAGATATTAGAGAACCGTGCGTTTTTAAAAATACGCTCATATAAGCTTCTGCTAATTCAAAATCTTTGTTCGATTTTAAAATATTCTCAATACACTTCATGAATTGCAACATTACGTCTATCGAACCTCCAGCTTCTGGTGCAAGAGATTGAATCTCTAAATCAATCATTGATGGTCCCATTGATTTGAGTTGTTCAATAACCGGTATGAAATCATCAGTTTCCTTTGAACTATCCAACAATTTTCCAAATTCAGTTAAGTTTGTAAGATCTTCTGGCATTAGTAACCTATCATGACCCTCTTCCTTTGGTAGGGCATCATTTAAATCAAATTGGAAGTTGTTTAAAGTCGAAATGGTTGGTAAAAAGAATGGTGCAGCTTTTGGTACTTTCGGCGGTTGTTTTGGTTTATTTCGGGCTCTTATTATGTCGAGATTTAAAAGGTTTTGCCACCTTGAGGTCGATAAACCGGACAGAGTTAATAATTCTTTGCTTATTTGTTCTGGAGAAATGAATTCGGACTCTTCAGGATCTTCTTCCTTTAGTTCTTGATATTCTTGAAGAACCTAAAAGAATTCTTAGCTATAACCCAGGGCTGTAATTCTCAATAGGGTGCCTACAATATTAACTAAGTGGATCCATGATGGAAGTGAAGCCATGATACATCAGCCTTAAAAACAGTCTTTTGTAAATATCTCAGAAACTAAAGCTCCTACGAAGTTTTTGCTACACAAATTATTGAACAAAATGTAATCTACTATATTCCGAAAACCTCATATTGATGCAATGTTCGGTTAAAAAATTAGAATTTTTTTATGTTGTCATTAACATTAATGGATTTTGACGATCATCTAATCAGCTCGTTAGAGTGTCAAACACTATTTTACCTGAAAATTTGATGAAAATCGGTTGAGCGGTTTAGGAGCTATTGTGTTACGGACAGACATGCACACCCACACACACACAGACAGACATTACGACGATATTGTTAAGATCTTAAAAAAAAAATTTCGTCGAAAATAATACCTTTTCTAGCCATTGCTGTGCGGGCTAGGAAGGTAAATATATATATATATATATATATATATCTAAGGGGGACATTTCAAAAATTATAAAAATACAAATTTGAGAACGTCTGGCACTTCTTTAACAAGGACTTAGTTATCTGGGAATTTAGATACGTCATCAATGACCTTCAAACAGGTAAATTACAAATACCGCAGTCGCCAACTCTTAGACTATATTTGTTATAAAGTGCCATGTCCTAAAGGGCTGGATTATAGCTAATAGGCGATGGGATTCTGAGATGGGCACCGCAGATGTGGATGAGGTTGATTTTTGATGATATTGAATGGGAAACTTAGTTATTGTAAAAGAGAGAGACCAGGGTAGTTATTCTGGATCTTGAACGATGTGAACATCCACATCACACGCTTTGACCAATAGCAAACTCTGAGCGGTCGCGTATTGTGCGAAATGACTTATCTCGATCAATGACATAGTCGCCCGCTCTTTAGAGTTAGTGAATTTTACGCCTTTGAAGCGAAATCTGTTCTGCTGCCCTGTACCGACTGAATGTTTCGCGGTCGGATCGTAGGAGAAGCTTGCGCAATGGAGGTCTTTTCGCATAGCACGTGACGGCTCGGACCTAATTTAAAACTTGTCATTGGCTAAAGCATATGATGGGAACTATCAAAACATCGTTCAAGACCAAGGTCTGTAGAGGATAGGTTACCTGGTAACTTTCTGACCAATCAGAGCCACTTGTTGAAACGCGCGAAATGACGTCACCGGGAGCGCCCATTTACATAAAAAGCGTTTAATATAGTAGGAAAAATCAAGTTTTTTGTGTTCCTTTAATGATTTAAATGTAAATATGTTTTGCTATTTTTCTTGTGTCTCTAACAACAATATTCATAAAATACATCAACTAAGTCATATATTAAACTTACCTACAGACCTTGGTTCAAGACCCAGAATAGCTACCCTGCGAGTTTCATATTACTGTCCTCAAATTTTGAGACAAAAAACTTTTTTAAAACGTTTTTGTTCTAGCTCTTTTAAAGCTGCGAGGGAAATCTCAAAAATGTGGAACCCTAGAAATCGGTTATTAGGGCAGATATTTCAATTCTATTAAAACTTATCTACAGACAGTTGATCCTGTCAATAAAATGACATGTCAAACTTTTAATCCGTAAGTCGAATGCGAGATTTCAGAAATAAATTAAGAAAAAAAAACCGGATTTGGATTTAAAAAAAAAAATTTATAGATAAGGGTAATTGGGGAGCCAATGTGAAGCAAAAAATTGAGTCCAGGTCCGTATTTAACTTTTTTCTGAAATCTCGAATCCGACTGGTCGGACAAAAACGTCATTTTATTGACAGGATCAACTGTCTGTAGAGTAGTTTTAACAAAATTGATATATCTGCACAAATAACAAAGATTTCACAGATTTTAAGAAAAACGGATTTTTCCTCGAGATTTTGTCGAGAAACAAGGTATTTTAATTATGTTAAAACATAACCTTAAAAATTTTTTTGTTCATCAAGCATGGCTTGAATTTTTTTTTATAGGATAAATTAGAACTTTGCTCTAATTTTAATCAATGGTAATATGAAATTCAATTGCATATACCAGATTTTTATTTTTAATTAGGTGAATATGTTATAACATAAATATATATATATATATATATATATATATATATATATATATATATATATATATATATATATATATATATATATATATATATATATATATATATATATATATATATATATTTTTATAAAAATTTTTCTTTGCCGAGGAAATGTGAGACAATTTTTCTTTATGTCTTTAACAGACAATTATCTCTCTATTTAGACTACTTAATTTTTTTTATAAAAAATTTTGATTAGTTTCATATTTTTTTTGTTTTATGGTTCAAACTATGCTCGACAAAATATTTATATATTGGCTATATGGTATTTTGGTTATAGTTTATTTATAATGGGTTCACAATGTTGTGCCTACATGGGATTTCTAAAATCCAGATTATGATTTTAAGCTAGTACTTAATCCTGCATCTCGCTTATTTCTTTTTTGGATAGCTTGGTACCAATTAACAATAGTCACTACGACATGACCATATGGTTAAATTTAAGGTTATTGTTATCATAAGCACCTTTGGTTGAAATAGAGTTAGGCAGGTTAATACAGCTAAAATTTTATATAGCTATGGCCGATAGCTGTTTTTTACATATAGTTTTTTTATAACCAAAATACACATTTTTGTTTTTTTTATAAACTTGGGTGATGATTTGTGTCCAGAAGGGATAAATGGCTTGGTGTGAATAGACTAAAGTTTTGTTTGGTAATTCTACAGAATTACTGTACAGAATGTACAAATTTTGATGAAACTTCGGAATATTTATATAGGGTGTTTTGATGAACCTGATCAGAAAATAAAGTTTTTTTGTTTTTATCCATGCAAAATGATTGAAACCATAGTTGCATTTTAAAGATTACTTCAAGTATACTGAATCTAATATTTCCTGGGTTAAGATTGTTTTGTTTTTATGTAATTTTTTTTTCTAACCTCAATTCTCGACAAACTATTCAACATATGTAAATATTTTTTTTCACTATCGTACATCAAAAGAAACAAAGTTCTAAAAAGAAAGTATGTCTCTTTTAAGTTATATTTGAACAGTAAAATCTATAATTTTATTAATATCATTTTTTTTACTACCTTTTTAAGAAACTGAGTTTCAACCAAAAATTAATATTTTTTTTTCTTGTTTATATTTGATCATTTGTTTTTTTGTTTTTCTTTCTGAAACAAAATAAATGTTGAGGGTTGTAAACAAAAAGTAATCCTGATCTTTTATTTCGTTCCTGCATTGATACATTGGTAACATGGTGATAGTAAGGAAAATCTGTCACCATTGTTGTTAATTGTGTCAAAGTAAATAGAGGTTTATTATCATTTCAAAAATAGAAAATTGACAAAATTTTTCTTAAAGGAACCTCATGACCCTAAATAGCTCTTCCTAGCCGAGGTAAATTTGAGGTATATTAAAACAACATATTTGATGATACAAAAAGTTATATTATATGAAAAAAATAATATAACAAAGTGGCTCTCGACTTATTATTTTAGGTCTCGAAATTTAAGGGCAGTAATGTGATATCTTCAGGTCTCTATCTTTTAAAATAACTGAGTTTTTCATTCAATACCATCAAAACTGGGACACCCTGTACAGCTGGACATTGTCGCATCATAGTTTGGTGGGTTAGATTTAGTCATTTGGGAAGACGTCTCTCAAGACTCATGTGGATTTTGCGGTGGCTTTTTTTTACAACCCTTTAGAGGGGGCTCCCAATAAAACCTCCAATATTTCTTGGTTCACTATGGTATGTGTTTCAATTGCCATTCTAAATTCACAACAATTTTTCATGGCTAAGCCGGCATAGAAATATTTGCTTTTTCTTGTATTTTTCCGTGGGCAGCTCGAAAGCTGTACACCCACGGGGCACACAGGCGGATTTTAAGAAAAAGCTGGCCATAACCCCTAAACACTAAAAAGCCCTGTTTAATTGTAAAATTGCTATTAGTGCAATCACTGATGATCATGCTAGGCCGTGACCATGTCACGCCTAATTTGAAAAACAATTGCCATAGTAATGACCGATGAAACTTCAATTTATTTTTTTATGTTATTTGCAAAGTTGATGGTTAAAAAGCCCTTTTAAAACTTGCGCCTATTATCCAAAATAATTTTTTTGAACATGGACTTTGAATCTGGAGGTAAGTAGCTATTTATTGTACATATTTAACATTGTTTTTTATTTTATTGGTAATATTTTAAACCGGTTTAAAGCAACCGTTGCAGAAAACTTTTGAAATTTTCATTTTCTGAAATAGAATTCTACTAAATGTTTCAACTTCATCCAACTTTATTGACATTTTTGGTCCTATTAAGTGCATGCATATGTTTCCTAAGTAACAAAGTCAGTTTCAGCTGCGGAGTTATGCGGATCAAGTAAAAAAGTTAAAATTTCTTTTTGTGTATATAAAAAATTGTCCAGTAAGAAATACGTACATAATATGCGTAAATTAATAAATAAGTTTTCTTAGCTTTAATAACAATGGTTTTGGTAAACCAAAAGTATAATTATTATGTCACATGTATTCTGATTTCATTTTTACCTTCCTAGCTCGCGCAGCAATGGCTAGAAAAGGTATTATTTTCGACAAGAAAAAAAATTGAGACACTGAAAATATGTTATTTTGGTGTTTTGTATCTTAGCAATTTTATCGTGACGTCTGTCCGTGTGTGTGTCTGTGTGGTGTATTTAGGTGTGTGTATATCTGTTCGGCGCAAGCCAAATAAAAGGGTGGGGGTAGATTAAAAAAATTAGAGTATAGAGTATATGTGAAAATATGGCGTGTGTGATATCAAACGAAAGGTAATTAAGTCTTAAATTAAACAGAATACATTTTAGTTTATTTTAAAAAAAAGGGTCGGAGTAGATTTTAACAAATTTGATTTTAAGGGAAAATATGGCGTGTGTCATATCAAACGAAAGGTAATTGAGTCTGGAGTTAAACAAAATACATTTTATATATTTTTTTAAAAAGGGTGTGGGTATTTTTTTTCAAAATTAGAGTTCAAATCAAAATATGGCTTGTGTGGTATCAAACGAAAGGTAATTGAGTCTGAAGTTGAATAAAATATATTAGCTCACACGTACACTATAACTATAGTACATTGTGTGAGCTTAGGGGCCCATATATTGGCAGAGTATTTTTCTTGCTACTTCATTTATAACGAAGTCGGAAAAAATAGAAAAAGTTCAATTAACTTGTTTTTGCAAAAATATCACATTGTTTTATGCAATTGCGAATTTTACATACCTACATGCTGGTTAAAACATTTTTTCATGGAGCTATGCAATTATTAAAATCAAATATTGCAATATCTTGTATAAATTTATACAGCCAAAATTCTGGTTTCAACGATTTTTTAGGAAGCATTTTAATTAATTAGTAAAGTTCCAAATTTTAATTTTTTGGGCGGTCTCCTTAAAGAATGTTTCTTCTTTATCTTTTTTAAACAATAAATCATATATTTTTTTATTTCTATATGCAATTTTAGGGGGCTGTAAATGGATCTTAGGTTTTGACCAGCTTTTTCGTGAAATCCGCCTGTGTGCGGGGGTCCAAGATCTAATGGACACCTATTAAGGGTTGACAGTTAACTGTTTCGTCCTAAAGGGACTCTTCAGAACACTGCATGGTCAATGTCACACTTTGTAAAGCTAAAGAGATATAAATCTCATCTTACGATATTCGTAAGAGAAATGAATAAATAATGCCTACGATACCGTATGCTTTCACAAAAGTGGCGACATCTACAAATACAAAAGACACTACCAGAGTAAAAACAAAAAAGGCATGCAGATGAAATGAAAAACCGTACCGATGACCGTGACATAATTTGTCCCCTCAGGTCGGGTCAATGCATTTTGTATTTTTACCGCCTTCGCGACGTCAGCGGAGTGTAACCCAAAAATACTACAAACATAAAGTTTAGTACCCGTGAATAAAGAAATAACAATTTTTCGTGGCTAACCGGGCATAAAAAGATTTTGTTTCTCTTGCATTTTTTAAGGGGCTCTTCAAAATACTTCATGGTCAATGTGACACTTTTGTAAAGCTGTCGAGAAGAAGAATAAAAAAGAGATTTTCTATATAGATTTACAAAAGTGTCACATTGACCATGCAGTGTTCTGAAGAGTCCCTTAACAACGAAACAGTTAACTGTCAACACCTAATAGGTGTCCATTAGATCTTGGATCCCTTTGGGTGTACAGCTTTCGAGCTGCCCATGGAAAAATGCAAGAGAAACAAAATTTTTCTATGCCCGCTTAGCCACGGAAAATTGTTGTTTCTTTATTCACCGGTACTAAACTTTATGTTTATTCTAAATACCTGTGCAGGTAGTGTGGGCATAAAATGTCTCGTAGGCATAGGTGCAAGTTTTACGCTGCGCACAGACAATGAACAAATAATTTCTTTTGCGGCTTTGTGCTTTGCAAAGGGGGAAACCATCACTTAATCTAATCTACAATCTAAAATCTACAATGGTATAAGGTATAGGTTACAAACATACCTCTGGAAGTTGAACCAAAGGTGGTTCCTCATCAGTGGGAATCGCCTTGAGGGTGACCTTTTGATAAAGCGTTCGATTTGTCCACAGGAAAATTCCTAAATAATCGACATGCGCTGTTGCCAGAGCTTCTCCTAAACAAAATTTATTTTTTAAATAAGAGAAAATTTCATTGTTAAAAAGAAGCTTTTCATTGTGACGCCCAAATAATTTCAATAGCAATTAAAAGTTAAAAGCCTTATCTCGATATATCAAGTAGTTTTCGACCTACGGGTGGGTTTTCAAAAGTTTGCATTTTGGAAGGGGCATATAACTTTTTATTTATTAAAATTTAATTTTGATGTAAATTGTTTTTTTTAAATAGTTTTTATTTCTTTCAAAATGACGTATCACATCTAAAAATTGTTTTTTCTATCTCCCCTGGAAAAACCCTAAGCTCCCCAAAATACCCAATTGCGGATCACACTGTACAAGCCAAGGGTAAAGGAAGAACACATACCTTTAGTTCTTAAATTTCAAAATTTTAACTCGAATATGATGTATAAAAAAGGTTTGCCAATGAGAATTTTGTAATTGTATAATTTCTTGCCGTGTACAAGAACGACGAAAGATTACCAAAGCAGGTCCTAGAATGGCAACCAATAGAGCGCAGAAAAAGAGGGCGTCATAAACTTGAATGGCAACAGTCAATCCAAAGATCATAAAGTCAAAAAAACCTGACAGAAGAAAAAAAAGATTGAAGGAGGTGGAGAATAGACGTAGAAAAACCTTCTAAACCAACATAGTACGTAGTAGTAGTATAATTTCTTGGACACACATAAAGTATGTACAGCGTCATTATTCAGGCCTTAACCAGCGGGTAATAAATATAAATACAAAAGTTACATAATTTCATTCTTATTATCTTTTGGACTATGTCCGAAGTGTCAGATGTCGTTCCATATGTCAAATTTTGCCAGCAACTTTTTAAGTTAAAGCAAGTACCCTGTATATTTTCTGTCAGGACGAAAGACATATTTACGCTTTAAAAAAATATAGTTTGTCCGTTTTTGAGTTTTTTAGGTTAGAAATTTACATTCAAGTATACAGAACGTTGGCCCAGGTGGATTATCATAGGATTTCTTTAGTTCTGAAAAATAATATACAGGATGTTCTCTTTAATTTAAAAAAGTTACTGTCAAAATTTTACATCTAACATAGTCCAAAAGTTAACATGAGAAAAGTATAGCATCACATACATTAACGCCAATGACCATATCCTGTCCGGCCAGAATAAAATGAGACGCAAAGGAAATGGCCCAAATTAATCTATCTCGAAATGGCCCAACTTAATCAATCTCCCTCTGTTTACAGCACTTTGGTCTAACTGGGTTGTCTTCCTTTTAAGCAAATTTACCATGAATAAAATTTTAATATTACAAGAAAAAACGGTACTCGTCTGGTACGTTTAATGAAATCGACTCCAGACCGTTCATTATTCACACCCTTTTATTGGGTTTCTATTGTTACCGCTGGCTCAACTCAAATCCGGCCCGTTCACTATTATTGGGCTTCCATTGTTATCAATGGGCTCAAACAGGATGACTAGGCACGTTTCATACACACAAAAAGAAACAGTGGCGTATCATTTACTCTTTTTAATTTTTTAATAAAACTGTGTGGAGTTTCAATTTTGAAGATATAACGAATGGTTTTGGATTTTTGCAATTTTTAGAAATTCAATTGGTATTTTTTTAGGTTTCTAGATTCGTGAGCACCTACCTATTGAAATAGGTAGATACCTATATAATATAATAAGTACAAGTTTTGAGAAAATATAACTCTTTAAGAAAAATAAGGTATAGAGTTTTCCAGCAAAATAAGGCTAAGGAGGAATAAAATATAAAATTAATACCTAACAATGATGAATTAAAAAATTATAGCACGCCACTGGACAGAGAAAGGTAGCGCTAATTGAAGCCATCTCTTTTGCGCCTCATTTTATTCTGGCCGGACAATACTACTAATACTACTAACTTACCTGTAGGTGACATATCGATGGAAATACAAGCTGCATCTGTCGCGTACTGATCCACTAACTGTCCGGATGGGATATCCCAAGTTCGAATGCTGCAGTCCATAGAAGCAGTAACTAAAACAATGTCAAAACTTAAACAAACGGTTAGCGTTTACTTCCGCACAAAATAAGGCTGCTGTGGCTTAAAAGCTGACCTTTTAATTTAATTTAAATCGTCTCTATCAGCCCCTCAATGTAATATACAATAACAAAATACATATTCCTAATGTAACAAGTTTACTGCATTAGAGCACAAAACAATAAATTGAAGTTTAGCTTTCTCATTAATCTGAGTTAATTAAGGTGTTATTCTTACACTTAACCTCAACTCAACTTGTGCACTAAAGTGTAGTAATAGTAGTACTAGTAGTAGATCTAAAGCCAACCCACTTCACAAAGGTAGAAACATCCTAGGCTATAAGAGCATATTTGGTTCTACCAGTCGGTTAGTTTTTTTTTGAGTTGAAGTTTTTAAGTAAAGAAATGATTTTTTAATATGGAAGGATTATTAATTAGAAGCCGTTTTTATACACGCGTGTAATAAGTATTAAACTTATCTCTAATAATATTAGCTCACACATATACTATACTATAGTAGTGTGAGCTATAGTGATCCTAATTTTTTCGAGAAAAAAAAAGTTGCTCCGATTTCAAAATTTTTTATATATCTTTGCGTTTCAGATGATTTTAAAACTTTTTTGTTGTGTTGTCTGTCTGTCTGTCTGTCTGTCTGTCTGTCTGTCTGTCTGTATGTCTGTCTGTAACGACCAAAGCGCATAACTCAAAAACCGCTAGCCCGATTCTAATGAAATTTGGTACCTAAGCTGGGTTTTGGCCCGAGATGGTCCCATTTAAAAATGAACAAAATCCACCAAACACAAGCCAAATAAAAGGGTGGGGGTAGATTTCAAAAATTAAGTTTATGTAAAAATATGGCTTGTGTGATATCAAACGAAAGGTAATTGCATCTGGAGTTAAATAAAATACATTTTACTTTTAAAAAAAGGGTGGGGGTAAATGAAAAAAATTAGTGTTTATATGGAAGTATGGCGTGTGTGATATCAAACGAAAGGTAATTGAGTCTGGAGTTAATCAAAATACATTTTAGTTTTAAAAAAAAGGTGGGGGTAGATTTGAAAAATTAAAGTTTAAGTCAAAACATGGCTTGTGTGGTATCAAACGAAAGGTAATTAAGTCTGGAGTTCAATAAAATATATTTCAGTTTTTAGTTATATTAGCTCACACGTACACTATAACTACAGTACCCAGTGTGAGCTTAGGTGCCCATAGATTGGCAGAGTATTTTTTTTAGTCTGGCTTAGACAATTAATATTAAAATATTATAAAAAATATTCAAATCTACAGCTGTAACAAATTAAGTTGTTGCAGGTGTCGCTGCAGCCAGATTTTCAAGTGTTGTAGGAGACAGGTATTGGGATGCTACAGCAGAAGAATAATCAGGTGATAGTAGTAGTAGTGGGGAGAACATTTTTGGTCTAGCGACTAGGCACACGGCGCACAGTGCGGACAAAAATAGGGTTTTTGGACAATATTCAATATCTTTGTGGTTTTTCAAAAAAGTTAATTTTTTTATAGGGTATGTGATAAAGTGTAGTCTAAAGGGTAAACTAAGTAAAACTTTTTTAAATATATATATGTCATTTTATTTAAAATATTAAAAAAATTAATTAAAGTACATTCAGTTTAACCTGCAGTTACGTTAAAAATAAAAATCAATTTACTTTTGTGTTAGAAATTAAACTAAAATTATTTTTTTTATTCGGATTCATTGGCGTAGTTAGGAAGGCTTGGGGGGCTAAGTCCGTTCCAGAAAAATTAAATTAGCAACCCCAAAATAATTATTTTTACCATACACACACCCATTGCACCCTCAGTTTCTTTGTTCTTAAAGATGATTCTTTTAGGCCGTCCACGATTCGGTCTGGGTACGGCCTCTGTTTCCGAATCTGTATTTTTTGATTTTTCTGAATCCGTTTTATAACAAAATTTCTCAGATATAATATCTTTATTTAACCATTCGAAATAAAGGTTTTGAAAATAAATTTTGTAGCGTCTTTGAGACTGAAACTTTTGCAAAAATTTCATGATGTCTTATTTAGAATTTGGTTATTTTTGTCAGAACATTCTTCTAAACCCAACAAGGGTTGAATTATTTTGAAAATATTTTACACCTTCAGATTTTCGTGAGATGCCACTCATTTAACAAGTCTGAATGTTTTATGCTTATGCGTTCTAAAAGTAAAGAAAAATGATAAAATAGTATATTATCTTCTTAGGGACTTAAATGGCACTTTTATCCCGAGAAGAAAAAATTGTATGTAGCTACAGTTCGCCGAGTGCTCAAAAGATACTTTAGTCATTTTTGGGCCCCGTTTTTATTAAAATTATTTTGCAAGAAAAACAGACTTCCCATTTTTACGTTTTATCTTTGAACGTCTTTATCTCTAAAATTTGTGTTAAAAAGCGCACTTTTGATCTCCAATGTGCAAAAAAACTATTTTTTTTTAAATATTTGCCCACACAAACACCAGAATAATTTTTGGCATATATATTTTAAGACTGACTGCAGTATTTTTATAATTTTATTATTGCCTACCTCAAATTATTGTTTTTGTGCGTTCCCATTGACAAAAAACGGCCAATACGATATTCGATTCTAAAATATTAGTAGTATAAGGTGACTTAGTACCATAAATATTTTGGGAATTTTTTTAAAATTTATTATCACCTATAACCACTCGCCATCACCGAATAATAAGCCTCATATCTTCTCCAGATTTAGTGCTATTTTTGACCCCTTGCTGCCGCCATTTTTGACGTTGATAAGAGCTATCATAATTTTATATTTGTCCAAATGGCGGCAAGACTGGTTTTAAGGGTATACCTAAACAGGAGATGAAGTGAGGCCTCTCAATCGGGGTGGTAACCAATGTGTTAAAAATTATTAGGATTGAAAAATACAGCACCCTTAGTAGCAGCCAGTAACAAAAAATATTTATGACACCTTTTTGCTAATTCATTGGACTAATATTTAGGATATATGCCAGACCTTGCAAATCTTTGCAATTTTTTATAACCTTAATAAAATTTAAAAAATATTTTTTTTTGTAAGCATGACAGTTTTAATTAAATTATTTTAAAAGCGAGACGTCAATTTGACAAAATTTTATTTAAACAAATAGCGTAAATATATATATATCACTGTAATACTTAAATGCAGAACCAGTAAAATTAATTTTCTGATAGGTATTTTATACGATTTTTTTGTACCTGTTTTAAAATAACGACTTTAACTATTTATTTTGTTCACTTTCGCAAGTGTGACTAAAAAATAGGTTATGATTACAGATAAACTGGACATTTATCTATATTTTTGCAATATTAAAACTTTTAAAATGTAAACTCAGTTTTTCGAATATTGCCCACAGGAGTCCGCACTGTGCGGCGCGCCCTTTTCGCAAACCCCGATTTGTCCGTACATCATATTCCAAACTAATGCATGTACCCCTTAGGATACAAGTTTTCCTCTCAAAAATAACTTAAATTTGCTTGTCCTCTCTTTGTCGAGGGCAGGAATCTTTATACTGCGTAGTATACACGCTTTGACACCCCTTCCCTTTGGTTAAAGACGAGAGACTTATTTCCTTTTCTGCGCAACAGTCGTGGTCGTTGTGAGTTGACTTTGATAGGATTCTTATGCTGGCGCCATCCTGGTACCCACTACATAGTACTTAGAGCAGGCTCCTGGGTTATTAATCCTGATTCCTCGACTGGCTACGTGTCGGCTCCTGGACTACACTAACTTATGTTTTTGTGTGCATCACACGCCATTTCGATGACGACTGTTGAACGGTGAAAAGGAAGTGGACAGCAGGGCGATGAGACTTTTTTTAAGTGTATGCTATGCTATGAAAAATTGTAATATTTTCTTTGAAGCAATAAATAAAAAGTAAAGTAAGTACTAGACAGGGAATGAGAGCTACGAAGCCGAGATAAAATATAAACTTCCGTGTTATGTGACGTATTTTCTTTGAACCAGCAACGAAAATGGAAACACGACCCATTGCAGGCAAGATAAAAAACGATTTAACAAATAATATAGAGCGAACTATATTTTTTTCTTATCTTAAAACGTCGGTACAGCTTGCGTCTCTGTCAAACACTCTTTTTGAAGACGTAAGAAATACGTTCGATTAAATGCGACAAGAACCTCCGCATAGACTGAATATATTGCGTTTCAAAGATAATTTATTCCGTTTTAAACTTATCTCAGACACGGACAGCTTGCATCCCTCTCGAACCTACAACATTAAGCGCAAAAGAGATACGACGGGTCAGATCGAGCCGATATTCTTCGCTAGTCTCGACATTTTCAGTGGTTTTCCTACGCTTTTTCCGTAATATTTATGAAATTAACCACAAATTTGTTTTTAGCTCATACATATACTATACTATAGTAGTGTGAGCTATGGTGATCCTAATGTTTTCGAGAAAAAAAAAGTTGCTCCGATTTCAAAATTTTTTATATATCTTTGCGTTTCAGATGATTTTGAAACTTTTTTGTTGCGCCGTCTGTCTGTCTGTCTGTCTGTCTGTCTGTCTGTCTGTATGTCTGTCTGTATGTCTGTAACGACCAACGCGCATAACTCAAAAACCGCTTGGCCGATTTTAATGAAATTTGGTACCTAGGCTGGGTCTTGGGTCGAGATGGTCCCATTTAAAAATGAACAAAATCCACCAAACACAAACCAAATAAAAGGGTGGGGGTAGATTTCAAAAATTAGAGTTTATGTGAAAATATGGCGTGTGTGATATCAAACGAAAGGTAATTGAGTCTGGAGTTAAACAAAATACATTTTAATTTATTTTAAAAAAAGGGTGGGGGTATATTTCAAAAATTAGAGTTTAAGTGAAAATATGGCGTGTGTGATATCAAACGAAAGGTAATTGAGTCCGGAGTTTAACAAAATACGTTATAGTTTTTTTTAAGGGTGGTGGTAGATTTCAAAAACTAGAGTTTAAGTCAAAACATGGCTTGTGTGGTATCAAACAAAAGGTAATTTAGTCTGGAGTTGAATAAAATATATTTCAGTTTTTAGTTATATTAGCTCACACATACACTATAACTATAGTACCTAGTGTGAGCTTAGGGGCCCATATATTGGCAGAGTATTTAAGAAGGGACTAGCGTGATCATAAACAAAACTAAAAGGCGAATAAATGAAGATGATGAAAACTGAACAGAAAATATAAACTGTGCCTACATCAATCAAACCAATCAGCTAGCGTAACCTCGGATCTAAGGTAAAAATCTAATGTTACTACGGAGACAGCTAAGCTACGGCCAATCTTAGTAGGTATCCTTAGTCCAAGTTCTATCACTATCACCCTCCCTCTCTAAGGACGAGCCCGAAAATTAAATAGCCTCAAAAATCGCTTTTGATAATAATTACTATAAAAATACTCTGCCAATATATGGGCCCCTAAGCTCACACTGGGTACTATAGTTATAGTGTACGTGTGAGCTAATATAACTAAAAACTGAAATATATTTTATTTAACTCCACACTAAATTACCTTTTGTTTGATACCACACAAGCCATGTTTTGACTTAAACTCAAAATTTTGAAATCCACCCCCACCCTTAAAAAAACAAAAACTAAAATGTATTTTGTTAAACTCCGGACTCAATTACCTTTCGTTTGATATCACACACGCCATATTTTCACTTAAACTCTAATTTTTGAAATATACCCCCACCCTCTTTTTAAAATAAATTAAAATGTATTTTGTTTAACTCCAGACTCAATTACCTTTCGTTTGATATCACACACGACATATTTTCACATAAACTCTAATTTTTGAAATCTATTCCCACCCTTTTATTTGGTTTGTGTTCGGTGGATTTTGTTCATTTTGAAATGGGACCATCTCGACCCAAGGCCCAGCCTAGGTACCAAATTTCATTAAAATCGGCCAAGCGGTTTTTGAGTTATGCGTGTTGGTCGTTACAGACAGACATACAGACAGACAGACGGCGCAACAAAAAAGTTTCAAAATCATCTGAAACGCAGAGATATATAAAAATTTTTGAAATCGGAGCAACTTTTTTTTCTCGAAAAAATTAGGATCACCATAGCTCACACTACTATAGTATAGTATATGTGTGAGCTAAAAATATAAACTGATATAATACTATAATAGTGTGGGAGTGTAAATTTAAGTAGAAAAGCAACAATTACTAAAAAATTTTAGGCCAATCACAATCCTTTCTTCCTTTTCAAAAGTTTTTGAAAGAGCAATATATAACAGACTAATGAGATTTATTGAGAAGAATAATATTTTAAGCCCCACTCAATTTGGCTTTCGACCAAAAAAATCTACACAATTGGCAATTTATCAGGCTATCCAATATATTCTGGAGGGGGTTGATAGGAATGAAGGAGTTGCTGGGCTTTTCTTCGACTTATCAAAAGCATTTGATACAATTGATCACAAGACACTTTTGAAAAAGCTGGACAAATATGGTATGAGAGGAACTTGTAATAAACTTATCAATTCTTATCTTTCTTCACGAAAACAATTTATTAGTATTTTATCTAATAACATAAGTTACGCTTCAAAAAAAACTCAAGTTGAGCAGGGAGTACCGCAAGGGTCAGTTCTTGGTCCCCTGCTTTTCCTTCTTTATGCCAACAGTCTATGTGATGGGTTTGTCGTGGGACTGATCTGCCAGTTTGCTGACGACAGTACGGTGCTGCTGACGGGTCGGTCTGCCGAGGAACTGTCCAGACTCTGTTCGCAAGCCACACAAGAAATGGAAGAATGGTGTAAAAAGCATAACCTAAGACTAAATACTGAAAAAACGGGACTCCTGAGTTTTCAAAAAAACAAAAGTAATAATGCATCTTTATATGTTAGGGGTAGCCTAAGAACGATACCAATAGTAGAAAATGTTGACTTTCTTGGAACACAACTTGATCAAACACTTAGCTGGGTTAAAACAACTGAGAAACTAGTATCAAGATTAAGCAGCAGCTGTGCTGTTATAAGGAGGTTGCGAGATAAATTATCTCATGAAACAATTAAACTTTTTTACAATGCAATTGTACAATCTGCAATAAGCTATGGTATCCTCTTTTGGGGCTCCTCGACCGCTGCAAATCGTGTTTTTATAGCGCAAAAACGCATTATAAGATGTATCTATAATTTGCATCCCCAAGTGTCATGCGTGCCCTACTTTAAAAAGCTTGGAGTACTTACAGCTCCATCTTTGTATTTTCTAGCTCTAGTAACATTGGTTAAAAAAAACCCAGAATTATTTGTAAAAAACTCCAGCCGATATAATAATATGCACATTTCCACAAGATTCAGAGATAACCTACGAATTCCAGCTCATAGCTCCACTTTCTTTGAAAAGGGTCCCCAGTACAGAGCAATAAAAGCTTTTGAAACTTTGCCATCAAATATTAAAGAAATACAAGACCATCAAAAATTCAGAAGGGAAACTGTTGAGTACCTAAATCTTAAATGTTATTATGACTTTAACTTTAATTGAAAAAAAAACACATTTTATTTAATTTGTATCTACTATTTTAATCTGTCTTTTAACCTTTGTATCTGTCTTTTTAACCTGTTATTTATTTGTCTATAAGCCAATATTTTAACAATAGTGACATTTCATATAGTTTATTTGTGTCAACATAGAATAAATAAGTGAAATGTAACAATTTTTTCTAGAATAGATTTAGGCTTAGATCCTAGTTTTAGACGTTGTCTGTGTGATTGTATTGATCATCTGTTTGGACAATAAAGAAAGTAAAGTAAAGGTAAAACGTTGCCAAAACAGAAAAAAACCAAAACAAAACGTGTCTTGTACCTCTTTCCAACTCATTAATTTTATTTTAGATAAAGTTTTAAAACAAATCTAGATTTATGAATTAAGTATTCCGACGCTAACCCTACAAGTCAAAGATATGCCTTTCAAATGAATTTATTTCTAAACTTTTGTTTTTTTAAATATTTTTTATTTGGTCTTTTTGCATTTCCGATCTTTGGCTCATCGATTACTGTCGATCTTTGTTCAGTCTCCCACATAATATTGTTTTTTTTTAAACAAACTTTTGGTTTCTGAAATGTTTAAAATTTAGCATTTTTTATTTGGAGTTCAAATTTCTCGTAAAGCGACGCGTCAGATTTACTTTTATGTCAAACTATTTTTCAATTTTTTACAATAAAATGAATATAAAAACCAAACAATCAGTGTTATTAGTCTGAAAACAATATGACACTACAACGACCATCTTTTTCAAAATGATTTGTCAAAAACAGACATAAACAATTAAATATTTTTTCTATAAGCGTGCGGAAAAGTCCACTTTTCCGCACGCATTTTAGTGTGGAAAGTGCCACTTTTCCGCACTAGTGCGGAAAAATATTTTTTCCGCACTAGCGGAAAAGTAAATTTGTTACGATTTTGAGGTGTTCTATAACATTTAGACCGTTCAAAATACATTTGTATCTTTCCTACCACACGAAATATCCTAAAAATATTCAAATTGACTAAAATTCTGCTATATTTTCAATATTTTCGATAAAATAAAGTTTTCAGTAAAATAGGTTCAAATTATAAGTTTTAAACCTCCCCGGTATAAATATCGTCATTGTCAATGTCAAACAACAATGAACACTAGTGGTTTTAGATTTGGCATCTTAAATCACCATAGCAACAAAGTACAAACAAACTGTCAAAACAAAGCCAATTTTGCAGATACAAGCGTCTTTTGAATTTTTCAAACAAAAAAATCAGATTTTCAATGGATTCTTTCCCGTCAGTTCTAGAAGCCGCTAGAATGTGAATAATAATAATTGATTTGATTAAAACGTTTTGAATATAAATAATTTTCTGATTAATTTTTAGTTTTTTCCTCACGCTTATAGAAAAAATAGTGTACCTAACTCGTGCGTAAAGTGTCTTTTCCGCACTTGATTGCTGGCCAAACTCCGCTATCGCGTCGTTTGGCCATCTGAAATCGCGTGCGGAAAAGAGGCACTTTCCGCACTAGTTAGGTAAACTACTATTACCTACTCGTGTGCGGTAAAGTTACTTTACCGCACGCGCACCACTTTAGCAACCTTAGCAACGTATCAATAAGACAGCTTCAATATTTGTTTACATTTCACTTCCATCTAATTTGACATGTTTATTTATAAATTACAATCAATTTTTTGAAAAAAAAAGGTACTCATAGGTAAAATATTGTACCTAACACATGCGAAAAGTGTCCAACTGCCGTCGCGTGTGGTAAAGTATTACTTTCCGCACTTGTTAGGTAAATACCTATAAAAGTTATATGGCCGTGACGTGCCCATAAAAAAATCGTGTCTCGCCTTGTGACGTCAATGAAGTGGTGGATCATGACCTGTCCGTTTTAAAAGCCCTGGATAAACTTACCCAACCATCTGGAATCCGGGCTAAAACTAACGTCTGTCAATTGCGCCACGTGTCCAACAAATTTTCTGACAATCCGTCGCGTGTCAATGTCAACTATGACTACAGAAAAGTCTTCCAAAGCCACGGCCAACATGGAACTTTCTCTGTGGCTGCGCATAAAACGTATTGGCTCTTGTAGGTTGACCTCGGTTAGATGACTCTGACCTTAATAATAAAAATGATTTTGACTTTACTGTGAAACAGACAATATCCTAGTAAGGTTGTTGACGAACTTCAATTATCAACACATTCGCTCGGCAAAATTTGATATACAGTGCGGACATAAAAATCTCTCACCCCTTGATAACTTTTAAACAAAATTAGAATTTAATAAAACTAAAAAGCATGACTATTTAGAACACTTTTACTACTTTTTAAAGTGTTCCTTAAAAAATCATGAACAACTTTAAACTTTTAAATAAGAAGCGGGTCGAGTGATACTTTGATTAAAAGGTAGTTTAATTCATTAATCAAAAATGTTAACATTTTTAAAATCGGTTCAATACTTATAAAGTTATGGGAGTTTTCAATAATAGTCCGTGCAACTCCTTTTACCTTTAAGCAGTTTGAGATGTTGCGTTAAGTTAAAAATTCAGTTATAACATTGTTGCTACCTTTTGATGTAGTTTTTATTACTGTAATATTGCTATTTAAAAACTGGTTCATTACTTACCGAGTTATGAGTATTTTTGATTTTATTGCGCGCAACTTTACTTAGTTTAAGTAATTCAAGATGAAATAAAAAGTAAGTTCACTGATGACACTTTTTAACGTTTTTGAAGTGTAAATTTCTTTAGGCGCGTTTAGCAGTTTTTGTGGGTAGTGAATTGAACTGAGCCGTCAGGCTCAGCTATGTAACGCTCATTCGGGTGAAGTCGGCTCGAGTCGACTAACTGTTAGAGGAAAATTCAGCGAGCGATATGATGATGCAGATGAAGGCCAGTATTATAAATTTTGCCTCGTTGAAGTTTACACTTTGCCGTGTGGTCTTAAGCACACACAATTTTTTTTAAACTTTTTAACGTTTTTTTTACGAACCTTTATGTTTATTTAAGATTATAAGGTCATAGTTTCAAAGATTATTAATGAAAACCCTCATAACTTAATAAGTGCCGATTTAAAATAATTTAAATATTTTAAATGGAGAATCAAATTAGCTTTTAAACAAAGTATTACTTTGACGACCTTTTTATTTAAAAAAAATTAAACTACACGTATATTTAGTGGGAATAAGGACACTGTTGTTCTGGTAAATATACGCTTTAATCTATCCGTAACGTTTCGACAATCGTTTTTTCTTAATCAGATCTTTTTTAACATAGTTTTTAGTTTAACTCATTATATCTGAAACTTGCCAACGGTAAGAGGAGTTGCGTGGACTATAATCAAAAATTCCCATAATCCTTCATTATCATTCATCGATTATTGCACATATTGTAGAGACTTTTAGCTCACACATATACTATACTATAGTAGTGTGAGCTATGGTGATCCTAATTTTTTCGAGAAAAAAAAAGTTGCTCCGATTTCAAAAATTTTTATATATCTTTGCGTTTCAGATGATTTTGAAACGTTTTTGTTGCGCCGTCTGTCTGTCTGTCTGTCTCTCTGTCTGTATGTCTGTCTGTTTGTCTGTCTGTCTGTCTGTCTGTATGTCTGTCTGTAACGATCAACGCGCATAACTCAAAAACCGCTTGGCCGATTTGAATGAAATTTGGTACCTAGGCTGGGTCTTGGGTCGAGATGGTCCCATTTAAAAATGAACAAAATCCACCGAACACAAACCAAATAAAAGGGTGGGGGTTGATTTCAAAAATTAGAGTTTATGTGAAAATATGGCGTGTGTGATATTAAACGAAGGGTAATTGAGTCTGCAATTAAACAAAATACATTTTAATTTATTTTTAAAAAAAGGGTGGGGGTATATTTTAAAAATTAGAGTTTAGTGAAAATATGGCGTGTGTGATATCAAACGAAAGGTAATTGAGTCCGGAGTTTAACAAAATACATTTTAGTTTTTGTTTTTTAGCTCACTACTACTACTCACCACTACTACTATACTATAGTAGTGTGAGCTATGGTGATCCTAATTTTTTCGAGAAAAAAAAAAGTTGCTCCGATTTCAAAATGTTTTATATATCTTTGCGTTTCAGATGATTTTGAAACTTTTTTGTCTCGCCGTCTGTCTGTCTGTCTGTCTGTATGTCTGTCTGTCTGTCTGTCTGTCTGTCTGTAACGACCAACCCGCATAACTCAAAAACCGCTTGTCCGATTTAAATGAAATTTGGCACCTACGCTGGGTCTTGGGCCGTGGTGGTCCCATTTAAAAATGAACGAAATCCACCGAACGCAAGCCAAATAAAAGGGTGATTTCAAAAATGAGAGTTTATGTGAAAATATGGCGTGTGTGATATCAAACGAAAGGTAGTTAAGTCTGGAGTTCAACAAAATGAATTTTAAGTTATTTTAAAAAAAAGGGTTGAGGTAGATGTCAAAAATTGGAGTTTAAGTCAAAACATGGCTTGTGTGGTATCAAACGAAAGGTAATTGAGTCTGGAGTTGAATAAAATATATTTCAGTTTTTAAAAAAAGGGTGGGGGTAGATTTTAAAAATTTGAGTTTAAGTCAAAACATGGCTTGTGTGGTATCAAACGAAAGGTAATTGAGCCTGGAGTTGAACAAAATATATTTCAGTTTTTAGTTATATTAGCTCACACGTACACTATAACTATAGTACCTAGTGTGAGCTTAGGTGCCCATAGATTGGCAGAGTATTTTCAAAGCCCTCTTATTTGACTTTTATTAATTTTAGTTTTGCTTTAAAGTTGAAAAAAAAAACCGAGAAGGAAGAAACAGTCAAGGTTTTAATGAAAATATTCATAGTAAGACTATATATTCATAGTTAGACTATAGACTTGGTGGGTCCTACTTGTTTTAAAACTAGTCTTATTTGGGGTAAATGGGACCTAGTCAATTTTGAATTTAACAATAATTAAAAATGTTGCTATTTGATTAATCTGACAAAGAAACATAAAAATTCTTGCCTACCGCAACTTTTTAAAAAATTACCTTTGCATTTGAATCTCCAGAACTTTAAAGATCCTTCGCTGGCCCCACTAACGACAACTTGATTAAGTGCGTCGCAAGCAGTGCCTCTAACGGCAGTGTCGTGTGCTTTTGGATCGCCGTATGAGTCCCTTTCTGCACCTGACTGCATGTTAAACCTACATATAGCCAAATAAAAAAAATGTAAAAAAAGGCAAAAACTATTTTTGTTATTAAAAAAAAAGGTTAAATAAGGAGCTTTTGTAAATACGTACAAATAAATAAGGAGCTTTTGTAAATACGTACAAAGTGCAGAAATCTTTCGAAAAGAAACATAAAAAATGAACCAGTAAACTGAGAATGAAGACAAAAAGAAAAACTAAAAGTTATGTGAACATTATAACAAGAAATTTTCATAAATAAAAAAGTTGTTTTAAAAATGCAAACTTTTCAGAAAGCTATCATAGCTCTAAAATGGTATATTGTATTAAGATGCAAAATTTGTATTTAAAGTCACCTAAAAAATTAAGCCCAGGCATCCTACTCATTTCTTAATAGCTATTCCAGAAAGTCCCTTAAACCTCAAAGTCCGACTAAATTTGATCACTCTGTACCTAACATTAACCACTTAAATATATTTCCTTAAAACCCTGTATTGCTCACCTATAAACATGTCCAAAACTGTAACCAACCACAACGAAATTTCCGCAGTGACTCAAGCTTAAACATGTTGCGACTACTTCTTCGTTCTTGAGGTTTTTCTTGGTGAAGCGTTCAGGTATCAACTTAAGGTCGCCCATTTTTTTCTTGTCATAGGACCATGTCGTCACCATTGTCAAACCTATATGAAACCGTAAAGTAAAAAATGAACAAGAAAAATAGAAAGTGTGTAATTAAAAAATATAAAAAAGGTTTCGTAGCATATAATTTGCGCGTTTTTCACTTCCCCGTGCTGGAAAAAGATTTTCGTCGGTTTCCAACCTATTCAAAGCCTTAGAAGTACACATCATCCAGAGGCATACAGTACCCAAAAGTGAAAAAACCACCTAACATTGTATATCTAAGGGCACGGCAGTGCCTCGCCAAGTTCGCGCGCCGTAACCATCTTTTCTTGAAACATTTCAGCCGATATTTGACCTATTTAAAACTCTACTTCGGAATAAGCTACGAATCTTAACTTTGCACAGTCGTAGATCTCCATGGAGATAACAACCCCTCCAAGTTTCCTGGAATTCCATAAAATAGTAAAGTAGTTACGAAATTTCAAAAAACGTCGAAATTGCCACTCACTCACTCACTCATGTATAGATTATCAATATTCTACTGTACTTCCAGACATGCTACAAAGCTGAAATTTGGCAGACTGATAGAAATTATGACCAAACCCCTGGAAAAAATCAAAAAACTTCAAAATTTTAATTTATTCCCCTCCCCTATACATTTAAAGTTATGTAAAAAGAGCATCGCCCACTTCCAGAAATGCTAGAGAGTTGAGCTTTGACAGACTGATAAGAACTATGATAAAACTATAGGAAAAAATCAAAAAACCCCAAAATTTTAATTTACTCCCCTCCCCTATACATTTAAAGTTATGTAAATGAAGCATTACCCACTTCCAGAAATGCTAGAGAGTTGAGCTTTGTCAGACTGATAGGAACTATGATAAAACTATAGGAAAAAATAAAAACACCCCAAAATTCTAATTTACTTCCCTCCCCTATAAATGTAAAGTTAAATAAAAGTAACATTGCCTACTTCCAGACATGCTAGAGAGCTGAGCTTTGGAAGACCGATAGTAACTATGATAAAGTTATAGAAAAAAATTAAAACACCCCAAAATTCTAATTTACTTCCTTCCCCTATAAATGTAAAGTTATGTAAAAGTAACACTGCCCACTTCCCGGAACGCTAGAGAGCTGAACTTTTTAAGACTGAAAGACAATATGATAAAACTATATGAAAAAATTTAAAAACACCAACATTTTAATTTACTTCTCTCTCCAATAAATGTAAATTTATATAAAACTAACATTGCCCACTTCCAGAAACGCTAGAGAGCTGAGCATTGGAATGCTAATAGAAATTATGATAAAACCATGCGAAAAAAATTTCAAAAGTCCAATATTTTCATTTACTCTCCTCCCCTATAAATGTAAAGTTATGTAAAAGTAATATTACCCTCTTCCAGAAATGCTAGAGAGCTGAGCATTGGAAGACTGATAGGAACTATGATAAAACTATAGGACAAAATTTAAAAACACGACAATTTTAACTTATTTCCCTCCCTTATACATGTAAAGTTATGTAAAAGTAACATTGTGCACTTTCAGAAACGCTAGAGAGCTGAGCTTTGGAAGGGTGATAGGAAATACGATAAAATCATGGAAAAAAATTAAAAAACCTCAAAAATTTAAGTAAGGCATTGCAAAAGTTTTAAACAATATTCCGCATATTTTACTACTTCAAAAATTAAGTATTATCCAATTCCTTTAAAAAAGAAGTGAAATCATAACAAAAACATTTCATGTAAAAAAAGCCAAGTACGCGAAAATGGCATTCCGTAAAAAGAATTGAGATAAAAGTCAAGCCAAGTTCTCCAATACCAATTTTAAAATGAAAGGTTCTTACTAGTTTGGAAATATTTTTCTAAACTTGGCTATTACTGCTGTAAATAACTCTTAGGCACAGTGCTAAATTGAACATAAAGAAGTTCATTATAAAACATTTCCAAACTAGTAAGAACCTTTCATTTTGAAATTTGTATTGGAGAACTTGGCTTTACTTTTATCTCAATTCTTTTTACGGAATGCCATTTTCGCGTACTTGGCTTGTTTTACGTGAAATGTTTTTGTTATGATAAATCTGCTCCTGCACCAACTACCAAAGAACAAGTGATACCTTTGAAAACTTCAGTCCAGTTCTCAGTTTACGTGTTTCACCGATTTTTGATACAAAATCATTTAGTGCCATTTTTTCGCGTTTAAAAAAAAGCTAAAAATAAAAAAAAATCTGTGTAATTTTTCGTAATATTGACAAGTACCGTTCGAAAGAGACGTAAAAGTTATATATGCCCTGAAAATTTCACAACCATTGGCAAAGAATAGTCTACATATAATTTTTTTAAATTGGCAAAAATAATCAAAATTGGCAAAAATCTTAAAATATTGGTCATTTTTAGCACTTTTAAAATTTCATATCTAGACTATACTTTGTACAATTGATGTGAAAGTTTTAGGACACATATAACTTTTTTTTAAAAACATAAAGGCACTAAATGATTTTTTATCGAAAATCACCGAAACACGTAAACTGAGAACTTGACTGAAATTTTCAAATTTACTACTTGTTCTTGAAAATTCAATAGGTTCACAATGCAAATCCAAGTGATGTAATTTTTTCCAGAGATAGAAAAAATAAAATAAATAAATATAGTATAGCCCTGCCAACATGTCGGTTCAAAAACAACTAAAAATTATTTAGCACCATAGGCGAAAATATCCGCAAAAAACTTTAACGGAGAACTAAACAGTTTAAAATGGCATGACTATTGTTCCGCAGCAAAAATTTTTTGTCCAAAAAGCTACTAATCTTTAAATTAAAGACTGCTTGAAATAAATAAATTCTGGCAACAATTTTTAACTGTGACCAAAATTTGGCATGTAAAATTAAGGTTGAAATATTTCCGTGCCGCACTTTGTCAATATTCATAGTCAAGGTTCACGTAATTTTCATACCGATAATAAAAAAGGATTAAATTCAAGTAATGCAAAATATTGTAAAAACTGGTACTTTTTTACCTAAATGTATTTTACTGTATAAATAAAGAGGATAAATGAACCGATGGAGTTATTGATCATATTTGTCGATGTTGTGTCAAGAAGAAAGGTTTTAAATTTGGCAATTTTTTTTGAGATGACACAATTATTCTGGGAGGAAACCAATTTTAGCTCACACATATACTATACTATAGTAGTGTGAGCTATGGTGATCCTAATTTTTTCGAGAAAAAAAAAGTTGCTCCGATTTCAAAATTTTTTATATATCTTTGCGTTTCAGATGATTTTGAAACTTTTTTGTTGCGCCGTCTGTCTGTCTGTCTGTCTGTCTGTCTGTCTGTCTGTCTGTCTGTCTGTCTGTCTGTCTGTCTGTCTGTCTGTATGTCTGTCTGTGTGTCTGTATGTCTGTCTGTAACGACCAACGCGCATAACTCAAAAACCGCTTGGCCGATTTTAATGAAATTTGGTACCTGGGCTGGGTCTTGGGTCGAGATGGTCCCATTTAAAAATGAACAAAATCCACCGAACACAAACCAAATAAAAGGGTGGGGATAGATTTCAAAAATTAGAGTTTATGTGAAAATATGGCGTGTGTGATATCAAACGAAAGGTAATTGAGTCTGGAGTTAAACAAATTACATTTTAATTTATTTAAAAAAAAAGGGTGGGGGTATATTTCAAAAAATAGAGTTTAAGTGAAAATATGGCGTGTGTGATATCAAACGAAAGGTAATTAAGTCCGGAGTTCAACAAAATACATTTTAGTTTTTGTTTTTTTTTAAGGGTGGGGGTGGATTTCAAAAATTTGAGTTTAAGTCAAAACATGGCTTGTGTGGTATCAAACAAAAGGTAATTTAGTGTGGAGTTGAATAAAATATATTTCAGTTTTTAGTTATATTAGCTCACATAACTATAGTACCTAGTGTGAGCTTAGGGGCCCATATATTGGCAGAGTATATTTTTAGCTCACACTACACTATAGTAGTGTGAGCTATAGTGATCCTAATTTTTTCGAGAAAAAAAAAGTTGCTCCGATTTCAAAAATTTTTATATATTTTTGCGTTTCAGATGATTTTGAAACTTTTTTGTTGCGCCGTCTGTCTGTCTGTCTGTCTGTCTGTCTGTATGTCTGTCTGTCTGTAACGACCAACGCGCATAACTCAAAAACCGCTTGCCCGATTTTAATGAAATTTGGTACCTACGCTGGGTTTTGGGTCGAGATGGTCCCATTTAAAAATTAACAAAATCCACCGAACGCAAGCCAAATAAAAGGGTGGGGGTATATATCAAAAATTAGAGTTTATGTAAAAATATGGCGTGTGTGATATCAAACGAAAGGTAATTGAGTCTGGAGTTAAACAAAATACATTTTAGTTTTTGAAAAAAGGTGGGGGTAGATTTGAAAAATTAAAGTTTAAGTCAAAACATGGCTTGTGTGGTATCAAACTAAAGGTAATTGAGTCTGGAGTTCAATAAAATATATTTCAGTTTTTAGTTATATATTAACTCACACGTACACTATAATTATAATACCTAGTGTGAGCTTAGGTGCCCATAGATTGGCAGAGTATTTTTAATTTTGTCAGATAAATTAAAATTTTTTAAAACTATCTAACTATTCAGCGCAGAGACCAAAAAACTACAAGAGAAGAAAAATCGAAAAAAAAAAAATTTTTTTGTTTATTTGATGTAAATTACGAACAAATTACTTTATATACACGAAAAAAAAACTCGAAAAACAGTGTGTAATAGCGTATAAACCTAGTGATCAAAGAATATTTTTATCCGTCGACAGATTTTAGCCCTTACTACAAACTCTTTGGCTCGGGTCCTTCAAAAGTACCACCTATCTCTAGCTGATTCAAAGTGGGCACGTAGGAAATTTTAGGACAAGATTTTTGATAAAAACCGCATTTTGATATATCAATCCGTGTTTGCGCTACGGGGGCTTTATATTGTCTGCATATAAAATGGCTTGTTTGTAATTTTTAAATATTAATCCAAATTTCATCAGAAACTTTTGGTTTTTGAGATACAGCACAAAGATATATTTTAAACGATGCATAAAAAATGTTTATTTAAATTTTTAATAAAAACTGCGACAAAAAGTATATGTATAAAAATTTTTGAGTGAGACTTCTTTCTACCACTGTACAAAGTTTGAGTTTCGTAGGTCATTCCGAAGTTGAGTTTTAGATAGGTCAAATATGATCTGAAATGTCTAAAGAAAAGATGGTACAGCAGTTTCCGCGCGAACCTGGCGGGGAACTGCCGTGTCCCCAGATAATATAATTTTTTTGTTTAAATACAAAAAAATATATAAATTTTACGTCGATTTCGAAAATCAAGTAAAAAAATGGTCATTCCGTAAGACAAAATATAAATTTGTGGTATATCTCGGAAACTACAAGTGCTTAAATCCTTACTACTACTACCTTAAACTTAAATACTCTGCCAATCTATGGGCACCTAAGTTCACACTTGGTACTATTGTTATAGTGTGAGCTAATATAATCAAAAACTGAAATATATTTTATTCAACTCCAGACTCAATTACCTTTCGTTTGATACCACACAAGCCATGTTTTGACTTAAACTCAAATTTTTTTAATCTACCCCCCACCCTTTTAAAAAAAACTAAAACGTATTTTGTTTAACTCCAGACTCAATTACCTTTCGTTTGATATCACACACGCCATATTTTCACTTAAACTCTAATTTTTGGAATCTACCCCCACCCTTTTATTTGGCTTGCGTTCGGTGGATTTTGTTGATTTTTAAATGGGACCATCACGGCCCAAGACCCAACTTAGGTACCAAATTTCATTAAAATCGGACAAGCGGTTTTTGAGTTATGCGGGTTGGTCGTTACAGACAGACAGACAGACAGACAGACAGACAGACAGA
This sequence comes from Aspidapion aeneum, assembly GCA_963576565.1. NCBI lineage: Eukaryota > Metazoa > Arthropoda > Insecta > Coleoptera > Brentidae > Aspidapion > Aspidapion aeneum. The sequence continues at coordinate 64,086,152 of OY755047.1, forward strand.
CAGACATACAGACAGACAGACAGACAGACAGACAGACAGACAGACAGACAGACAGACAGACAGACAGACAGACAGACAGACAGACAGACAGACAGACAGACAGACAGACAGACAGACAGACAGACAGACAGACAGACAGACAGACAGACAGACAGACAGACAGACAGACAGACAGACAGACAGACAGACAGACAGACAGACAGACAGACAGACAGACAGACAGACAGACAGACAGACAGACAGACAGACAGACAGACAGACAGACAGACAGACAGACAGACAGACAGACAGACAGACAGACAGACAGACAGACAGACAGACAGACAGACAGACAGACAGACAGACAGACAGACAGACAGACAGACAGACAGACAGACAGACAGACAGACAGACAGACAGACAGACAGACAGACAGACAGACAGACAGACAGACAGACAGACAGACAGACATACAGACAGACAGACAGACAGACAGACAGACAGACAGACAGACAGCAAAACAAAAAAGTTTCAAAATCATCTGAAACGCAAAGATATATAAAAATTTTTGAAATCGGAGCAACTTTTTTTTTCTCGAAAAAATTAGGATCACCATAGCTCACACTACTTATAGTAGTAGTGTGAGCTAAAATACTCTGCCAATATATGGGCCCCTAAGCTCACACTAGGTACTATAGTTATAGTGTACGTTTGAGCTAATATAACTAAAAACTGAAATATATTTTATTCAACTCCAGACTAAATTACCTTTTGTTTGATACCACACAAGCCATGTTTTGACTTAATCTCAAATTTTTGAAATATACCCCCACCCTTTTTTTTAAATAAATTAAAATGTATTTTGTTTAACTCCAGACTCAATTACCTTTCGTTTGATATCACAGGCGCCATATTATAATATATATAACTATCATTTTTGAAATCTACCCCCACCCTTTTATTTGGTTTGTGTTCGGTGGATTTTGTTCATTTTTAAATGGGACCATCTCGACCCAAGACCCAGCCTAGGTACCAAATGTCATTAAAATCGCCCAAGCGGTTTTTGAGTTATGCGCGTTGGTCGTTACAGACAGACATACAGACAGACAGACATAAAGACAGACAGACAGACAGACGGCGCAACAAAAAAGTTTCAAAATCATCTGAAACGCAAAGATATATAAAATTTTTTGAAATCGGAGCAATTTTAGCTCACACTACTACTATAAGTAGTGTGAGCTATGGTGATCCTAATTTTTTCGAGAAAAAAAAGTAGCTCCGATTTCAAAAATTTTTATATATCTTTGCGTTTCAGATGATTTTGAAACTTTTTTGTTTTGCTGTCTGTCTGTCTGTATGTCTGTATGTCTGTCTGTCTGTATGTCTGTCTGTAACGACCAACCCGCATAACTCAAAAACTGCTTGTCCGATTTTAATGAAATTTGGTACCTAAGTTGGGTCTTGGGCCGTGATGGTCCCATTTAAAAATGAATAAAATCCACCGAACGCAAGCCAAATAAAAGGGTGGGGGTAGATTCCAAAAATTAAAGTTTATGTGAAAATATGGCGTGTGTGATATCAAACGAAAGGTAATTAAGTCTGGAGTTAAAAAAATTGAATTTTAGTTTATTTAAAAAAAAAGTGGGGGTAGATGTCAAAAATTAGAGTTTAAGTGAAAATATGGCGTGTGTGATATCAAACGAAAGGTAATTGAGTCTGGAGTTAAACAAAATACATTTTAGTTTTTTTTAAGAGGGTGGGGGGTAGATTAAAAAAATTTGAGTTTAAGTCAAAACATGGCTTGTGTGGTATCAAACGAAAGGTAATTAAGTCTGGAGTTGAATAAAATATATTTCAGTTTTTGATTATATTAGCTCACACTATAATTATAGTACCTAGTGTGAGCTTAAGTGCCCATAGATTGGCAGAGTATTTTTTTTCTCGAAAAAATTAGAATCACCATAGCTCACACTACTATAGTATAGTATATGTGTGAGCTAATACTATAGTATAGTATATGTGTGAGCTAAAAAGCTTAAATCCCCTACAAACAAGGCATTTACACCAAAAATAAATTTTAAGAAATAAAAACGTTATAGGCTCAATCCAAAATGCAGACTTTTTAAAAAGCCCTTGTAGCCCAAAACGGGTTGATTTATTAAAATGCGCTTCTTACCAAAAATCTCGTTTTGAAATTTTAGGCTCGCAAAGCGGGGGGTTAGTCCTGCTCTATCTCCCCTATAAGTAGCTAATCCCGCTTAAAAGTGCCCAATTAAATCACCCTATAAAGAGGTACTTTTTAAAAAACTACGACTTTTCCTCACCACTTACCACTATGAATTGCAGCAATATTGTCCCATTCCTTCTCCCTTGTGATTTCTGTGGTAAATTCAGTTATAGGAGGCATTTTGAGTGGATCTTCGATGGCTCTGCCTCGCTTTTTACTGACTTTTCTAATGAAAAAGGAATATAAAAAATACATGTTATGGAGAATTACACAACCCCATATGATATTCCCGTTTTTTTTCGACGCTGAATCCATATGTATATGAAAACGAAAAAAAGAAGGTAAATCATTACTTTGTTAAAAAAAGAAGGTTTGCTCGGAATTTAATGATTTTTGATACATTTATTCCACCTGTCAACGATGGGGAAGAATCCCAAGTAACAAAATTTTCTGATCAGTGGTGTTTTTTTTTAAGCAAAAACTGGCAATTTTGCCCAAACATGTACGAAAATAAATTTAGATATACATATCAAGAACTATTTATACCAGGGTAGCCAGATATGACTTTGTTGGTTGTTTGTTAGGTTTTTAAAAAAACTTTTTTATAAAGTATCAAGCAATGTAATATTTAAACAAACTCAAATTATATAAAAAAAGTAATTTGTTCTTCCAAAAATCATATTGTGTGATATCTTATTCAAAAAGTATTTACAAGACCTTTCAAACAAATTATATATCTCTACTCTGGTATAAACAGTTCTCAAGATATCTAAATTCATTTTAGTACATGTTTGATCAGAAAATCTTGAACGATAAAATGAATGTTGCAAAAATAATTAAAATCGGAAAGGTCTTCCAAACCTCGTTTTTTTTTGTTAATTTCATATAAATTAACTCACTGGAGAAAAATACACAGGAATATTATGGTGTGTCTAACGGATCTCCACAAAAAAATGTCAAAATTACGAATTAGAAATTACACAATGTCGAAAAGACAAAATGTCGAATTATAAAATGTCGAAAAAAATAACACGATCTGGTCAGGTTAGATCTAGTGTAATAATCTAACCAAGACGGGTCAGTTTTTTTGTATATACATATAGTTCAAAATGACAAAATGTCGAAATTACAAAATGCCAAAATTACAAAATGTCAAAAAGACAAAATGTCAAAAAAAACTAAATATCGAATGCGAAATAAAATCCTCTGCCATTCTATGGGCACCTAAGCTCACACTAGGTACTATATTTATAGTGTACGTGAAAGCTAAAAAAACTAAAAACTGAAGTATATTTTATTGAACTCCAGACTTAATTACCTTTCGTTTGATACCACACAAGCCATGTTTTGACTTAAACTCAAATTTTCAAATCTACCCCCACCCTTTTTTTAAAACTAAAATCTATTTTTGTAACTCCAGACTCAATTACCTTTCGTTTGATATGACACACCATATTTCCACACACTAATTTTTTTAATTTACCCCTACCCTTTTTTTAAAATTAACTAAAATGTATTTTGTTTAACTCCAGACTCAATTACCTTTCGTTTAATATCATACACGCCATATTTTTACATAAACTCTAATTTTTGAAATCTACCCCCACCCTTTTATTTGGCTTGTGTTTGATGGATTTTGTTCATCTTTAAATGGGACCATCTCGACCCAAAACCCAGCCAGGTTACAAAATTTCATTAAAATCGAGCAAGTGGTTTTTGACAGACAGACAGACAGACAGACAGACAGACAGACAGACAGACAGACAGACAGACAGACAGACAGACAGACAGACAGACAGACAGACAGACAGACAGACAGACAGACAGACAGACAGACAGACAGACAGACAGACAGACAGACAGACAGACAGACAGACAGACAGACAGACAGACAGACAGACAGACAGACAGACAGACAGACAGACAGACAGACAGACGGCGCGTGCAACAATAAAGTTTCAAAATCATCTAAAACGCAAAGATATATAATTTTTTTTTTAAATCGGAGCAACTTTTTTTTTCTCGAAAAAATTAGGATCACCATAGCTTACACTACTATAGTATAGTAGTAGTGTGAGCTAAAAATAAAACCTAAGCTAACGCGATCTGGTCAGGTTACATTTAGTGTAATAACCTAACCAGAACAGGTTACTATAAAGGGTTAATGTTGAGTAGCTGGACTGTCAGCTAGACTTCGCCCTTTGAAAAGTGCTTTTTTTTTATTTACTAACTACTTATTAAATTTCCAGCAATATTGTACATGGCATTTTTTTCAATAAAGACAATTTATTATTATTATTATTATTATTATTATTATTATTATTATTATTATTATTATTATTATAAAAAGAACTAACCTGATCTAATCATCAGTTTCGTCCGTCGCCCAAAGCACTTGGATATACAAAAAATCGCGACGTACCAAAAAGTTTCGAGAACAAAAAATTCAATAAAGTTCTATTTGTTACTTGGCATTGCCGAACATAGAAATATCTAAAAAACTGCTTTATAGGAAAACAAGTGGCTTTTGTGGCTTTTAATTTTAAAGCAACTTATTTTTGAGAATGATTGTAATAACATAATAAATATTGATAAATAGCCTAAAAAATTAGATATTAATGAGTTGCCTGCCTGGCTTGTAGTTATTGACGTAGAAATTTTTTTTTGAAAAATAGCTATTAATAAAAATATGCTAATTCCCGGGTGAGCTGCTGACTTAGATAGAGATAAAAATTTAAACACAAAATGTATTACGGGTAAAAATGCCCAGAGATTTAGTTTTTAAGATATTTAAAATGATGTGGTTAAAATGGATTAGGATATAAATAGAGAAAAAACCCGCTTACGAGGAAAGTTACGGGAAGTTCAGTCCTATTTTCTTTAGTTAATTACCATCTTTCGAGAGCCTAAAAACACACCTGTTATACGATGCCTTCCCTAAACTTTTGTTAAACTGTTCGGTCTGCGTATTGAATATTCTTAAAGTTGAGTCTCCAGCCGCACTGAGGATGTTGTGCCCATTGGCACCATGAAACCTAAAATAAAGGGCACTTATAATTTATAGAAATACAAAGTATGTCATGTGTATGTGATATGTCAATTAGACACTTTTCAAATTTAAATTTAAAAATATTTTTAAGATTTTAGACTTCTCTGTAGGACTCGAATTTTTTGTTAGAATAATATTGCAAATATAAACATATAAATTTGACCTATAATATGAGAAAAAAAAAATTCAAACTGTCTCATATTTTACCTTGAAAAAGTTCAAAAATGAGACAGGTCAGACGAAATATGAGACAGTGATAATTCACGTACAAACAGCCGGATCGATGTCTAAACCAAAAATAAGACATTTGGAGTAAAATTGAGACATAAGTTTTTGTTTTTTTCTTACTTAAATACAACAAATAAGTGCAAAAATATTTGTTTATAGGAAAACCGATCTACAAAGTCACACGACAAAAGTTTCGGTAACGTTTTTAAAAGTTTTATACCACAAATAAAGCTATGGATTTTGTAATTTTAAATATGAGCCTATTTTTTATAATAAAACAAAATAAATTGAAGGTATGAGGTCCTTACAACTGCTGCTATCAGTTTATAACAGAAAATCTATTGGAATTCAATTATTAGTATTTTGTATTTAAGTGTCTCACTTTTTAACGGGATTTTGGGTGTCTCACTTTCCGTGGCGTATATAGAAAAAAGTTTCGGAGGGGGCCTTGACAGTTTCGGGGGGGGGTCCGAGACCTCATGAGGCAGTATTTTATGCTATTTTATGTTTGTATTCATGAAATATGTGGAAAACATCTAAAAAAATCCTAGCTTCGGGGGGGGCCCGGGCCCCTCAGGCCCCCCCCTTATATACGCCACTGCTCACTTTTATACCACTTGACCCTACATACAGTGGTAGCCAATATCATAGAGTGCTCTAAAATTGTATGCATATTTGATCCTGCTTCAACTATGAAAAAACAAGTGGTACATTCAAAGACCTCAATCTATTTCTCTGTTCACGAGCTATGGCGTTTATTCCAATAAAATTTTTATCTGCCTTTTTGACAGGTTTAAAAAAAAGCTACAAAAAAGATTTTTTCCGTGTAGTATTGGGCAAACGTAACTAGTACTATTTGAAAGAGGAGCCGATATCAGCCAATTTTTGATCATTTCTGCCAATTTAAAAAATTTATATGTAACTATTCTTCATTCAATAGTTATAACATTTTCATTACATTTTACTTTTTACTAGTACTAGTCCCGTTTGTCTAAAAATAGACAGCAAATTTTTTTTTGCTTTTTTTAACCTGCCAAGAAGGCACTAGAATATTTTATGCGAAAAATCGCCATAGCTGGTAAACTGAGAAATAGGTTGAAGTTTTCAAATATACATCTATTTTTTTATAGTTGGAGCAGGATCAAATTTTAGTGCACTCATATTATTTTGGCCACCACTGTATAGTCCTTGCCATAGGCAGTTACACTTTTGTGACATTTCCAACCTCTTTGTTTATCATGTGCAGAATGACAGCAACAAGAAAAATTCTGAAAAACGGCATGTCTTGAGTTGTTTTTATCTATGTGTTTTTTTTGTCAAAATACAGTCAGTATCTTTTTATTTAAGACAATGACGTTTTTGCCTTTAATTTTATACCAGCATGACAATTTAACTTTTCAAATATTTCTGGTTAGGAAATATGTTTAAATCATGTCAACGTTACAAAAGTGTAACTGCGTATGGCAAGGACTATATGTATGTACTACTACTATTATGTCGATTTAGAACATTTTTCTACGTTGTCCGACGCCTATTCTCCACCTACTTCTATACTGACAATCACCTTCTGTCAGATTTTTTTGACTCTTTCATCTTTGGATTGACTGTTGCCATTCTAGTTTAGGACGCCCTCTTTTTCTGCGCCCTATTGGTTGCCATTCTAGGACCTGCTTTGGTAATCTTTCGTCGTTCATCCGTTGTACCTGGCCGTACCATATCAATTGCCTTTTAGTTATGTCATCCGTTATGCTTCCCTCGATTCCCATTCTTTCTTTTATGATCTCATTTCTTATGTGATCTGTTCTAGATATTCTCATTGAACTTCTTAATGCATGCATTTCGACACTTTCCATTTTTGTTTTGTATTTTTCTGTTACGCGACAAGTCTCTATTCCATACAACAGCGCGCTTTTCACCATTGTTTCATATACAGTCGAACCTCTCTAACTCGAACCTCTATAACTCGAACCCCTCTATAACTCAAACCTTTTTACATGTATTTTAACCTATGTAACTCGAGTTTCTATAACTCGAACTCTCCATAACTCGAACTGTTTTGGTTGTCCCTTCAGGTTCGAGTTATAGAGGTTCGACTGTATATTAAATTTTACTTTCTTTTTTATCTCTCTGCTCCATAAAATACTGTTAAGTCATCCAATAACCTTTTTTGCTTTTACTATTATTTTTTCTAGTTCTTTCCAGTCTGTTCCTGTCTTATCAAATGTCAAACCCATACATACTCATTGCATGGAGATATTACTTGTCCATTGTCTAGTTCTAACTCACTGGATTCGTTTCCAATACATAAGTACTGTGTCTTGTCCACGTTCACTGTTAGTCCCCACTTTTGGTATTCTTCCATTAACTTTCTCATCATATACTGTATGGCTTCTTTATCATTAGCTACAATTACTTGGTCGTCAGCAAACTGTAGTGTGTATATGGTAAATCGGTCGTTAAGTTGTATTCCCATGCCGTGCACTTTACGTTTCCAGTTTTTTAGAGCTACTGCGATATCTATTTTAAAAAGAGTTGGAGAGATACAACATCCCTGTCTTAAGCCTTTTGTTACCAGGCATTCTTTTGAAAGCCGATTCCTATTTTTAATTTAGATTTTGACCCTTTGTATAGTTCTTTTATCACTTTTATGTATGTTTGATTGATATTAGTCTGTTCTAACACTGTCCACAATTTTTCTACTGGAGCGGTATCATATGCTTTTTGTAGGTCCACAAAGGTAATATGAGTCTCACAGATATTTATAATATAAGACAAAAAACATTATCACTACAAGATCTGCCTGCACGAAACCCACTTTGCTCTTCTTCGTCTTGTTCATAAAAATCATTCTCTATTAGATCTCTAAGAAGCCTACCGTACAATCTACTTAGAGTACTAGTTACTGAAATTCCTCTGTAATTGTTGCAATCCAGCTTGTTTCCTTTTTTATGTATTGAGGACATGAATGCAATTTTCCAATCATCAGGTACTGGATGTCCGTTTATGCATTGATTGATAATATATGTGAGATTTTCGAGTAGTTTCTCTGATCTATATTTGAGCATTTCAGCATATATTCCTCCAGGTCCGCTAGCTTTTCTGGATTTAAGCTTTTTAATACCATTCTTTATCATTTCTTTTTCGACAATTACTTCCTCTCCTTGTACTTCTGTCTCTCCTCGGAGAGGCTGCCAGATATTCGAGTCTCGTCTCCTGCAGCAGTCCCTTGTAGTGGTCTGTCCATCGTTCTGGTTTGATGATCTGGATGTTTACTTTTTCTTTTGTTGGGTTTTTTAATGTAGAAATTAATTTCCATACGTATGTATGTATCGTATACATATTATGTATGTAACTTTTGTAAAATTTTCGACAAGTTTTATTTTTTAAAGACCACTACACCACATCCTGTACTTTTTACGATTGTATTTCATTTTTTACCAGAGGCCATTTCGAGTATTTAAAGTAAGCTTTTGAAGAAAACCTCAGACGAGTTGATTCTGTTTTCAAGAGGGACACTTTTTTGTGTTCTTAAGATATTTTAATCTCAACCTCTAGCTGGGGTAGCTTTGATCCCTTGATTTAAGATAGGCAAAGTGGGTCAAGTGATACCTCGTTCGAAAGGATTCTTAAATCCATTTACAAGGTTGATATTATTAAAAAAATGAATCAATTAGTCTTCGAGATATTTGCTTTTAAAAAATGTAAAATAATTATTTTAAAAGGAAATATCTTAAAAACAGATCGGTGAAAATTTAAAAAAAGTACAGAATTAGAAAGTCTAATCAAAGCCCTTTATAACAAGCTAATACTTAACCTTGGTTTCCACTTTCAATTTAAAGGATAACTTGCCTCTAACACTAAAATGGGGAAGTGTTAAGTGGCCTCTCGTTATTTTTTACCCATTTATTTTTAATTTACTTGCATTTAAGATCATAATTGCACTAATCGATAAACGTTTGAAATAATATCGTTTATAATCATAATAATGTCTTGCTGTAAAGAAATTTAAAAAAACATTTCGAACAAGGTATCACTTGACCCATTTTCCTTCTTTAAAATCAAGGGATCAAAGCTTTCCCAGCTAGGGCTTGACAGATTATAATATCTTAAGATCACAAAAAAGTGTCCTAGAAAATAAAATCGACCACCAGTATTTACTAAAGAGTCTACAGTGCTAAGTGCTATAATCCTAGGTTTAAAAGTCTACATTTTGGTTGAAGTTTTAACTTATTTTTCCCGTGAATGCAATAGTTTTTAATATTTATATAAATTGTTCATAAATACCTTGGGATATAGGTCATCTTTTTTCGTTGTAACAAAGACATTATTTCCACACAAAGGTTAGAAATAAACAAAAATAATCAAATATTTTAGTTTAACAACGGTAGCCATATTTAAACCTCCAAATGTCACTAGGAAATGTCGCATAAAATACACCGTTTTCAGTCACTGTCAGCTGTCCGCTATATTTTACCATGGCCAACACAAAAATAGAGGCCACGACCCTGAAAAAATCAGCTGTTCTCCCGGGGCTGAATTTTACATTGGGTCTTATGGGAGGTCAGACGTTTTTTTATGATATTTTCAAAATGGCACTACAGATTTCCGCAAAATTTCAGTGAAGTATTCTCAGACACCATCCCGATATTTCACCAAAGGTTTGTAAGGAAGCAACATGATTAAAAGGTTAAAATCTTCAAGATTTAGCATTCCTTATTTTGAATTCAAATTACCCGCCATGTACCACATGGCAACTGTTATATTTGACATGTATTTGACTTTGTCATTTGTGATTGTCACATTCGTTTCTGCTTTAAACTTAATTTTTGTGTGAGCTAATGAAGCGGCTATGAAAAATTAAGGATTACTATACATTTGAAAAATATTGTTCTGCCAGAATAAAATAAAAACAATCTTAAAAACGGCTTTATTTAAAAAAAAATCAAATATTCCAACTTCAATATTTTAAAGACAATCAGCTGTGTCGTAACGTGACCATCAAAAAAAAATCAGCCCCGGATGTAACGTCAACCAGGGCTATCAAAATGGATCCACCACTTTGTTGACGTCACATCCGGGGCTGATTTTTTTTTTGATGGTCACGTTACGACACAGCTGATTGTCTTTAAAATATTGAAGTTGAAATGACGGTTCATGGATATTTGATTGTTTGTAAATAAAGCCGTTTTTGAGATTGTTTTTACTTTATTCTGGCAGAACAATTTTTTTTAAATGTATAGTAAGCCCTAATTTTTCATAGCCGCTTCAATAGCTCACACAAAAATTAAGTTTAAAGCAGAAGCGAATGTGACAATCACATATGACAAAGTCAAATACATGTCAAATATAACAGTTGGCATGTGGTACATGGCGGGTAATTTAAATTCAAAATAAGGAATGCTAAATCTTGAAGATTTTAACCTTTTAATCATGTTGCTTCCTTACAAACCTTTGGTGGAATATCGGGATGGTGTCTGAGAATATTTCAGTGAAATTTTGCGGAAATCTGTAGTGCCATTTTGAAAATATCATAAAAAAACGTCTGACCTCCCATAAGACCCAATGTAAAATTCAGCCCCGGGAGAACAGCTGATTTTTTCAGGGTCGTGGCCTCTATTTTTGTGTTGGCCTTGCGTCAACAAAGTGGAGGATCGTGGCCCGTCCGTTTTGATAGCCCTGATTTTACATGTTAATTTTGTAGACAAGTTAGCGACGATTAAACCGATGGTCAATTGTTTTAGTGAATGAGTAATTGAAAAGGGATTCTAATATATCTTGTGCTTTTTACAGTATTTAAATATTGATACGTATTTAATACGGCAGGGCTATCAAAATGGACGGGCCACGATCCTCCACTTTGTTGACGTCACATCCGGGGCTGATTTTTTTTTGATGGTCACGTTACGACACAGCTGATTGTGTTTAAAATTTTGAAGTTGGAATGACGGTTCATGGATATTTGATTTTTTGTTAAATAGAGCCGTTTTTGAGATTGTTTCTACTTTATTCTGGCAGAACAATTTTTTTTAAATGTATAGTAAGCCCTAATTTTTCATAGCCGCTTCATTAGCTCACACAAAAATTAAGTTTGAAGCAGAAGCGAATGTGACAATCACATATGACAAAGTCAAATACATGTCAAATATAACAGTTGGCATGTGGTACATGGCGGGTAATTTGAATTCAAAATAAGGAATGCTAAATCTTGAAGATTTTAACCTTTTAATCAAGTTGCTTCCTTACAAACCTTTGGTGGAATATCGGGATGGTGTCTGAGAATATTTCACTGAAATTTTGCGGAAATCTGTAGTGCCATTTTGAAAATATCCTAAAAAAACGTCTGACCTCCCATAAGACCCAATGTAAAATTCAGCCCCGGGAGAACAGCTGATTTTTTCAGGGTCGTGGCCTCTATTTTTGTGTTGGCCTTGAATACGGTAATGCATCTACAGATATAGTTTTAAGTTATTTATGTATTATTTAGCTTTGAATATTTTTGTATGTAAGTTTTTTGTCAATCATGGATTATTTCTATTGTTTTTCGAACTTTAAACCACCCCTCAGGGGTGGTACTACAATTTGAGACTATTTTTAACGGGAATCCTACGACTGCACAGACTAAGTTTCCAAAAAATGACATTTGGTTACAAAATTTGTATGTGGCTTTTCTTTATTTCTAAAGTTAATTTGAATTTATATAAGATGAAACTCTGAGAAATGCTTACTATCATATTGCACATTAGGATGAACCAAATCTTTACAGTTATTTGACCTGTGAGTATTAAAATACTCTGCCAATATATGGGCCCCTAAGCTCACACTAGGTACTATAGTTACAGTGTACGTGTGAGCTAATATAACTAAAAACTGAAATAGTTTTTATTTATAACTCCAGACTAAATTACGCTTTGGAAAGCGTTGGAAAACACAAACATAAGCGTACAACTAATTAAGGCCATCCAAGAGTTATACCGCAATATTAAGGCAAAAGTTAAAATAAAAGCAAAACTAACCAAAGGCTTTCAAGTAAATAAAGGTCTTAAACAAGGTTGCTGTATCTCGCCTACGCTCTTCAAGATATACTTGGAACAAGTCCTTAAAGTATGGAAGAGAAAATGCCAAAACATGGGAATTCCGTTGGACGAAACCACCTTGTATACTTTATGTTTCGCCGATGATCAGATAGTAGTGGCTCAGGATTATGACGACCTCGAATATATGACACGAAAACTAATAGAAGAGTACAATAAGTGGGGACTAGAGGTTAATCTCAATAAGACAGAGTATATGTGTATCGGTGGAATGAAACAGGATCTAATCTTAAATACCGGGCAGCGAATTCACTCCTGTGATGAGTATAAATACTTAGGTCTAAAAATTACAGCTGACGGAACACTAGACAAAGCTATAAAAGGTCGAAACGTACAAGGAAGAAAAGCAATAACTTTATTAAATGGAATAATTTGGGACCAAAGTATATCAAAACATAACAAAAAGGTTATATATAACACCATTATAAAAAGTATTATTACATACGGCTCAGAAGTATGGCCAATCAAGGATAGAACAGAAAAAATGCTTTCCGCTACGGAGATGGACTATTGGAGAAGAGCAGCAGGGAAATCAAAAAGAGAAAGAGTTACAAATCAAAGAATAAGAGAAATTATGACAGTGGGTGAACGTACTTTAGTGGATGATATAAGAACAAAACAACTGGTGTGGTACGGACATGTACAAAGAATGAATGATGAAAGACTACCTAAACAAATACTACAATGGAAACCAACTGGCCGAAGAAAACGAGGACGGCCAAGGAGAAGCTGGAGAGAAGGAATAGACAGTGAAATAAGAATAAGAGGCCTAGATGATGAATTATGGGCAAACAGAAACGAGTGGAGATTGGGTATCGGAAGACGTAGAACGTTGTGAAACCGATAAATATATATATACTAAATTACCTTTTATTTGATACCACACAAGGCATGTTTTGACTTGAACTGAAATTTTTTAAATAATAAACCCTTTTTTTAAATAAATTAAAATGTATTTTTCTTAACTCCAGACTCAATTACCTTTCGTTTGATATCACACACGCCATATTTTCACATAAACTCTAGTTTTTGAAATCTACCCCCACCCTTTTATTTGGCTTGTGTTCGGTGGATTTTGTTCATTTTTAAATGGGACCATCTCGACCCAAGGCCCAGCCTAGGTACCAAATTTCATTAAAATCGACCAAGCGGTTTTTGAGTTATGCGTGTTGGTCGTTACAGACAGACATACAGACAGACAGACAGACAGACGGCGCGACAAAAAAGTTTTAAAATCATCTGAAACGCAAAGATATATAAAAAAATTTGAAATGGGAGCAACTTTTTTTTTCTCGAAAAAATTAGGATCACCATAGCTCACACTACTATAGTATAGTATATGTGTGAGCTAAAAATACACTTAAACCGGTCGGTATCAAGTCTATAGACTTGATACTTAAACCCGGTCTACAATGCTAAGTCTTAAGGTCTTAGTAAATACTGGTGGACGTGTCTGAGGATTTTTGTAAAAATCTACTTTAAATTATTAAATTTAAATTTGTCAATATCCTATGGCTTTATCCAAACAAATTGTCGTTAAAACCACACAACTGTAGATATTAATGGAAAAATATTAGATCATATTTCAGAAATTGTTTATTACATTATAGTAGACATATCATATAGGGTGTTCCTTCCTTTAAAGAGGTCTTTAAACAGTTTAGCACATATTCCTAAGGTCAAAATAAGCTGATTTAAACCAATTTAATTTTTTGACGTATTATTTTCACAATTGGTACCCACGAGTTTTTATTTATATTTATTTATTTCAGGATAGGAATCCGAATATGGACACCTTTTCACAGTGGCCTCTAGAGGGTATAATTTGTCATAACTGTTTTTACTTTTTTTGTTAATCTTACCTAATATGATTTGGAGACGCGGCATGCCCTTCTCTTAGTCTCAACAATCTTGCCCCACCATCTGTCATGTCAAAAATCCACAGTTTCAAGGTATTGTCCGGCGAGGATGTGAGTATCAAAGGCTCGTTGGGCAAGCATACCATTCCCGTGACAGCTGCATCATGGGCTGACAGTAGTTGGCTGTGCACTCGACGCTCTTCCAGGTCCCAGAATACGATGTGTCCGGCCGTGCTACCTTATTAACACAAAAATAATACCAATAATGAAATGAAATTCCACACTAGGGGTAAAATTATATTTACAACAATTATATTTTTAAGAAATAAAGTGGAGAGCGAATATAAAGATATGGAGGCAGAAGAACAAGCTGGTTTCAGGGCGGGTAGATCGACTTCAGATCATCTCTTTTGTATAACCCAAGTTATTGAAAAGAAAATGGCATACGGACAAGAGCTCCATCTGCTTTACGTATATTTGCAGAAGGCATATGATAGTATACCACTAAATCTACTTTGGAAAGCGTTGGAAAAAACAAACATAAGCGTACAACTAATTCAGGCCATCAAAGAGTTATACCGCAATAGAAAGGCAAAAGTTAAAATAAAAGCAAAACTAACCAAGGGCTTTCAAGTAAATAAAGGTCTTAAACAAGGTTGCTGTATCTCGCCTACGCTCTTCAAGATATATTTGGAACAGGTCCTTAAAGTCTGGAAGAGAAAATGCCAAAACATGGGAATTCCGTTGAATGAAACCACCTTGTATACTTTATGTTTCGCCGATGATCAGATAGTGGTGGCTCAGGATTATGACGACCTCGAATATATGACACGAAAACTAATAGAAGAGTACAATAAGTGGGGACTAGAGGTTAATATCAATAAGACAGAGTATATGTATATATTGGTGGAACGAAACAGGATCTAATCTTAAATACTGGGCAGCGAATTCAGTCCTGTGATGAGTATAAATACTTAGGTCTAAAAATTACAGCTGACGGAACACTAGACAAAGCTATAAAAGATAGAAACGTACAAGGAAGAAAAGCAATAACTTTTTTAAATGGAATAATTTGGGACCAAAGTATATCAAAACATAACAAAAAGCTTATATATAACACCATTGTAAAAAGTATTATTACATACGGCTCAGAAGTATGGCCAATCAAAGATAGAACAGAAAAAATGCTTTCCGCTACGGAGATGGACTATTGGAGAAGAGCAGCAGGGAAATCAAAAAGAGAAAGAGTTACCAATCAAAGAATAAGAGAAATTATGACAGTGGGTGAACGTACTCTAGTGGATGATATAAGAACAAAACAACTGGTGTGGTACGGACATGTACAAAGAATGGATGATGGAAGACTACCTAAACAAATATTACAATGGAAACCAACTGGCCGAAGAAAACGAGGAAGACCAAGGAGAAGCTGGAGAGAAGGAATAGATAGTGAAATAAGAACAAGAGGCCTAGATGATGAATTATGGGCAAACAGAAACGAGTGGAGATTGGGTATCGGAAGACGTAGAACGTTGTGAAACCGATAAATATATATATATTTTTAAAAAAAGTTTCTTATGCTCAGTTGGAACTCAAACTTTTGGAAACTTTTAAGAGTATAGGAACGCTGGTTCTCAAGGTATTCACTCGACCTACTCATTCAACTGATCTTTATAATTCTTCGTTCCCACCGTTAAGGTAAAAACTCAATAATCTGTATGTTTGTCACCAAATTCTTAGTCATAACAAAAACATTTCATTTAAAAAAAAATCCAAGCACACGAATTCCGGTATTCCGTAAAAAGAATTGAGATAAAAGTAAAGCCAAGTTCTCCAATACAAATTTCAAAATGAAAGGTTCTTACTAGTTTGAATTTTTTTAAAACTTTGCTATACTACTCCTTTACTGCTAAACCATAAAAATTGGAGCTTGAGTTTCGTAGCTTATTCTTAGAGTATTCGTAGAGTTTTAGATAGGTCAAATATGGGCTGAAATGTTTCAAGAAAAGATGGGAGAGCAGTTACAGACAGACTTACAGATAGACAAAATAATAGAGAAAGACAACGCGACAAAAAAGTTGCAAAATCATCTGAAACGCAAAGATATATATATATATATATATATATATATATATATATATATATATAAAAAACTTTGAAATCGGAGCAACTTTTTTTTCTTATTTATTTCTTATTTCTTACTAAACTAAAGATTACCGCTAATTCTATAGGCAATATATATATATATATATATATATATATATATATATAGAGCTCACAGACTATAGGCAATTATAAGCATGGACCGTTCGGTTATTCGTCATCTTTCTTTAAATGCGAGAAATAATCCCCCATTTTCATTGTTTTTTGAACCAAAGAATTTGTGAAAATTTTTTAGTTTTATACAGCTAAAACAAACGATAAATCAAATTTAGAATATTAATTTTAGCAATCTCGGCAACGAGCAATAAAATCTAAAGCTGGAAGGATTGTTGTGTGATTGAAATTTTTTTAATTATTTGTCCCTCTAATAAACCCGGAGCCGGGTTATTATTATTATTACCCAAGTAACATTTCTTTATTTATAGCAGAAGCTAAAAGGTTCCCAGCGCCTTAGCACGTTCCTATTACCCTTATATACCCCTTAGACCTCCTAAATGGGACTCCCCAATTGGTGGTGGCAACCTATGTATTAAACTCACTATAAAACCATAAGAAATAAACTCCAGCTTCGCCCCCTAGCGGTTCCACCAGTATAGAACCTTTTAGAACCTAAAGCTATTATGCCACGTTCTAAAAGCAATCAGAAACGTCCTCTATCCTATTATAAAACTAGATTTGGTAATTTGGTATACTGGCGATTCTGTTGTAAACCATAATACCTTTAGAGTAAAGAAGTTTTCCTATAAAAGCTATGGCGATATTTTAGATTCACAATAAAATAATTTGGGTAAATTGCCAAAAATGTCAGAGTCCCAAAATTATTTTATCACATAAAAATATAACAAGTTTGTCGTTTTGTTGATGATCAAATTGCCTGCCAGATTTATTTTTCTGATAAAATCGTATCTGAAAAGCTTTCAAAACAAGCGCGCCAGCGCGCCAGCTCAAGAATGCTTTTTAATAGTTTTTTGATAACAAAATAACAAATATTTAAAATTAAAAAAAAAATCATTTACACTATTCACCATTAAGAAAGTCTGTTTGGTTTACATAAATCAAAATTAAAGTAAAATTGTTGTTAAAAAACACTGCTAAAACGACTAGATAAATATTTTCTCTTTACAATATTTTTTAAATAAATTTATATACGCCATTATGGTTTTATAGTGGTCACTTGGTTTTATTTGTTACTGTATCGCAACAAGGATTTTTGAGTGCCCTTATGAAACCAACAAAAAAGAACAATGTAAACATAGTCAACAACCTCACTTAAATCTTTTGTATTTGTTTTTAAAGTGTTTAAAAGCGTATAATTCAACACTTTTAAATGTTTTTTTTTGTGCAATTTCGACACAATCGAGAGGGTCAGTGCAATGATATTCGTTATATGATTTCGATATTCGTGCCTGTAGGTTGAAGGGCAACCTCTTATATTGGCCGTCTAAACAGGCCTTATCTAGGCCTGGGTGTCCTACCCAGGAGGACGGAAACTCAACAATTATTAATTATTGGGCTTTAAATAATCAATCTTGCAATAGGTAGGTACCAATCTGTACCTAGGTATATCTATTATTAGCTCACACATATACTATACTATAGTAGTGTGAGCTATGGTGATCCTAATTTTTTCGAGAAAAAAAAAGTTGCTCCGATTTCAAAATTTTTTATATATCTTTGCGTTTCAGATGATTTTGAAACTTTTTTGTTGCGCCGTCTGTCTGTCTGTATGTCTGTCTGTCTGTCTGTAACGACCAACGCGCATAACTCAAAAACCGCTTGGCCGATTTTAATGAAATTTGGTACCTAGGCTGGGTCTTGGGTCGAGATGGTCCCATTTTAAAATGAACAAAATCCACCGAACACAAACCAAGTAAAAGGGTGGGGGTAGATTTCAAAAATTAGAGTTTATGTGAAAATATGGCGTGTGTGATATTAAACGAAAGGTAATTGAGTCTGCAGTTAAACAAAATAAATTTTAATTTATTTTAAAAAAAGGGTGGGGGTATATTTTAAAAATTAGAGTTTAAGTGAAAATATGGCGTGTGTGATATCAAACGAAAGGTAATTGAGTCCGGAGTTTAACAAAATACATTTTAGTTTTTGTTTTTTTTAAGGGTGGGGGTAGATTTCAAAAATTTGAGTTTAAGTCAAAACAGGGCTTGTGTGGTATCAAACAAAAGGTAATTTAGTCTGGAGTTGAATAAAATATATTTCAGTTTTTAGTTATATTCGCTCACACGTACACTATAACTATAGTACCTAGTGTGAGCTTAGGGGCCCATATATTGGCAGAGTATTTTTACAAGAAATACCTAAAAAAATAAAAGACGAAAGTATTTACTTACTTCTGTTAGAACCCTTAAGGAAACAAGGTTTTATATGGCCGCCTATTTAAATAATATTTAATATACAGCTATGTGTAACTATAAATACAAAAGAATTAAGTTTACCTTTAAGTCTTCCTATAAAACCTTTTTAAAATGCCTAAAAGTAATGGCAAAAATCAAGTCTAAAGTCTATAGTTACCACTCTTAAAAACATTAAGGAAACTTGGTTTTATATGGCCGCCTATCTAATCATATTTACTTTTAAACTACTGGTAACTATAAAAATAAAAGGATACAAGATAACCTATTAGCTCTATTATAAAACACTTTTGTGATGACCTAAAGTAATGAAAAAAACTAAATGACCAAAGTTTATTTTTATTTATTTTTTTTTAACTTTAGGTAAAATGCTTTTTTTATAAGACCATCTTTATAAATCAGAAATCAATAAAACCAAAAGTATCTAAAAGGAACAGAAAGAATATCAGTTTTATTATACTCCCTTTATAAATCACTTTTTGGTTGTATAACACCCCTTTAGGTAATTGGCAATATAAATTACCTTTATGTAGCCAAAGTGATCCTAAAACCCATAACAGCACCCTCTAAATAACCTAGGAACCAAATTAATGAAACCTTGAGTGGTAATAATGTTACTTGGATAATATGACAATGAAAATGCATAATATTTTTTTTATCAAATTCATCTAGTTAATTTTAATACACATTGCAAATAGAAATTTGCTTCTGAAAAAAAGAACGTTTTATTTAATTTTACTTCAAAAAATTATCAAACTCGATGCACTTTTCCTTGCATCCCTTATAAGGTGTTTCAAACCACCAATGAAGGACGAGAAGCTGCTCGCCGGGCGAAAACAAGGAAATAACGAGCAGACACATTACAATATTATTTATCGTCATAATTTTTAATCTTACTTTGATACACACGCGGATGATAGTGGTTGATTTCCATCCAGAATTTACGTTTCTGGAATAATAGAGAAGTCGAGCTTGCTTTTTAACTTCATTTTTTACAAACAAAATTTCGAACTTCCATTGTCTTTATTTATTTTAGACAAGACGTTTCGGTTAGTAAGTATCTCTAACCGTTTTCAAGTTTAAACTAAACAATCTAGTCTAGTGGACAGAAACATTCAAACCACTGTATATAGAAAAACCTACACACACGGGACAGTACCTAAATTTTAAGTCTAAGCATTCTGTTGCTACAAAACAAGGAGTTATAAGAATTTTGTATTTAAGAGCCGTAAATATTTGTAGTAATAATAAAGAATTAACCACAGAAATTAACAACATTAAAAAGGACAACAAAATGGTTATTTCAAAAAATTAATAAACTCAACGATCTCTAAATTTGAAAACAAACCAACTGTAGCAAATTCCCAAAATAATAATCCATTGGGTGTTATTAACATTCAATATGTTCAAAGGATTTCAAAAAACATAAGACGAATAGCACCCAGCACTATAATATAAAAACAGTATTTTCAACGGGAAATACGATAAGGAGTTTTGTAACTCAAACAAAACCAGAAAATCCCTCAAATAATAAGGAATTAATTTACCAAATCCCATATGAGTGGTAAATCATATGTAGGTGAAACGCCCTCTTCAGGTTAGAGTAAATGAACATCTAAAAAGTACCCAATTAGGGGATATTAAAAAATCCGGTTAAGCTAATCAGGCATCAAATCAATCACCACATGATTCAGCTAAAGTTTTGCATAAGGAGTCACATTGGCGAAAACGAAAGTTTATTGAAGCTGCGTTTATAATGCAGAATAAAGAAGTTTTCAGTCAACGAAGCACGGAGATACCAAACATATGGAAACCACTCCTTAAGTAAAACAGGCGTCCTAAGATTTTAAAAAAGGGGGGCGGGCCCGTCACACCTGACTGCACACCAAGTACTTATATATATACTTACTAACCGAAACGTCGTGTCTAAAATAAATAAAGGCAATGGAAGTCCAAAATTTTGTTTCTGCTCAATCATTGTCTACGAGTTTCAAACAAAAAGGATTAATTTTTGACATTATTTTTCGTTTACTACCACTGAGTTTCTTAACCCCAAAAACCGGGATTCACACTGGATTTGAACCACGCGTAGGGTACTTTATACCCTCCATGCTTAACTTACCTATACCCTACTCTTTTAAACGCTCTCTGTTAGATTCTTGCATTTAAAGGAAAATATTGAATAAATCAAAGGACTATCGTTAATATTTGTCTCATGTAAAGGACAAATATCTTTACCTGTTGCCATGATTGGATGGCCATCACTCCTGAACGATATACTAGTAACCACACCCCAATCTTGCGTGAACTCAATTATGGATTCGTCAAATTTCAAATTATGCAGAATAATTCGGCCGCTGACAAGGCCCACTGCCACAACGTCCAATGCTGGCGCTTGTTCTATTACGCGAATACCCGAATCCCATCTGAAAATAAATAAATACATTTTGAAACAATAGGCTTAAGGGGGAAAACTTCGCCCGAAAACTGGCCATCTGACAACACTGATATCCTATTTGTCCTAATAGAAATAGAAAACGAGGAAACGGAATACGTCGAAATTTTGCGGGGTGGTTTTTAAAAGCATTTTTGTCAAACGTATCTTAGCAGTTTTTCGCTAATTCATATTAATACAAAAAAAGTTATGGCTAAAACAAAATAATTATTACAAAACAATGCTTGACATTTCAGTAGCCTAGTTGTGTTATAGAAAACTGTAGCGAAATTGTTTCGTTTTTTGTGTTTTTTGGAAATATACGGCAGGAAATTAAAAATCTAACAAGATACGTCTGACAATTAAAAAAAAAACTTTTATGTGAACAGAAAAAATGTTTTTGTGAGTTTTTATAGACGAGATCTTTTAGGATTTTTAAAAGCGTGGTCAATTTTATATTTGCTGCAGGACACCAAATCAGACAAGAGCCATATACCGGTGATGAGTCAATTCGATTGAGAAAATTTAATCAATATCAAGGGACCAAGATTTATATTTATATTTTCAAAAATCTAGAAAATACTCTGCCAATATATGGACCCCTAAGCTCACACTAGGTACTATAGTTATAGTGTACGTGTGAGCTAATATAACTAAAAACTGAAATATATTTTATTCAACTCCGGACTAAATTACCTTTTGTTTGATACCACACAAGCCATGTTTTGACTTAAACTCAAATTTTTGAAATCTACCCCCACCCTTAAAAAAACAAAAACTAAAATGTATTTTGTTAAACAGCAGACTCAATTACCTTTCGTTTGATATCACACACGCCATATTTTCACATAAACTCTAATTTTTGAAATCTACCCCCACCCTTTTATTTGGTTTGTGTTCGGTGCATTTTGTTCATTTTTAAATGGCACCATCTCGAGTCAAGACCCAGCCTAGGTACCAACTTATTTCATTAAAATCGGCCAAGCGGTTTTTGAGTTATGCGCGTTGGTCGTTACAGACAGACAGACAGACAGACAGACAGACAGACAGACAGACAGACAGACAGACAGACAGACAGACAGACAGACAGACAGACAGACAGACAGACAGACAGACAGACAGACAGACAGACAGACAGACAGACAGACAGACAGACAGACAGACAGACAGACAGACAGACAGACAGACAGACAGACAGACAGACAGACAGACAGACAGACAGACAGACAGACAGACAGACAGACAGACAGACAGACAGACAGACAGACAGACAGACAGACAGACAGACAGACAGACAGACAGACAGACAGACAGACAGACAGACAGACAGACAGACAGACAGACAGACAGACAGACAGACAGACAGACAGACAGACAGACAGACAGACAGACAGACAGACAGACAGACAGACAGACAGACAGACAGACAGACAGACAGACAGACAGACAGACAGACAGACAGACAGACAGACAGACAGACAGACAGACAGACAGACAGACAGACAGACAGACAGACAGACAGACAGACAGACAGACAGACAGACAGACAGACAGACAGACAGACAGACAGACAGACAGACAGACAGACAGACAGACAGACAGACAGACAGACAGACAGACAGACAGACAGACAGACAGACAGACAGACAGACAGACAGACAGACAGACAGACAGACAGACAGACAGACAGACAGACAGACAGACAGACAGACAGACAGACAGACAGACAGACAGACAGACAGACAGACAGACAGACAGACAGACAGACAGACAGACAGACAGACAGACAGACAGACAGACAGACAGACAGACAGACAGACAGACAGACAGACAGACAGACAGACAGACAGACAGACAGACAGACAGACAGACAGACAGACAGACAGACAGACAGACAGACAGACAGACAGACAGACAGACAGACAGACAGACAGACAGACAGACAGACAGACAGACAGACAGACAGACAGACAGACAGACAGACAGACAGACAGACAGACATACAGACAGACAGACAGACAGACAGACAGACAGACAGACAGACAGACATACAGACAGACGGCGCAACAAAAAAGTTTCAAAATCATCTGAAACGCAAAGATATATAAAAAATTTTGAAATCGGAGCAACTTTTTTTTTCTCGAAAAAATTAGGATCACCATAGCTCACACTACTATAGTGTAGTATATGTGTGAGCTAAAACTATGGGTATAGCAAAAATCCGATTATGACTGATCAGACCCTTGTTTTTCCGCACCGAGTCTACCGCGAGCTCCATTGTGTAAGACAATATTTTCTACTTACAAAAAAATTTTTTGCGGGCCACTGGCCATAACCTAACAAACAAAATCACGGGATTACGAACCGATTCATAATATAGTTTGTAATAATTGTAATATATCTAACAAGTGCAGAAGAGGCACTAAACACACGCGTTAGGTATGTAGGTACAATATTTTTTCTACGAGGTTGTTTAAACAAAATCAACGTACAAAAATACAAATAACTCATTTATTATGTTTAATTTACGATGATTGCCGAAAACTTTACTTCTTATCCTAACATCTTTGGATCAGGAGATGTTTGTTTTCATATTCTGGCAAGGCCAACACAAAAATGGAGGCCACGACCCTGAAAAAATCAGCTGTTCTCCCGGGGCTGAATTTTACATTGGGTCTTATGGGAGGTCAGACGTTTTTTTATGATACTTTCAAAATGGCACTACAGATTTCCGCAAAATTTCAGTGAAATATTCTCAGACACCATCCCGATATTCCACCAAAGGTTTGTAAGGAAGCAACATGATTAAAAGGTTAAAATCTTCAAGATTTAGCATTCCTTATTTTGAATTCAAATTACCCGCCATGTACCACATGCCAACTGTTATATTTGACATGTATTTGACTTTGTCATATGTGATTGTCACATTCGCTTCTGCTTTAAACTTAATTTTTGTGTGAGCTAATGAAGCGGCTATGAAAAATTAGGGCTTACTATACATTTAAAAAAAATTGTTCTGCCAGAATAAAGTAAAAACAATCTCAAAAACGGCTTTATTTAACAAAAAATCAAATATCCATGAACCGTCATTCCAACTTCAAAATTTTAAAGACAATCAGCTGTGTCGTAACGTGACCATCAAAAAAAAATCAGCCCCGGATGTGACGTCCACAAAGTGGAGGATCGTGGCCCGTCCATTTTGATAGCCCTGATTCTGGATCAAAGATATCGGAAGGTCTTTAATATTTTTATTCTGGATTTATTTGGTGGCAGGCTCATAGTACAATACTTGCCATATGCAGATACACTTTTGTGACTTTGACATGAAATAAACATATTTCCTAACCAGAAATACATTAAAATGTAAATATGTCATGTTGGTATAAAATTAAAGGTCAAATTATCATTGTCTCTGGATAAAAAGATTTTTAGCTCACACTACTATACGATAGTGTGAGCTTTGGTGATCCTAATTTTTTGGAGAAAAAAAAAGTTGCTCCGATTTTAAAAATTTTTATATATCTTTGCGTTTCAGATGATTTTGAAACTTTTTTGTCGCGCCGTCTGTCTGTCTGTATGTCTGTCTGTAACGACCAACACGCATAACTCAAAAACCGCTTGACCGATTTTAATAAACTTTGGTACCTAGGCTGGGTCTTGGGTCGAGATGGTCCCATTTAAAAATGAACAAAATCCACCCAACACAAGTCAACTAAAAGGGTGGGGGTAAATTTCAAAAATTAGATTTTATGTGAAAATATGGCGTGTGTGATATCAAACGAAAGGTAATTGAGTCTGGAGTTAAGAAAAATTAATTTTAGTTAAAAAAAAGGGTGGGGGTAGATTAAAAAAATTAGAGTTTTAAGTGAAAATATGGCGTGTGCGATATCAAACGAAAGGTAATTAAGTCTGGAGTTGAACAAAATACATTTTAGTTTAAAAAAAGGGTGGGGGTAAATTTCAAAAATTAGAGTTTAAGTCAAAACATGGCTTGCGTGGTATCAAACGAAAGGTAATTGAGTCTGGAGTCAAATAAAATATATTTGAGATTTTAGTTATAATATCTCACACGTATACTATAACTATAGTACCTACTGTGATACATATGATAAATAAAGAGGTTGGAAATGTCACAAATGTGTAACTGCCTATGGCAAGGACTATAGCATTATGTGCTCCATGCTTTATTGTGACCAAATCTGAAGTGATTATTGGTATTTTCTATCACAGTAGTAAAAAACATTTTTTTCTATTTTTATTTATAATAAGATGAGACTTCACCACCTGGTTTTTCGAAAAAATAGGCTTTGTTATTTAATCTAGTCTTATTTTTCCTGTTGCTATTGTGTTTTTTGGCAAAAATTAACGTCAATGCCAAACTCAAAATGTGGTTTTGTTTCAAGTTTTGTTTGTACTAGATTGTCAAAATATTTGATTATTAAGGACATCTAATCTAACCTAATTTATAATAATTATGACCGTCACCATTGTAATCCGTAAAATTTTAGTAAGGCCCACATTTCAAAACTGAATGAGTGATATTTAAATATTTTGCCTTGTTGTCTTTTGCTTAAAAAATTGCCTAAGCCGAATTTGTTGCCTTAATACTTTTTATTTGTCCGTATCAGTATCGAACTACACATGTGCGCAATCTATACGAGACTTTAAAGATAAAAAAATCTATATGTTTGTGGCGGATTCATTTTACAAACAAAACTTTATCTGGGTTCACTAATTTGCCAATGGTTTATAAGAAAAATTAATATTTGCCTAACAAAATTTGAAAAACTTATCTTTTTGATAAATAACATAATTGAGACGTTTTTCTCTACAATGGTCTTCAAGCACTTCAAATATACAATTTTCAAATTATTATTTTATCAATATTGCATTATGTTTGTTATTATAATTTTTTGAAAGATTATCAAAACAAATGATATATCAAAGGTAGCATGATATTATTTCAAAACGTTATTATGTCAGTCATTATTGTTTTGAACTTTGACAATTTAGACAGAAAAAGGGGATTTATTCAAATACAAATTATTAAAGTTTCTTTTAAAATAGTTTTTTTAGAATACTTTAAACTCATTCATGTCAATAGGTAAAACCATCTTAGCCTTGCCGATGTTCCACAGCTGCATCTGACCCTTTCCACTTCCAAACAACACGTTGTTAATATAAGTGCTGGGATGCATCAGAGCAGATATAGGAAAACTCCTCGAGTCAAATGTCAGTCAACTCCAAGAAGACGGACTCATCTTGAATATAATAAATCTTCACTTGACTTTTTTGGTAGACTGAGATAAGATGGACGCCGAAAGGAATTGTCAGGAATGTAAATGACCCTTGACTGTGCCACTGTACGAAACCAGCTTAGAAAAACGAAACGCGCCAAACATGGTTTGCAGAGATAAGAAAGTGGTTCCGCCTCCCTCCAAAATGGTAAACATTTGGTTGCCGCCTACCACACTGCAGGTGGTTGATGCGAGAAAAACCATTGAAAAGTGAAGAGTGGGAGTTGCAATGGTTAAGTACATCAAGTATAGAAAGGGTTTTTCCCTTCAAAGTGATTGGCTCTAGAAAAACTGTGAGATTAGAAAGTGTTGTCTATAAAATATCATTTTATCTCTGTTTTCGTTTAGGTTTTCTTGTTTAGCTCATTAGCTAGAAAGTAAAGTAAATTTTAGGATTATCAGCAACGCCACTGACTTGGTTCCTCCAAGCTCTTTAAAGAGGGGATAATGGATTACTTAGGTCCAACCTACCGTTTATAAAAACCCAAACTTTGAGGAGACAAGTCGGTAGTCACATTCTAAGTTTTGTTGAACTTAAATTAAAACCTCTAAACTAATTGTCAGTAAAGAAACATAAGATTTTGCTATTTAAATAATATTTTGCAGTTTGTGTTTATGGTAAGTTAAAGTTTTTATTTTAATATTTTGGGTCTTGTTCGTTTTATAGGTCATAAGAAAAGTCTTGTAACAATTTGAAAATTGCAACAGAGTTTTATTTTATATTCATTAAAGCTTGTAACATTTTTAAAACTGTTTTTTATTTATTTAATACACACAAGAGATCTACTACGGTACCCTCGTTTAAGGCCTCGATTTAAAACAAAATATTACCCGACTATATCATCAGCTGAATCGGAGCGGTGTGGCCCCGGTAGATGTGCTTCAATTCG
Source organism: Aspidapion aeneum (assembly GCA_963576565.1). Lineage (NCBI taxonomy): Eukaryota > Metazoa > Arthropoda > Insecta > Coleoptera > Brentidae > Aspidapion > Aspidapion aeneum. The sequence continues at coordinate 64,113,735 of OY755047.1, forward strand.
GTGAAAATGGGACACTCTGTACAGGGTGATTTTTTATAATTGCAAGATCGCTATAACTCGGTTATTATTGGGAGTAGAAAGTTCAAACAAAAACTGTTCGGTTTGGTAAATTATGGCCAGTTTAGACCCACCATTAGTATTTTTTTATAGATTATAATATACAGGGGGCGACAATCAGATCAATTTTTTTAAAGGTAACACCCTATATATTTTTGTATTTCCACAAAAAATTAGGTTTACAAATATATGTAACACTATGGCTCTATCTTTGTTAGTTTTCGAGATATTGACGATTGAAATTCCGAAAATTAGCAAATTTTAACTAGGTATACGGTGCGGAGTATTTAACGTATAGACTGTAAATAACAAACTGAAACAATATTGACTGACAGTTTGATAAATATAAATAATCATCTTTTAAATCCATAAATAAATAAAAATTAACGTAACAAATGTTCAAACCTATCACCATTGACTTGAATACATTTTTGAAACCGGTCTCTTAAATTATTTATTGTTCTGGTTATTAAATTAGAAAAATTTTCATTAAGCTCATTGACAGACAGTGATATTAATTCTCTGAGCTCTCGAGTATTCCTCGCTTCTAATCTGTAAACTTTATCTTTAAGGTGACCCCATAAAAAATGTCTAAAGGAGTTAAATGAAAACTGTTGGGTGGCCAGCGTATTGTGCCGTTTTTCCCAATCCATTCTTTAAAATTATTATTTAAGAATTCTCGAACCTCATGAACATTATGAGGAGGAGTCCCATCCTGCTGAAAAATCAATCTTCTTCTTTGATTTAGTGGCATTTAAGAATTCTCGAACCTCATGAACATTATGAGGAGGAGTCCCATCCTGCTGAAAAATCAATCTTCTTCTTTGATTTAGTGGCAAGTCATCCAAAAAATTTTCTAAGTAATTTTGTAAAAAATTTAAATAAATTTGTCCCGTTAAAGAGTGCTAAAAAAAATGGCCCAACAACACGGTCGTTCAGTATGCCACACCAGACATTCACGGATTGTCTTCCCTGTCTTTTAATTTCTTTTACAAAATTAGAGTTAGTCGTGGACCATAGTCTGCTATTCTGTCTATTTGGTAGACCACAACGTCGACTCATCCGACCACAAAATGTGATTTAAAAAACGGGGTTCTGCGTTTAGTCTTTCAAGCATAAAGTGACAAAACTCTACCCTTTTTCTTTTCTGATCGGGTGTTAGGCCTTAGAGTTCTTGTTGTTTATATGCCCAATAAGAATTTGTACTTAGGACACTTCTTACTTTGGTAAAAGACGTCAAGCGTTCCTGTCCTTCTTGCACTAATGCGGAAGATACTTTTCTTATAGAAATTTGTGGGCTTTCTTGAAAATGTAGTAAACTATTTAAATTAGCCTCTTCGTTTGGACGAACAACTCGTTTTTGTCGTTCCACAGACAATGTTTCACGAAATTTTCTATATATCCTAAGAATTGTGGATATATTAGGACATTGTCGGGCTAGATACAGTTCTCGATATTCTCTCGCAGTAGCAGTGGCATTTTTATTATTTTTCACATATAATAAAAGTATCGCTTGCTTTTCTGCATTGGAATAAAGCAACATTGTTGATAAATATTTAAAATTTGGCACTGACAATGTCATTAGGTATCCACACATCTTAATATTGTTTGTGACTTGTCATAGGAAATACTCCGCACCGTATTTAAAATTTGCTAATTTTCGGAATTTCAATCGTCAATATCTCGAAAACTAACAAAGAGAACCATAGTGTTACATATATCTGTAAAGCTAATTTTTTGCGGAACTTAAAAATACAAAAATATATAGGATGTTCCTTTAAAAAAATTGATCTGATTGTCGCCCCTTGTATATTATAACCTATAAAAAAATACTAATGGTGGGCCTAAAGTGGCCATAATTTACCAAACCGAATAGTTTTTGCTTGAACTTTCTACTCCCAATAGGCCTTCGACTGTGTCAGTCACGACCTGCTTTTAAAAAAGTTGGAGAGATATGGGTTTAGAGGAGTCTCGCAGCGTTTTTTTCACTCATACTTGACTGGAAGATATCAGATGGTTCGAAATGGTGGTTGTGTCTCTTCTTTATCCAAAATTAACTTTGGTGTGCCTCAAGGTTCTATTTTGGGCCCACTGTTATTTTTGTTATATATTAACGACTTAACTTTAATAGGTATAAGGGGTACTCTAACACTTTTTGCTGACGACACTACAATTTTATGGCATCATAAAAACGAAACAATATTAAAAGAAATAGTGCAAGAGGACATACAACGAATTAAAGAGTGGTGTGATGCAAACTTTCTCTGTTTTAACATAGATAAAACAAAAGTCCTCAGTTTTAAATTTTCTTTTGATGACCTAACTGTTTCCAACCAAAGAATAACTCAGGATGAAAATACTAAATTTTTAGGAATGTATATAGACAATAGGTTAAAATTCTCCTCGCATATTCCCTATCTTAATAAAAAAATATCGATAGGTAGTTACGCCGTTAGACAAACATTTTTCGAACTTGGTTGTGAAATGGCCAAAACAACTTATTACGCCCTTGTTGATTCTCATTTGCGCTATGGAATAGCCTTTTGGGGGAATTGCAGTCAGTATTTGTTCAGATCTGTGTTTGTAATTCAAAAAAGATGCATCAGATATATTTGCGGAGCCAAAATCAGAGACCATTGTAGGCCTTTGTTTATGAGAGAAAAAATATTAACTCTTTGTTGCCTTTTTATACTAGAAACAGTGGTGCTGATTTATAAAAAATTTAAAAATCACACATTTGAACAAACCTACCAAACAAGAAGTCAAGAATATAACAGCATACCACTGCCTATTCCTAGGTCTCAATTAACCCAAAACTCGATAATCTACCGCAGTATTAAAATTAATAAAATAAGCTTCCAAATAGACTGAAAAGCATTCACTCGGAAAAAATATTTAGGGTTAAGGTAAAAGATTTGCTATTGGAGAAGGCATATTATAGTCTTAATGAATTTTTCGAGGACCAGTTATAGGATAATTGACAAATATGTTTAAACATTAAAAAATTTTTATTTTACTTGTGTATGTATCAGATTGTTCTGTTTGTTGTTACTTGTGTTTTATATCTAACTTTAACATATTTTATTTTTAACATATTTTGACGTTTTAACATATTTTAACATGATTTGACATATTTTAACATGTTTTTACGTATTTTAAGATATTTTAACATGTTTTAACATATTTTAACATATTTTAATTTAATGGTCAAAAAATTTCGTTGTATTTCGATAATAGTAAGTGAATAGGTGTGATAGGTGGAAAGAGAGCATATTTGCATAGGAGAAATATTTTAAAAAAATATATATATATCGCGAAATTTATAGACTGTTACACTATTTTAAATGACTATTCTGTACCTCAACTTAGACTTGTAAGCAAGTGTTTATCTTATATTTACAATTAAGGACCATTTTTTGCATAATTTGATTTGATTTGATTTGAATAATAACCGAGTTATAGCGATCTTGCAATTATAAAAAATCACCCTGTACAGTGTAATTAAGACTTACCCTTTAAAGCAGTAAACCATCTTAGCCTTGCCGATGTTCCACAGCTGCATTTGTCCTTTTTCACTTCCAAACAGCACCTTATTAATATAAGTGCTGGGATGCATCAGAGCAGATATAGGAAAACTTCTTGAGTCAAATGTCAACTCCAAAAACACGGACTCGTCTTTGATATCCCAAATCTTCACTCGACTTTTTTGATCGACTGAGATAAGATGGACGCCGAAAGGTATCATCAGCTGGATCGGAGCGGTGTGGCCCCGGTAGATGTGCTTCAATTCTGTGCCTCGTCGCCATGCGAAGATTGTGTTGTCACAGGCTGTGTAGACATGAAACGCGTCTGAAAAAAAGTAGTTTTTTAATAACAATGAGCGACCATAACAAATTGAGTTTAATGGCTTTTCATTCAGGGAGTGTTAAAACAGCCTTTAGAACTGTTATATTGACTATTATTAGTCCACTCATTATACAGGGTGACAAATTTAAATGAAACGGTACCTTTATGGGTTACTACAGTAGATATCGGTTTTAACGACATTGAAGGGACCGCTTAATTTCGGTCGTTATAACCAAGCGTCGTTATAGAGAAAAAACGTAACACAATGGGTTATTATAATAGTTTTAGGTCCTTGCATTATTTGCAATTTGGTATTTGAGAACAATGGGTTATATTATAAAACTCTGTGGATACCTTAATATGTCGTCGCTATAGCCGATCTGTCGTTATATCCGATGTCGTTATAAGCGATATTCACTGTATTTGGTTTTTTGGAAAAAACAACACTGAGTTTGAGGGGGTAACAACTGACTCAAAATTTGTGCATGTAAATCTTAGGGTACTTCCAAGAAATTTGTGCATGCCTAGTCGTAGTGCCCTGCTAATTTATATAGGTAATGCAAGGTAATACTATAAGGCTGACCTCACTTGTGGTAGTACTAAAACAATAAAAACGGAATAATTTTTGTTGACATAAGTCAATTTAAAAATTAAAAAATTACTTTTTAAAATTAGCTCACACTACTACTATACTATAGTAGTGTGAGCTATAGTGATCCTAATTTTTTCGAGAAAAAAAAAGTTGCTCCGATTTCAAAATTTTTTATATATCTTTGCGTTTCAGATGATTTTGAAACTTTTTTGTTGCGCCGTCTGTCTGTCTGTCTGTCTGTCTGTCTGTCTGTCTGTATGTCTGTCTGTCTGTAACGACCAACGCGCATAACTCAAAAACCGCTTGCCCGATTTTAATGAAATTTGGTACCTACGCTGGGTTTTGGGTCGAGATGGTCCCATTTAAAAATGAACAAAATCTACCAAACACAAGCCAAATAAAAGGGTGGGGGTATATTTCAAAAATTAGAGTTTATGTAAAAATATGGCGTGTGTGATATCAAACGAAAGGTAATTGCGTCTGGAGTTAAATAAAATACATTTTACTTTTTAAAAAAAGGGTGGGGGTAAATTTAAAAAATTAGTCTTTATGTGGAAATATGGCGGGTGTGATATCAAACGAAAGGTAATTGAGTCTGGAGTTAAACAAAATATATTTTAGTTAAAAAAAAGGTGGGGGTAGATTTGAAAAATTAAAGTTTAAGTCAAAACATGGCTTGTGTGGTATCAAACGAAAGGTAATTGAGTCTGGAGTTCAATAAAATATATTTCAGTTTTTAGTTATATTAGCTCACACGTACACTATAACTATAGTACCTAGTGTGAGCTTAGGTGCCCATAGATTGGCAGAGTATTTTTACTTGTGGTACCTCATTTGAAAGCTTATTAACAAAGATTAACAAGATAACTTTAAAAATTTAAAATATATTTTATGACATTTTAATTGATGTAGGTATGTCAAAAAAAATTATACCGTTGTTTTTATATTTTCAAAATCTTTCAATCATCAGCTCCTCAAAGTCTTATTTTTTTAGACAGGGTGTTCTCAAAGTTGAGTCATTCCTTTTAACAGGTTGTAGAACTCGTAAAAATAAGTCATTGTACTAAAAATTATTTAGATAAAAGTTGCATAATAAAAAAGTTATTAACAAGTAAAAAAATTCCTGATGAAAAATTTTTGCAAAATTTGAGATAAAAAAATCTATTTTTGTAACTCTAAAACTCAAAATCGCTTCAAGTATTCCAATTGATGAAATGTTACAATGACCAATATCAACTTTTCTCTCAAAGAAAGGTTTTTCATTAAGAGTGGAGTTGGACATAGTATACACAAATAAAAAATATTCTTTAAAAAAAATCGGGATATCTTTAATATTGTCAGAAGACTTGTCATTAAATTGCATAAAATTACTTATTATTCTTACGTTTACTATTTACATATTTCCAAAATTATTTTTTGTCATTTATGGTATTTTCTATATTTGTGATATGTTCTTTATAACAAGAATGTTGTGCCATCATTAATAATTATATAGTTTTATACGTTTGTTGTGAGTCTAACGCCACATTGTGGTAAAATATGTAGATTATAAAAATGGATACTAAGTTATTTCAAATATTTCTCTTTTCATTTTCTGTTCGTATAAAAATCTTGTTTGAACCACTGACGCATGACGTGAAAAACATTTTTGCCCGAAGCCGACTGTTAAACCACGAGCTTGCGATGTTATTATTTACGCCCTTGTTACAAAAATAACTATTTTATGCCTCTGATAGTTGGACGCTTAGTTCACTCAACGTTTCGTTGTAGATTTTTATCAATTTCAGCCCAACTCCCTCTCCGACAAATTTTCTTTTCTAGGGGATGGACAGTTTTCGCAAAACACTTGCTCTCGAATCTCGCGCGGGTCTTTCTTGCTTGCTCTCAGTCCTGAAACGGACGGTTTTAAATCAAAACTATAAACATAACCCTACTTTTTTGTGGTTTGGCGTGTTTTTTCGTTTCTGTGTCGTGAACAAAATAAATAGAACACCTCGGAGAAAGCACAAAATAATGGCGTTGGAAAACTTTTTATCGCTTAGGTCAAGTTCTGAAGATGAACAAAAATACAGTCGAACTTCGATAACTCGAACTTCGATAACTCAAAATCTTTGATAAGTTGAACCAAACTGTTGGCAATGGCGTCAATGGTAAGAAATATAGGTAATTTGGTCTTGATAACTCAAACTTCGATTAGTCGAATATCTTGACAGCTCAAACATTGTATGTGGCGCCAACTTCGATAAGTCGAATTTTCTGGGGGAATCCCCTAACTACGAATCGTTTTACGCATTCTAAATACTTTAACTGTCGAACATGTTTTAAAAGTGAACGTTTTGAATTTAGACTATCAGAATTATTGCAATTATACCAATTTTTCCTTAAAAAAACACGTAAATTTTGATTCACAAAAAATACGAAAACGCCACAAAAATTTCGTCGAAGTCTCGATAAGTCGAAATTTTTATGTCACACATGGTTGTTCAAGTTATCGAAGTTCGACTGTATTTATAGGATTTCTTGTTGTTGAAAAAAGAAATGGAAGTAATTTATTTAAATTGGTTCTTTTGCCTGTTTAAAAATGTTTTTAAAAATAAACAAAAATGTTGAGGGTTTGTGGTGTAAAAGAACGTTCGAGTAGAGATCCCGCCCACATAGCACAATCACGTGTTTAAGCTGCTAGAAAAAAACGTTTATTTCATATATGAAAACAAGCTTAATAGGTCATTCATTAACGTTATAAAAAATAACGTTGCTAAAAACTGCGTTGTAATAACGCCATTATCAAATTAAAACAGCACTGTTTTTACGTTAGTTTTAAGTGATTTTTATCAACGTTAAAATCACATTAGATTCACGTCTTTTCTACTACTGAGATTTTACTAGCAGCAGCGCCACGTATTGTCGGCATTTTTCACTTTGACGAAATCTATCAGGCAGTGCTTTGCCCTCTAAACTCCAAAAACCTGTTAAGAAACTGATCCCTGATCCTTTACGATCACGACGTCAGTCATTTAACCTGATAAAGACACATTAATACTCTGTGAAAGTGTTTACTGTTAAAAAATCTTGTTTAACTTTTAAAAAAAACATAATGTATATAGCTAGATATATAGATATTTTGTCTTGCCTTGAGCGCCATCTTTAAAATTGTCTTGAAGTGTTGTAGTCTTAAACTAAGGAACTTTTATAAATTCATTTCGCGTCTCTTTTAAGTTAAAAAAATGTTATTAAAAAAACGTGACCAAAAAAGACGCAGAAAGTTAGTCGGTTTTAGAAGTCTTAATCTAGTGGCATTTTAGAACATGTTGTGGAGGACTTTTCAAATGTGAATTTGGTACATGAAAATAACGAGGGTAAAAAACACGTTATATACACAGCACCAGAAACTTCAGCAAAAAGTGGATTTTTATAGCTTGATTTCTCCTTGTTTTTAAGTTATCTTTAAGCATGTAGATTTAACAAAATAAATATTACATGGTATGAGGTTGTTTTCAAGTATAAAAAAACTTTGTTATTTTTGTTCACATTAATTTAATGTTGATGTGATTTTTGTGCTATGTGGGCGCTGGGAACGCCCCATTTCTCAGTTTGCACTACTCCCACAAAGATCTGCTCCACCTAACAGCGATTTCTGAGCGGTCGAAAGCAGTGTTGATCGAAAAGGGTATAAGGTATAATACCTGATGTCATTGCAGTGATGTCATCGTTATGTAGACCACTGACACTAAGCAGACCAAAATGGGAAATACCGTAAGTGTGAAAGGATTTGCCCACGCAGGTGACTATGAGGTTTTCCTTGCGACTTTTAATGTATCTCACCTAAACAAAAAAAAACTAAATTAGAAAACACTTGATAGAGCAAATAATTTCTGGAAAGGAATCAAATTATTAATACAGCAGCCAACCGTTACAAAGGAGGTTACATTTGATTCCAGTCACATAATAAAAATTATAAAAATCAAACAAGTTTCATGGCTAATCGGGCAAAAAGGAGTTTTTTGTTTCCCTTATATTTTTCCGTGGGTAGCTTGAAAGCTTAACCTCACGGGGGTCCAAGATCTAATGGACACCTAATAAGTGTTGACAGTTAACAGTTTCGTCCTTGTGGGACTCCTCAGAACACTGCTGGTCAAGTGACAAATCTTGCGAAGTTAATCAGACGGTTTTTTCTCTAATTAAATGTGATTAGTGAGCGAACTATAGCAAGAGGCGCCATCTACCGAGATACGAGAGAAACAAAAAACCAAAAGCAGGGAAAAACACTGCTATACAATATCGATCAATGAAAAGATCGAATGCAAATAAAAGAAAACAACTATAGTCCGTGACCTACGAAAGCTCTTTGTCTTTTCAGGCCGGATCAACGCATTTTGCATTTTTACCCGTCATCAAGACAGTGAGCGTCAATCAACGGAATTTTTACGCCAAATAATACTAACAAACGTTTGGCTTAAAAATTCCGTTTGTTCGTATTATTTGGCTTAAAAATTCCGTTGATTGACGCTCACTGTCTTGATGACGGGTAAAAATGCAATATGTGTTGATCCGGCCTGAAAGACAAAGAGCTGTCGTAGGTCACGGACTATAGTTGTTTTCTTTTATTTGCATTCGATCTTTTCATTGATCGATATTGTATAGCAGTGTTTCGCCTGCTTTTGGTTTCTTGTTTCTCTCGTATCTCGGTAGATGGCGCTTCTTGCTATAGTTCGCTCACTAATTACATTTAATTAGAGACAAAACCGTCTGATTAACTTCGCAAGATTTGTCACTTGACCAGCAGTGTTCTGAGGAGTCCCATAAGGACGAAACGGTTAACTGTCAACACTTATTAGGTGTCCATTAGATCTTGGACCCCGTGAGGTTAAGCTTTCAAGCTACCCACGGAAAAATATAAGGGAAACAAAAAACTCCTTTTTGCCCGATTAGCCATGAAACTTGTTTGATTTTTAAATTCACGGGTACGAAATTTCACGTTTAATAAAAATTATGTTAGAAACAAAATTTTGGACATCCATTGCCTGAATTTATTTTAAACACGACGTTTCGGTTAGTAACTATCTCTAACCGTTTTCAAGTGTAAACTAAACAATTTAGTCTATAGGCTACTACTTATACTACTTGGTGTGCAGTCAGGTGTGACGGCTCGTCTCCTTTTTAATCCTAAGACGCCTGATTTTTTTAAGAAGCGGTTTTCATATGTTTAGTATGTCCGTGCTTGGTTGACTAAAAACCTCTTTATTCTACATTATAAACGCAGCTTCAATAAACTTTTTTTATTATTATAAAATATTATAATCCAATTTTAGAAAATTTCTCTAAATAACTGGAAACACATTAATATTTTCATTATTTTTTTATATTCATACATTTTATTTTTCACAATTTTAATAGGGCAGATCTATAAAAAACAGTTTTAAGTGAACTTTTCAATTTAAAAAATTTTCCCTAATTTTTGGATTTAGCTATCAATAATTGGGCATTTTACCTTAAAGAAGTATATTCTGGACTGGATTTATAATAATAATCAATATTAATATTATTGTTCTTATTGCCCGAAAATATACAGTGTGTCCCAGACAAAAGCAACTACATGGGGATTTCGGAAACGGCAAGAAATACGAGTTTGTTTAAATGAGAAAACAGTTGCGCTATTCTAAGCCCAATCAGGTGCTGTATCAATATTAAAGATATCTACAAAAATTAAAAATTGTGTTTTTTAAATTATTGAAATATCGCTGCCATCTTGCAAACAAATTTAATAAGGTTTGGTAGTTTTGCATAAGCAACTACGGCCAATCGAATGACGTTAACAATTTTTTTTCTAAAACCATAGCCAACTTTGTTATTTCTTATGACCGCCATATTGAATTTATACGTCATTTAATAGAGCATTAAAAATTATCTGTCAAAACGTTGTCATTTATTTGATTTATTCTTTTGGCGTTTTAAAAAAAAAGAAAAAAAACCTTGGATCACATCAGGTATAATACAGTCTATAAAAAATAGAGATAAATTAAGAAAAAAATTGAGTAAAAAAATACAAAAAAATGGTTATAAATTTCCAGTACCATAAACTAACTCAGTGGCTCACTTCAGAGAAATCACTCAATCCGAGATCATTACAGAAATAAAAAACTTAAAAAACAAATCACCTTGTGAGCCAGATAACTCAAGTGCAAAAATCATTAAAGACAATCAAAAAAGTTTGATAAAACCTATATTATATATTATAAATTTAGTCATAAAAACCGGAAAATATCCTAAATTACTAAGAAACTCTGTCATAACACCTGTTTTTAAAACAGGAGATAGACAAAACAAAGAAAACTTCAGACCAATTGCTGTAACAGGCACAATAAACAAACTTTTAGAAAAATGTATAAAACTAAGGCTAACTAATTATCTTGATGCAAATAATATATTATCTGACTCACAATTTGGGTTTCGTAAAGAAGTCTCTACAGAAGATGCCATACAGGATATGACAGAACAAATCTTAAATAATTTTAATCATGGTTACAAAACATAGGTTTACACAATAACGAATATAGCCTTTTCAAATCATACTTAAACTTTAGATCACAACAAGTAAAAATAAACAATCACTTAAGCAAAAAGGGTAAAATAGAGTTTGGTGTGCCACAGGGCACCGTGCTGGGGCCAATACTCTTCTCAATTTACATAAATAACCTCCCAAATATACTTCCAAAAGAAAATAGCTGGATAGGATGTTACTGTGACGACACAGTTTGCTTGATAAGAGCCAAAACGTGGGAAAAGGCATTTGAATTGGCAGAAAAATATATCACAATTATTAAACTCTGGATGGATCAAAATCTATTAACTCTTAATCACACAAAAACAAATATCATACAATTTCAAATGAACAACTCAAAAATTTTAGAAAAAAATACAATAAAAATACATAACTTTGATTGCTTGTCAAAAGACATACCACAAAACTGCCAGTGCAATATGAATATAGAATCTACAAAGAATATAAAGTACTTGGGAGTATATATTGATAGTAACTTAAAATATGACACATTAATTATATAAAAAACAAAATTAGGAAAACCATATATAAATTTTATCAGCTAAGAGAGTTTATGTCCTACAAACTACTAAAAATAGTATACCAAGCCTTGGTTGAATCAATTCTAAGTTATGGTGTGAGGATCTGGGGCAGTGCATGCACATCAACTCTAAATAATTTAATAATAACGCAAAAATATATACTAAAAATTATGTTTAAAAGACCAAAAAGATACCCTACAGCAAACTTATTTATAGAAAGTAATGTATTAACAATAAAAGAACTATACATAAAAAATATTGCAAAGTACATGTATAGCAATGATAAGTACAAAACAAGGATAAATCATAATATTACAACAAGGTCTATAACAAATCGAAACTTGGTTGTATCCAGAGTTGATTACAGGTCCTGTCAGCGACACATTGCATTTGTTGGGCCTCGTCTCTTTAACATGATACCTAATGAAATAAAATCAATGAGTAACAAAAAAACATTTAATAATCAAATTACAAACTGGATAAAAAATTGCTCTTCTGACATTATAGATAATCTAAATATTTTGTAAAAATAAAAACTATGTATGATATGGTATGTATGTGTGTGTGAGCATGTGTTTGTCAGAGAACAGTGGATTGGATTCTGGCACGGTTCAGACTCGGTTAACCGCAAAACACTCTGGTTGTTGTCACTTTGTAGGGATTATATCTTCTATTTCTCTGTTACTATTATTTCTCTATAACTACTATTACTTGTGATTTTCGACTGTGATAATATTGTTATTGTTACCTATGTTAAAATTAAGATTTTTGACAAAAACTAGCATCCCGACAAGTCACTTGGGACTTAGGGATGATAGTCAAATGTATTGTAAATTATTTAAGCATTTGAAATAAATGAACTTGAACTTGAACTTGAACTTAAAGTTTTTAAATTACTTAAGATTTTTTTTGAGTCACATTATCAATCAAATTTAACATGGAATTGGGAGAAAGTGGATATGTATGAATGTTATATTTTGTGTAATAGGAATGCTGGAAGAGCTCGAGATATGTACATGCAAGCACATTCACACATATTAATTAAATCTAAACAGTAAGACATCAAAAAAGAGCATTAAAAAACAAATTAACAATACAAAATATTTAAAAAGTTTAAAAATATATAAAACAAAACAATCATAACAAAAACATTTCATGTAAAAAAAAGCCAAGTACGCAAAAATGGCATGCCGTAAAAAGAATTGAGATAAAAGTAAAGACAAGTTCTCCAATACAAATTTCAAAATGAAAGGTTCTTACTAGTTTGGAAATGTTTTTTCTTTGTTAAAGGAATTGGATAATACTTAATTTAGTAGTAAAATATGCGGAATATTGTTCAAAACTTTTGCAATGCCTTACTTAAATTTTTGAGGTTTTTTAATTCTTTTCCATGGTTTTATCGCCTGCAGCCTTCCAAAGCTCAGCTCTCTAGCGTTTCTGAAAGTGCACAATGTTACTTTTACATAACTTTACATGTATAGAGGAGGGAAATAAATTAAAATTGTCGTGTTTTTAAATTTTGTCCTATAGTTTTATCATAGTTCCTATCAGTCTTCCAATGCTCAGCTCTCTAGCGTTTTTGGAAGTGGGTAATGTTACTTTTACATAACTTTACATTTATAGGGGAGGAGAGTAAATAAAAATATTGGACTTTTTAAATTTTTTCCCATGGTTTTATCATAATTTCTATCAGCATTCCAATGCTCTCTAGCTTTTCAGGAAGTGGGCAATGTTAGTTTTATATAAATTTACATTTATAGGAGAGGGAAGTAAATTAAAATGTTGGTGTTTTTAAATTTTTTCATATAGTTTTATCATTTTGTCTTTCAGTCTTAAACAGTTCAGCTCTCTAGCGTTTGTGAAAGTGGGCAATGTTACTTTTACATAACTTTACATTTATAGGGGAAGGAAGTAAATTAGAATTTTGAGGTGTTTTAATTTTTTTCTATAACTTTATCATAGTTACTATTGGTCTTCCAAAGCTTAGCTCTCTAGCATGTCTGGAAGTAGGCAATGTTACTTTTACTTAACTTTACATTTATAGGGGAGGGAAGTAAATTAGAATCTTGGGGTGTTTTAATTTTTTCCTATAGTTTTATCATAGTTCCTATCAGTCTGCCAAAGCTCAACTCTCTAGCATTTCTGGAAGTGGGCAATGCTACTTTTACATAACTTTAAATGTATAGGGGAGGGGAGTAAATTAAAATTTTGGGGTTTTTTGATTTTTTCCTATAGTTTTATCATAGTTCCTATCAGTCAGTCTGCCAAAGCTCAACTCTCTAGCATTTCTGGAAGTGGGCGATGCTACTTTTACCTAACTTTAAATGTATAGGGGAGGGGAGTAAATTAAAATTTTGGGGTTTTTTTGATTTTTTCCAGGGGTTTGGTCATAATTTCTATTAGTCAGTCAATCAGCCAAATTTCAGCTTTGTAGTATGTCTGGAAGTACAGTAGAATATTGATGATCTATACATGAGTGACAGAGTGGCAATTTCGACGTTTTTTGAAATTTCGTAACTACTTTATGGCTATTTATTTCATGAAACTTGGAGGGGTTGTTAACTCCATGGGGATCTATGACTGTGCAAAGTTTGAGATTCGTAGCTCATTCCGAAGTAGAGTTTAAGGTAGGTCAAATATCGGCTGAAATGTTTCAAGAAAAGATGGTTACGGCGCGCGAACTTGGCGAGGCACTGCCGTGCCCTGAGATTCTTGGATTCCTTTTTTTATTAATTATAAATCACTCTAGTCACAGATATGTACCTATAATTTTATTTTTATTCTTCTTTGTCGTTTTTTGTTTTTATTTTATTAGAAATTTTTATTTTTTTATTGTTTTTTTTTATTTCTTTTTTTTTGTCTTTTTAACTGATTCTCACTTGTTTCTGCCATTTTTATTGTTATCCTATTAAGAAATGTTATACCTAAGTAGATTTAACTGAGGGTTTTAACTAGATTTTAAAATTAAAGTGGAACTTTATATTTTATTTAATTTATTCTGCTTTTACTTATTGCTAATAAATTTCATATTTTACTATAGTGTCTGTCTATGTTTGAGTATGTTCCATTATTAATATTATTATTATTATTATTTAATTATTATTTTATTGTGTTTATTGCCATTAGATTTTTTTGCTGTATTTTTGTGAGTGCTGTATAGGAGATATTCGTGCTCGTGGCTTGCCTTACATTGACTTCTGGCTAATTTTATCTTTTATCTTTTACATAATTTTTTACAATCAAAAAAAAAAAAATGCCTTGAGTTGCTCTGAAAGGCTTGGGTTTGTGTGGGGTGAATCTGAGCATGGATTTTATTTACATTTTTATTCTGACTTTTTATTTTTAATTTAACGTAAATTTCTCTTTAGATAAGCAAGGCTTTGTCAATGTATACCTACCTGTATTCTGACTAATAAAGCTAGATTTTGAATTTGAATTTGAATTTAGTTATTTATATAAAACTCTTCCAAGGTATAAAAACACTGTTCTAAAAGGTATTCCTTAATAGCAGTTCTCAAGCCATTATATACATTAATTTCGCGGAACTGCAATGGAAGTTTATTAAAAAAGTGGATCATAATCCGTAGGCAGGCCTTCAGTTATTCTGTCTGCAATAGTGCAGTTATAATTATTTACGGTGTCCCTATCAATTTCAGTTGACAACGAGTTTTTTCCCGTACATTGCCTCAGATCTTTAACAATGGACCAGCTTTCTTTTTGTTTGTTTGTCGATTTGCTAAGCCTCTCAGAATAATATCTCTCTTTAGCAATTTTAATTGTTCTTCTGTAAATTGACCGGTATTTTGCAAAGTAGTCCAAGAAAGTTTGGTTGTTAAAGCAAAATTTTCTAATGCAATGTAAAGAACGGATATTTGTAGAAGAGACTCGCAAACCATGAGTTATCCATTTTTTTTTGTGTTTACAATCTTTCAAATATTTTAGTGGAAAGCAATTCTGAAATACTTTTTTCATTTGAGTATAAAAATCACTTAGTGGAGCTCCAGATTTTAAAATCTCTCTCCAATCGACTTGGCACGATTCCCTATAAAGTTCTTTGTACTAAAAATTCTACCCTTCCGTTTTTGTTTTTTTTTTGTTTTCTTGACGGAAATTTTAAATGTTACTGCCTGATGGTCTGATAAAGAGGAGCTTATTACATCACAAGAAGTTTGTGGATCTTCAAAGTTTGTACAAATATAGTCAATTGTTCTTTGAGAGGTTTCAGTTACGCGAGTTGAGCTGTTGTCAGGTTGAAGCATTTTAAAAGATTAATTAGTTCAGCGTTATAAATACAAGAAACGTTATAAAAATCTATGTTAAAGTCCCCCGCAAGCAATATTTTACACCTTGTGTCAATAGATGATACAAGAGTTTGTCCAAGAATTGTTTTACATTAGTCAGTATTGGAAACCTATAGACGCAAACTATAAATAGGTTCTGTTTTGTAGAACTTACAAAGCAAAACTCAAAAATCTGTTCTGCTATGAGATGATCAAATTTGTCAATCACAAGAAAATTATTTTCCCTCATATAGACATCCTTTAGAAGGACCAGTGTTTTTCAAGTTTCTCACTATTTTGGCTAAAATTATTTTTACAAGGAATATCACATAAAATTAAGTTTGTTTTAAAACATTTATTAGCTAAAAGTGTGATATCGTCAAGACGTACGTTTAAATCATTTAACCCTGCAATGAGAACCACATAGTCATTACATCCTAACTCCCTAATATGGCAATCACTATCCTTAACTAAATTCCTGATTTTAGCAAAAGGTTTAGCTATTAAACAGATAGAAAATTTATCTCCCATCAGATTGCTAACAGCATTGTTTAAATACTTTTCAAAGTCATCCGTAAGAATAACCATAAGCATATGATTTTATTCAATTTCCAAAGTTGTTCTGCTAACTTTATATACATAAAATTGACTAAACTCATCTAGAAAGCCTGCAATTACAGCAGTTATTAAAACTGCAAAAAAAATCGCGAGGGTGAATAGCTCTCACAATCAGTGTACACATTTTTCACAATCTTGTTACAATCTGTACACAAGGCCTCACAATCTTACACACACAATCCCTCACAATCTGGGAAAAGATTCTGGATTTTCACAATCAGTATACACACTTTGGGTTAGCTATTCACCCCTCAGAAAATTGTTTGGTGCATCATGATGCATACTTTAAAGCATGAAGTGTTGCCCAACAACTCACTGTTTGTTTTATTTTACAAATGTAGGAAAAATAAGGTGGCATTAAAAACATTGCAAGTGTACCTACAAGTTTTACTATTAGCTCACACATATACTATACTATAGTAGTGTAAGCTATGGTGATCCTAATTTTTTTGAGAAAAAAAAAAGTTGCTCCGATTTCAAATTTTTTTATATATCTTTGCGTTTCAGATGATTGCAGGCTTTCTAGATGAGTTTAGTCAATTTTAAAAATTTTTGAAATCAGAGCAACTTTTTTTTCTCGAAAAAATTAGGATCACCATAGCTCACACTACTATAGTATAGTATATGTGTGAGCTAATAAAATTTCCAGAGCATTATCACTGTTACAGTAGAATAGAAAGAAAATTAAAATAAAGAGAAGGAGCAGTTAAGATTTTAAGCACTCTCTTTTGAGCTTTAAAAACTTTATCTGTATCAGATCCTGCTTCCCAAAACATGACACCATATGATTGTACTGATTGAACAGAGGCATGTGCATCTGCATATTGCATAACAGTGACTATTTATGGTTGCACATGTGGTTTTTATTTGTTTATTCCAGTTTAAGGTGGAGTTGAGAATAACACCCAAAATTTTGTTGTGGTTGGTTTCATGTATAGATTTACCTTCTATTGGATCTGGTTTTTAGTAAAATAAATTTAATAATAACTAAACTAACATTTTAGTTAATTACTAGCAGCAAATACCAACAAAAAAGTATAAAGTTAAATACTGAAAATGAGAAAATACAAAAAATATATATTATGTGTAAACCCTCGAGTAAACCTAAGCACCTACCTAGTTATCAACAAAATAAATAAGTTGACAAATTTAAAATAATATTAAAATTACAAACAAAATATAGCAATTTAAATTATCAGGTATTGTACAATAACAAAATGGGAACAGATTGACTCAATAATAGGGAGCCAAGCAGGGAACATAGTAATAGTATAATAATTCTTTTTAACTGCATTGCTGAGACTCCCTATTGGTCATTCAGTAAAGACATAGGCTTCAGCTGATTCTCACACAAAAATGTATCAGTGGTAGGGGCATTAAAAATTTAACTTACCAAAATTTAAGGCTATATTGCTAGATTTAACTTCAGTTTTTTAAAAACAAGTCTTGTGAGTATTTAAAATTTTATCAGGAAAAATATACAGTGATGGTGGTCCTATAATATAAATAGGTATGTACAGTCAGGGACTTTTTAAATTGAAGTTGTATTTTTTTTCTGTTAAAATTAATCATTTAAAGAATTCAAAAAATATTTTTTATTATTTATTTTAAATATTATGTATGTATGGATAGAGGTAAGGGTCACAATTTTGTTGTTTTGGTTTAAACTATGTTTCTGAATTTCAAATAGGAATATTTTTTATTTTTGAGGATGGCAATTTAAAAGTCCCTGACTGTAGAAAGCTATTTATTGTTGGTCAAAGATCAAAGTTTTAGTCTTAACTCAAATACTTCCCTTAAAGTTACTTAATGGATCATTCATACTCGTCTTTTGTCTAGTCTTTTGTCTTGGTTTAGTCATATGTCTTGTCATAAGAAAGTTAAAACCACTGTTTCTTATGGGAGTGTTCATACAATGTTTTTGTTTCTGTTTTTGATTAGTCTTTGTCTTAAGAGTTGCTAACTTTCAATCCTTAGGACAACGACTAAGACGAGTGACAGACATCAGCTGATATTTCTTGTTTTTTTTACAGGGCGTCCGAAGAGCGCAAGCGCGCGGCCGAAATTTTGAATTTACCGCCATTAATCATGTTTTTAACAGAAAATCTCAACCTAACCTCAAAATTTTATTTGTTTTTATTTTCTTTTTCGCCTTTGTTCTTTCGTGTCTGTGTTTCGTGCACAGATTAGGTTAAATAAGATGGTTTTGGGTAGAAAATGACTTTTGAGAAGGGCCCTTTTTATTGAAATTGAATTTTTTTTTCAGTGGGTTATGACTAAGACTAATCAAAAACAAAAGACGAGTATGAACACCCGATTTTGTTTAAGACAGCTAAGACTAATCAAAGGACAAAGACTAATCAAAAACAAAAGACTAAGACGAGTATGAACAATACTTTAGTTAACAAGAAAGAGGAGTAACAAAGAGACTACCATTAAGCAACATACAACATTACCTTCAAGGGCACATGATTGCTAACATAGCCCAAACTGCGACACGGCAGAAACACTTTGCTGCCCCCCACTGATGACGACATCTTAGAGTAGACCTATTGCATTATCAAATTCCAGCTTCTTTATGAAAAAACTCCTTAGGTTGTTAAAAATAAATAAAAAATAAACAAGGCACGAGTTTAAAAAAAAATGGGGTTATGTTGAAAATGAGGTTACTTTTGAAGCGTTTTCGATAAATGACACTGTTCTGCATTTCTGTACTTAAGGTGACCAACCACATGACTGGAACCAAAAATTACAAAAAAAAAAACCGTACACGTCGATTGTAGTTTTAAAAATATACACTTATTTGCCATCTTCAGTTGCGTAATGCGTCGGTCCAGCAAACACTTAATATCAAGGAATTTTATTGCTTGGTTTATAGAAAGTGATTACTTGACCTCATTTAAATGGTTTTTAAATTGCCTTCAACATTGTAGTATTATTGTGGTGCGTGACCGCCTTTATAGTTGTCCTGCGTCGGATGTATCGCTACTATATGCTAGCAGCATATATTTGATTAAACTGCCTCTATTAAGACTTTTATCACACAAGCTGGTGCTCGTGAGTTAATTTGAAAGTTTGGTTAGTTTAGAATGAAACCTTTTGCATTGTTATATTTTTATGTCTAGAAAACATGAATGGACAAAATAGGAGTTCCAAAAACTTTATAAATATGTACATATATTATGAAGGGTTTTCTGCAAGATTTTGGTGAGAAAAGCTCAAAAAGATAAATAATTTTTTAAAAAGGGTTTCACTGTTCTTCCAGCATTAACACAACCTTCTCTAATATAACATAATTTTATATCTGACCAGACCCGGCCTGCGCAGCCAACGCCAGAGGTAAGGTCAGATAAAATTAAGTTAGGCTAGAATAAGTTAAGTTAGGTTAGGTTAGATCCGGTTAGGTTAGGTTTGTCGGTCAGGTAGGTCAGATAAAATTAGGTTAGGTGATATTAGACAAGGGTGGGTTAATTTCATAGTATTAAGAAAAATCTCACTGGAAAGTTCTCCATAACCATGCTGGAGAGCATTTTGTTAAATTTTTACTCAAAAATAGTCTGCATCAGATACTATACACTGACGAATGTTAACCGTGTATTGAATTGAACGTTCACTTTCAGGTAAGATTTTACAGATTAGGCGTCCAGTGTGGAGCTAACCACGTTGCTTATTTTCAGTAGTTTTCGATTTCTTTAGAAGCTTCCGTACTACAAGTGACTAATCGAAAACTTCACGGTTCTCCTAATAATTGCACAAGATCATTTTGGGTCCTTTAATTTCAAACAGTCCCGCGATTTTCGCTGAACAGCTGATCCGGATTTTAACCTTAAACTTTGTTTACAAATTTTTGTTATTTTTTTGGTCTCCTTTAAAGGCTCAGCCTAAAAATGTTAAAATTTAAGTCATTGATTGTTAGTGGATTAAGCCTGATTAAACAGCCTGTGATAGGTAGGGTTAGGCAGAAGACCCCTTCGTATGTTATTTAACTTTTAGTCCTTGGGTTTTAAAAACAAGATTTTACTTCACTTTAAGCCTTACCCTCCCCTTAGTGTTACCCCCCATTTATAAACTCAACATTGATTAATTGATTTATTCATTCCCACAGCAAGGTTAGGAGACAGTGACACTCATGTGACACTACTGCGGCTTAGCTTATGGCAATTATTAGCGATGGACCATCTGGTTATTCAGTCTCTTCCTTTAAATGTGGGAATCTAACAGAGAGCATTTAACCCAGAAACATCATAAAATCATGCATCTACATTGTTTTATTAACCAATAATATTCCAGCTCCAAAGGTAGGTTATCTTTGGTTAAAAGAACAATGAAAATGCATGATATTTTGACTTTTCTTGTATCATTTGCTGTTTGTTTTCCTAATTTAGGAGTTTTTTTGAAGTGCAATAGCCCATTTATTTATACCTACATCAAACTCGAGATTACTGTTGTGCATCAATGCACAAACAGAAAAATTGCTGGTTAGCAGAATAATATTTGATTTGGCAACTATTTTTTAAATATATATTTTTGAGTAATTTATCTTCCTTGATAACCAGGGACTGTTAACCCACCCTTGTTTTCATTTTTCGAGAAGTAGTTTTAATGTAGTAGGCTTTGAAAACCAAAACTTGAAAGAAACTAAAATTGATGAGTGACATTGTTTGATGTCATATTTTGAGGCCATGTATTTTAGAGAGTTAAGGTAACATCCTTAAATTATGTAACACAAAAATTTAGGATTTTTGACCCCCCCTCCCCTCTTCTAACGCATTTTTAAGAAAAAACAGATTAAAAAAACATGGAGTGTAATGCAAGGCCAAATGCCCCACACCCCTAGAGCATTACATAATTTAAGGACAGGCCCTAAGTAGCTTATAAATCTGTATAAAAATATTATTTAAGGAGTGTTGCATTTAACTTTGTTTATGTATATTTTAAATTTTGGAATATTACAGACTGTTGCCATTTTTTGCCTTTTTGGGGAAAAAGCAATTTAAAGTGGGGGGTGTTAGTCAAATTCTTGGACATAATAAATAAATTTATGTGTTAGGTTTTTGTCCAGGATTCTAGTAATAAAAGGTAGTTTTCAGACTTTTATTTTAAATTACTAATTTAACAGCCAATGTTTCAACACCTTTCGCGCCATTCAGGGCCAGAATATTCTAATATAATATGAAGGCATTGAAACGTTGACTATTGAAAAAAGATGAAAACTACCTTTTATTATAATAAATAAACTTGATTATTTTGCACTACTAATTCTCTCCATAAGACCACATGTAGTTACTTTACATGGTATAGAGTAATTTAAAAAAAAAAAGAGTGTGTTTGATGCCATGATCCAAGCTGTATAAGTATATACAAGGTAGGTCCTACAAAAAAAATTGGCTGTGTTCCTAAGTTTGCTTGAGTTTATTTTAAACACCCTGTATATACACACAAAATAAAGAAAATTTTAAAAACAGGGAATTATACATTTTTAGTTTATAGCTTTTGTAAAAAAGCCCAAATTTATAAGGTTTTGCAATTAAAATAATATTGTTTTGCTAGATAAAGATTACTCCTTGTGTGGGTGAAGGCACCAAAAACCAAAAAAAAATGCATTTTTTAATAAGTTTGAGCTCTGAAGATTGTCATAACATGCAAGCAAAGTCTGCAGCAGACGAAAACTTTTGGAAAATAAAGTCATTTTTGTGTAATTCTCTCTTTTCAAACGTAAATTTTGTACTTATTTCAACTAGGAAATTGGAAAATGCATCAAAAGTATTATTTCAAGTCAAAGGTGTTCATACGCAGTGGTATTGCTTTATTCATTCAGTAGGTGTTTTACCATCAAAATGGAACCGGGTAGTCGCGATTTTCGCGCCATGATTTTCTATGACTACAAAAAAGAACTAAAACAAACCTAATGTCACGAGAGTTTGGTGAGTTGCTTTGGGGACTCGGCCCCTTCTAGGGCTACAGGTAATGGCAGCTGATGGTGTATAAGAGCTGCAGCACTGGTTCCCTGATTCTGATAATTAATTTGAATTTGAAATAACGTAATCACCCCATGTAAAAAAAAAATATTTTATTATATTTATATATATCTTATGTATAGATATCTATGTCCCACTATGCCCAAGCCACCACAAATGCAAGGTTGCCAATGTGTGAGGAATTCCTCACATTTGTGAGGAATTTAGTGAGGAAAGAAACATTGTGGTTAAAATGTGAGTAATCGGGAGGTCCTGATCTACTCTGATAAAATCATATTTAAGGCCTAATTGACTGTTTTCAGATTTACATCAGAATAACAAACTAATCCGGTTTCTCTAAATTTAAAAAAAAGTTATATTGTTTACTTTTAATACTTGTCTTTTCAAATGCCAATATTAAAAGAATATTTTCTGAGCTGAATAATATTAAGACAGACGTCTCTAAAGACGAAAATAAAAATTTATAAACGTGAAATATACACCTTTCTAAAATAAAATTTTGCTATTTTCGTCTGTGGTTGTAGGAAAAATATAGTAATTATGCGTTCTTATTATTTGCAATCTACCATTTTTTCTGAAAACTTTGAGGTATCATTCAAAAGTGAATCACGAAGTAGTAAACGCGACCTCCATAATGACTATATTTTCTTTTAGCTAATAAACCAAATCTAGTTAATCCAAATTGTGCAACCCAAGCGAGATTTTGGTCCTCTGGTCATGACAATCTACCCAAAGTAAACTTTGAAGAAGTTAGATCGTCTCAAACAAATAAAAATATTTTAATAATAGATGTCAGGGAACCCAAGGAATTGGTAGAAGATGGCAAGATAGATGGAAGCATTAATATACCATGTAAGTATGTTCCAAACAATGTGTCACTTTTTGAACGCGCTATAACTTTGGACCCAATCGGCAGATTTTTATTTTTAGCTCATTTTATAGACAAAAAAGAAACTTTGCTAATGCGTCTCAAAATTTGATGTATGTCAAAAAGCGAAGATGGGTAAATTTCACCTACCTAAATTTTTGTACGACCCTGGACTTGATTTTTGTTAATGAGGCAAAAGCCCCATACTTTCTTCGCCTACCGAGGTATCACTTATTTAATTTTGTTATCAGATTAAAAAGTTATAAAAATTTTAAATCAGGATCATTTAGACCAAAAATTGTATTGTTTTTACAAAAACTTTTGACCCCTTCGCCCAATTTTTCAAGAGACAAGACTTTTTCGGTACGGTTTGAACTTTGGCATGTTTTGTGATGAACCAAAATTAAGAGGGTTTCAAAGTTTTAACAGGCAGCACACAAACCTTATTTAACCGAAAAAGAAAGATCATAAATTGTTTTAAAAACAAGCAATAAGAAATCAAATCTCTAAAATAAAAATAAAAAACTGTTTATCAACAAAGTAAAATGTCGAACTTATTTAAAAGAAAAATAAAACTAACCTTTGACTATGCATAAATGTTCAAATCATTGTACGATAGCAAACACTTAAGTATTATTCTTTAACAAGGAACAAGTCACTATTTACTTGGCACACACTTTGGATTACCGACGATCCGATCGAAACGCGAGCCCGTTTAAAACTGAAATTGAAATGTATTTTATTAAACCAAGTAGGTGCTCAAATTTAGAAAAACACCTGTGAACTAAATAGATCTAAGATGTTTTTAAACAAAAAAATTCCTTTTAAATTAGTAAAGTAGGTTACCAACAGATCTAAGATGTTTTTAAACAAAAAAATTCCTTTTAAATTAGTAAAGTAGGTTACCAACAAGACACTGACTCTGCACCGGAATTTCGCTGAAATATTAAATATTAAATAATTTTTAATTATTGACCTGTCACCAGATTAATATTTATTACCTTGTTATTCAAATTTGCCTAAATACTTTTGAACATTAAAAACAACAAATTTTTTTTGATATAAAAAGACAAGTCGCGTTATAAGTTATTAAAAAATCAGTCTTAAATATGCAGTGAAACAGTTAACATGAAGAAAAAAAAGAGTAGTCATAAAAAATCAGTGAAACAATTAACATGAAGAAGAAAAAGAAAAGTTATAAAAACAAAGTGAAAATATTAATATTAAAAGATTAGTATCAAAACCGTGTTTAAATTAAAAAACTCGTAATAATGAAGTAATTTAGTAAAAAGTAAAAAAATCTGCATTTTACGTAACAAGACGCAGGTTGTAGAACTGCATAATAACTTTTAGTAGTGAATATATAAATCATAAAAGAAACGAGACATTTTTTATTGGTAATAATAAAATTGGTGCTGAAAGGTAAAATGGTGCCTTAGATATCAGAAACATTAATTCTTATGGGCTCCTGGACATTATTTGGTCAGGTAATTTTTGTATAGGAACTTGTAAAACCTAGACTCTAATATCAGTGTTTTTGGTGTTTAAAAGGAAATAATATGCCTTTTAAACTTGAATTGAACAATTATGTGCTAGACTCAAATTAAAGACTATATTGTGGTTAGACTCTAGGAAAAATTGCGTTTAAATGTTTAAAATTATTAATCGATATTAGTATTGAAAATATTCTATTGACATTGCTTTGTTTTTGCGAATTTTGTACTAAAGTTTTGAAATGAAAATATAGGTATTTGTAACAGAATTTAAAATGCCTTTTAATATCATTTCTCGTGTGAGCTAAGCACTCTAGGACGCCTACCTCAAAATAAATTTAATGTAACCGCAGTTAGGCAAAAGATGAAGTTCTCGGTCGACTTAACCAGCCTAAATGCGGGCTTTACAGTTTCACAGTTACAGCGACATATCAAAACAACAATATTTAAAAGAGCGATATTCAAAAGAGTAACATATAATAAAAATAGCGACATTTAAAAAAGCTTCATTAAAAACTAAGGGGTCTTTTTCTACCATATTTTTTCAAGAGAAAAACTTTCCTGACTTCTTTTACGGGATCTTAGAGGGTGTGAAATTAAACCAAACCAAGCTGAAACATTTTTTCGAAAAATTGTTTCCTAAAATTTCTCTTTCCGGTCCTCACTTTGAGAGATTGAAATCGGGGTTATTCTAACCTTTGTCAGTTGAGCGCAAATCTTCGAACCTGTGACTTGGGTAAATTTTTTTTGTGGAAAAAAGTCAGAGGGTATCTGGACTGGTTAGGATATGTTTGCGTACAATTGACAAAGGAAGAAAACACCAATTCGACCTCTTAAAAGGAGGACATAGGAGCTCATTTAAAAAAAATGTTTTGGTTTGGTTCGGTTGGGTTCCACTCCTTCTAGGATCCCGGGAAAAAAAGTCTGGAAAGTTTTTTTTGAATATGTTAAAGAGGTTACTGAAATACCGGAAGTGGCATAAGATTATGTTGTTTAATATAAATTTTTTGGAAAATCGCTATTTTGAATTTTTAAATGTCGCCCTTTTGAATGTTGCTGTTTTGATATGTCGCCCATTTGAATGTGCCGTTTTGATATTTCACTTCTTTCAATGTCGCTATTTTAGATGTCACCGTTTTAAATATCGCTCTTTTGAACCGGAGCCACAATATTCATCTTTTGAAAATCTAGACTCCCAAGTGTGGATTTTTCTATCCTAGAAATACCTGAAACATCCATTAACATCATATTTGATATACCACGGCAGTGCCCCGCAAAGTTCGCGTAAAGTGCTGTACCATCTTGAAACATTTCAGCCCATATTTGACCTATCTAAAACTCTACTTCGGAATGAGCTACGAATCTTAAACTTTGCACAGTCGTAGATCTTCATAGAATTAACAACCCCTCTAAGTTTCACGGACTTCCATAAAGTAGTAAAGTAGTTACAAAATTTCAAAAAACGTCGAAATTGCCATTCATTCACTCACTGACTCACTCATGTACTTCCAGACATGCTACAAAGCTAAAATTTGGCAGACTGATAGAAATTATGTCCAAAAATGTAAAGTTATGTAAATGTAACATTGCCCACTTCCAGAAACGTTAGACAGCTGAGCTTTGGAACGCCGATAGGAACTATGATAAAACTATAGAAAAAAAATAAAAAAACCCCAACATTTTAATTAACTTCCCTCACCTATAAATGTAAAGTTATGGAAAAGTAACATTGCCCACTTCCAGAAACGCTAGAGAGCTGAGCTTTGGAAGACTGATAGGAACTATGATAAAACTTCAGGAAAAAATTTAAAGACTCCAAAATTTTAATTTACTTCCCTCCCCTATAAATGTAAAGTTATGTAAAAGTAACATTGCCAACTTTCAGGAACGCTAGAAAGCTGAGCTTTAGAAGGCTGATAGGAACTATGATAAAACTATAGGAAAAAATTAAAAAACCTCAAAGTTTTTAATAAGGTATTGCAAAAGATTTGAACAATATTCCGCATATTTTACTACTTTAAAACTTAAATATTATCTAAATGCTTTAAAAAAGGAGTAAAATCATAACAAGAACATATAATGTAAAAAAAGCCAAGTACGCGAAAATTGAATTGAAAATCCTTTATTGAACCAAGAAATATTATAATTTATACAGGTTTATACTTAAATATCTAACTAAATTTACACTAATTGTTCTTTAAGGTTAAAACTTTTTACGTGCCGTTGAACATAAATAGTTTTTGATGAAATCTTATTTTAAATTTTAAGAGAAAAAAAAAGTAACAAAGTACAGTTCTTGACAAGAAAATACATTTACCTAAGTTTACTTATAAGTATATAAGAGAGTAGGAAGTCTACAAGACTTGAAAAAAATGTTTAGCTTTAGTTTTAAATTGCTTTCCTTTAAAATTTTTTATTTCATTTGGTAACTTGTTGTATAAAAACACTCCAGAGTAAAGTATGGACCAAAGTTAGTATATTGCTTGAGTAGCTCAATGTGATTATTATTTCTAGTCCTGTAATGATTAATTTCATTTCTAGGGGTGAAATTTAAGTCTGTTTGTCTAGTTTTTTCAATCGAATTGTGAATGTAGTTGCAAATTTGGTGTTTGTAAATCTGTTCTAAACTCAATATATTAAAATGTTTGTATAAATTTCTTGTATTATACCTATAAGAAAGACCATAAATATTTTTTATAGCTTTGTTTTGCAAACATTTTATTGGCTTTATTAGTTTTTTATGAGTAGCACACCAAACTCCTGTAAGATATTGGAGATGGCTGTGAACAAGGCATAAATAAATTGATCTAATCAGATGTTTGGGTAGATAATAACCAAGCCTAGTAGTCCCAACTAAGTTCTTCATCAAGATACAAACCTAGATATTTTGTGACAGGACTATAGCATAGATTTTCATTGTTAATAGTTAATGCACTTTTATTGCTAATTTCCTTTCGAGATATTAACATGTATGATGACTTTTTAATATTAAGGGATAATTTGTGACTCATTAACCAAGAGGAGATAAGTTTAAGGTCACACAAAATACTATTTTTTATTTCCACCTCCAAAATAAATCAACACTGTGTCATCAGCATAAAATTTAAGTGAACTCTTTAGACGTAGATTGGAAATGGAATTTACATAAATTAAGTGTAGGGCCCAAGATTGAGCCTTGGGGTACCCCACAACTTATTTATCTTTCAGAGCTTAGTTTTGTACCCAAGCTAACCTGGTGCTTTCTTTGAGATAAGTAATTTTTAAACCAAGTATAATGATTATTTTTAAAACCAATTTTATCAATCTTCTTAAGCAAAATCTCATGATTCACAGTATCAAAGGCCTTCCGTAAGTCAAGCGATACCACTGCAGCTAGTTTCCTTTTATCTAATTTAATCTGAATTTCAGTAACTAAATCCATAGTTGCAGAAGCTGTGTCACTCGACTCCCGGAAGCCATATTGACCTCTATAGAAAAAGTTTTGTTTGTTAAGAAAACTCTTCAATCTGTTGTTCACAATCCTCTCAAAAATTTTTGATAAGCAAGGCAAAATTGAAATGGGTCTATAGTTACTACTCTCTTGTTTGTCACCATCCCTGAACAAGGGCTTTGCCAATTTGATTTGATTTGGCACTTGTCCACTAGAAAATGATTGATTGATAAACCTTGTTAGAACAGGGACTAGACTTTCCTTGCATTCCCTAACTACTCTTGCATTTATATCATCATAGCCAGGTGCTTTTGAAGGATCTAGAGCTTCAATAAATTGTCGAACCTCCCTGTGTGTTGTTGGGTAAAGAGTTGCTTTGTTGTTATAGGATGTCTCAAACTGCATATCGAGATTTTGATGAGGAATGTCATTTCGTAAAAGAATTGAGATAAAAGTAAAATCAAGTTCTCCAATACAAATTTCAAAATGAAAGGTTCTTACTAGTTTGAAAATGTTTTTCTAAACTTGGCTATAACGGCTGTAAATCACTCTTAGGCACAGTGCTAAATTGAACATAAAGAAGTTTGGCTGTAATAGCAAAGTTTAAAAAAACATGTCCAAACTAGTAAAAACCTTTCATTTTGAAATATGTATTGGAGAACTTGACTTTAATTTTTTTTTTCAATTCAACGGAATACCATTTTCGCGTACTTGGCTTTTTTTTCATGAAATGTTTTTGTTATCATACATTATTTCCATAACACTGTATTTTGTCAATGTGTAATTTTAGTAGGAGAAGTGGAAAACACACTGAAGCATTTGTCGAAAGAGGAATTTTCGAAAAAGTATAATCGAGTCAAGCCCGATGAAAATTCACCAATAATTTTTTCTTGTCGAAGCGGAAAAAGAAGTGAAAAAGCCCAAAGAATAGCTCACCAACTAGGATTTAAAAAGTAAGTACGGTGAAAACTTCGCAGCTTGTACCAGACCAATCAAAACGGTGGGCTACGAACTCTACACTTGTTTAATATCACCGCACATAGCCACCGGCGGCTCGTGTCAAAACATGGTTGTGCCAGAATTTTAAGTCAGTAAAAAAAATCGGGGTGTTGCGCCCAGTGGCGGATCAAGCATTTTCGGGGGGAGGAGGCTAAAGTGGCAGCAAACATCAAAATATTTTTTATTAGCCGTTTTTGATAGATATCTAAGGTGTGAAATTTTCTAAAGGAGATTCATGGCGCCGCAGGTGACAAATTTTAAATATGTGATGCTGTTAAACTAAAAAATAAGTTATTGTAAAGGTCGGGGTTTATTTAATAAAATATAAAAATATTTGATCAAAAATATGAGAATCTTCAAGAGTTTGGCCTAGTTGATAATAAGATTTACCAAGGAAAAAAAATAAATAAATCAATAATATTCATTAAAACCTAAATTAAAAATATTAAAAACATATTTCAAAAACTGGTAGAAAATATACAAGTATTATCGAAGCAAGAAAGTAAAAAATCACAACAATAAATAAAATATTATTTTTAAAATAAAATAATAAAAATCAAAATTTAAAATAATAAATTATTATTAAGAAACCGGTCGATGATAAAGTAATAATTAATTTAACAAAAAACAAGCTGAAGTCAAAACCCTAACACTTATTTTCACTGGAGAGCACTGTTGATTCGGTCGATCGCAAAATTACAAATGAAATTAATTAAATGAGCCAAAAGAGAGGTTGAGAAAAATCCCCCTTTTTACCTATTTTGTTGTCCGCGTCTTACGCAATTGTTTATATTAGGGCTATATTTAGAAACACTGGCTCGATCGAAAACACAAAAGGTAAAAAAAATAAGGCCCTGGGTTTGATTTCTTCGTAGCTTCAAAGCAAAATATCACCATATATAGACCTGAGTCGAGAAAATTAGCTTGAAAAACACATTGACCTGGTCCCGTCATCAGAATTGGGGGGATCAACAGGATGTTGATCGCCTATAAATTCGATTTCTTGAATTACATCCGGGCATTATTAAAGTACCAGTGTTAAAGTTGCAGCAAAAAGAGTCTTAAAAAGTTAAAATTAAAGTGAATTAGTAAAAAGTAAAAGATGAGTTAACCATCTTCTATAAAAATGTAGTCTTAACGAAATTCTAGAGTTTTTGAGCTCTAGAATAAGTTGCCTATAATAAAATATATACTTTAGTGATTCGATGACAGAAAGTAAGTTAAAACTATTTGAACATTGATTTAAAAGGAAAATATTACGTTTTAAACTAATTGAACATTGATTTAAAAAGCAAATATAACCGTTTATTTAATTGCTGTAGACAATTAAATTATTAGACTTTTATACGTAAATAAGGATTATTAATTATAGTAAAGATAAAAAGATGGAGTTTGATTTTGAACTTTTGATAGTGCATTAAGTATTTAACGAGATGAATCTACTGATATATTTACGGACTTACTCAACAGGTGGTAGACGCTTTTACTCATTGGGCGTCGACCGGTGAGATACCACCATGCCAGAACTGAGTAGCGCTAAGGGGTATCACCACGTTCCGCTACTGCGCTCTGCGCTGGCAGTCCGGTTCCAACAATGAGTAAGAGATAGCATAATGGCGCCTCCAGGATCAAAATATTCCGGAGGTAAAATATCCGACCACTCGGATCTCCGGGCATCGGGTGATCCTGGGGGTCCTTCATGCAAAGATATTAAAAGAAGACCAAAATCTGAACTCAGAATTGATTTTAGCAATATAAGAGGATTAAGTACCAACATGAATTCAGTTCACCAACATCTTGAAGAACAAAGACCTGACATCCTTGTTCTTACTGAAACTAAAATCAGTTCTGCAACACCTATTGTGAGCTATCTTTATCCCGGCTATGACCTACACCACCGATTTCGACATAATTTTGGGATCTGTTTGTACATTAAAAATGACCTTTCATGTCATCGAGAGGAGAAGCTAGAACCAGCGAACCTCGATATCATATGGCTAAAATTCACCTCAAAGTCATCGACCAAGTTCATCTGCTGCCTCTACCGACCGCCAAGTAACACCGAGTACCAAAACTTTTTCGCGACATTATCCGAAAACTGTGATAGTATACAGTCTAACTATCCACATGCGGAAATTGTTTTTTTAGGCGATTTCAACGTCCACAATATACCCTGGCTAAAACACCACAACAAAACAGATAATGAAGGCAGGGAAGCAGAAGCTTTTGCCATAAGTTGTGGTCTAACGCAGCTTGTCGATGAACCTACCCGTATCTCAGAAAGGGGTGAATTTGCAGCGCTTTTAGACTTGTTCCTAACTACAAATCCTGACTCGTACACAATTCAAGTAGATCCCCCACTTGATTCATCCGATCATAAACTTATAATAACAAAGTGCGAAATGCTCATACCACCAAGCCAACAATCACTTCCTCGTAAAATGTGGCACTATAAATCGGCAAAATGGAATGAGCTTAAACAGTTTTACCTGGACTTTCCATGGCAAGAGGTTTGCTTTAAAACAGCTGATCCCACTATTTGCTGTAATGAAATAACAAAAGTAATCTTATCTGGAATGGATGCATATATCCCACATACAATAAAACGCAGAGCAAATACAAAACCTTGGTTCAACGGCCAGTGTCAAACGGCTGTACAGAAAAAACACAGAGCATATAACCTTTGGAAACGACAACAAACCGCTCAAAACCACACAGAATTTATAGAAGCCAGAAATAGTTGCAAAATTACTATTGACGCCGCCAAAGAAACATACAATCAAAGAATAAAAAACAGGTTGCTGAATTGTCCAAGTAGTTCTAGGTCCTTTTGGTCTCTTGCAAAAGCTGTTGGATCAAACTTCACCAAGTCATCCATACCACCACTTACAGATAAAAATACTCACTTAGCCACAACATCAGAGGAAAAAGCCAATATGCTGGCCAAAATCTTTTCCTACAACTCAAACCTAACAGTGCCAAATGGAAAAACTCCACCGTTCATTGGAAGGGTTTCCCACAGTATGCCAGAGGTACCCTTTTGTCACAGAGAAATACGAAAATCCCTTAAAAAGTTGGATACAAACAAAGCAATGGGTCCAGATGGCATTCCCGCGATAGTACTCAAAAATTGTGCTAACGAACTCACCCCAACTTTCGCTAAATTATTCAATCTATCTTACAGGCAAGGAGTATATCCATCATCATGGAGGTCTGCCGCAGTACAACCTATTCCAATGAAAGGAAAAAAGACAGATCCGTTAAACTATAGACCAATTTCTCTACTTCCGGTGATATCAAAAGTAATGGAAAGAGTTGTGAACAATCACCTAACCAAGTACTTGGAAAAGTACAAAATTATCAACGACAAGCAATACGGATTTCGAAATATAGGTCAACTGGCGATTTACTTACATACGTCACTCACTTATGGCAAAAAGCGATTGAGTTACGGGGCGAAACAAGAACAATTGCCTTAGATATATCAAAAGCATTCGATAAAGTCTGGCATGAAAATCTGCTCAACAAGCTCAATTGTCGCCGAAACTTTGCACTTGGTTTGAAAGTTACCTTAAGGATAGATCCATTTATGTTGCACTGGATGGCCGGAACTCCAACTCTTACCAAATAAATGCTGGTGTGCCACAGGGAGCAATCCTTTCGCCAACACTTTTTCTGATTTACATAAATGACCTCATAGATAAAACAGTAAATCCACTTTATTGCTTTGCAGATGATGGCAATGTAGTCTCCTCAGTCATACCACCCACTCAGTGTCTATCCGCACGTGAATTCCATCATCTTAGACTTACTCAAATATCGCAGATAAATAACGACCTGGAGATAATAGAGAACTGGGGCAACAAAAACCTTGTACAGTTCAACGCGCAGAAAACCCAAGCAGCCCTGTTTTCAAAAAAGACCAGCACCGGTGAGCCAAACATCATGCTATCTGGAAGTGCTGTCACATTGCAGAGCCAGTTGAACATCTTAGGAGTCACTGCAGAGACCAACATGTCTTGGCACAGTCACGTGGCAGATATAGCTAAAAGGGCGTCCCAAAAGCTTGGGGTGCTATTTCGTACAAGACATCTGTATACACCAAGCCAACTGCTGACACTCTACAAAGCCCAGATTCGACCAACTATGGAGTACTGCTCACATATATGGAGTGCGGCACCCAAACATACCTTAATGCTTTTGAACATCGTGCAAAAACGAGCTATCAAGCTGATCAATGACCCCGCACTTACCCGTAGCTTGGATAGTCTCGAACGGTGGGCGATCTATCTCTCTTCTACAGGTATTATCACGGAAAATGCTCTGAAGAGTTGGCACGTATGATCCCCCCGGGAGTAGCACCTACTAGGCGAACACGTCAAACGGACGGTAACCATCAATTTACTGTCAAAATAGAGGCACCAAGAACCTCATTATATCAGAATTCATATCTCTGGAGAACAGCATCGCTGTGGAATAAACTCCCTGCGACAGTTTTCCCTGCAGGTTACAACCTGAACCGTTTCACAACCAACACACACCAACATTTCCGCGCACTGGCCGCTTCTCGAGCGTGATAGGGATCTCCTTGCGAGTGCGCTTAACCGTAAAAAAAAACTTGTTATATTTGTGTTACCATTGAGTTAATTTTTAACAATATAATGCCCTACAACGTTTTTTTTAGACTCTATCATTTTAATTTGCGAAGACAATTTTGTGTCGGAAAAATTGAAATAAAACCAATTAGTTTTGTTCATAGATAGACTCTGTGGTATTTGCAAATGTTAATTTTAGCGCATTTTCGTAATTAATTTGAATGTTAGGACCATGCTAGACTTTGAATCTACGATTTGTATTAATAACTTCTGACTTTAAATATAACGTATTCTTTATAACAATTGGTGTCTAATTTAACAACAACCAAAAGTCAATAACAACCAACTGGCTTCCTAGCTATGTGCAACTAGGACGCCTACCTCCAAATAAATTTAATGTAATTGTGGAAAGGGACAAGTTGTATAAATATACCGCTCGACTAAAGCACCCCTAACCGCGGCGTTACATTATATCTCTAGGAGGAGCCCCCACCTGGATCCGCCGCTGGTTTATTATTACCCACAGGTCATTAAAAAAATACCTACTATATTACTATATTTGGGGTTTGTAATTCTATCTTTTTTTTTAACTTACCTATGCCTACCCGAATTTCGTCATGAAATAACTCAAAATTTATAAAAAAAAATTTGCTGAAATAATTGAAATGGATTGTAAAGGGCGTAAATTATAACATCCATGCTCCACGCACAAAAACAATGCGAATAATACGACTAACTGATAGTCTGTGCCAGGCATAAAATTTCTTTGATTTTTCTATTTAAACAACGCTAAAATGCTCAATATCGGCCCTATCACTGTCGCTCATATAGGCTGCAGATAAAATCTATCTCTATTCGAAGGAGCCAAGAGAAAAGTGGCAGCGTGTTCGACGCGGCTTTGGTTTTCAGTTTTATCGCGTCGCCGCATCGAATTTCATATAATATATAAATGAAAAAGAAATGCATAAAATAAAATAAAAACCAATAAACATGTTTACAAAGTATAATAGGCAACTTCAAAAGAGTAAAGTCAACCACGGACACCGGTGTTTTGAAAAAAAGCATTTCCATTCTCAGCGTGGCTTGCCTGACTACAGTAATCAAACTGACCACAAGATACAAGGTAAATCAAAAAGAATGAAAAAATAGGTAAAAACCTATTTTTCATTTAACGGGTGAAACGACAGCGAACGAAGGAAACCAAGTCCATGGCGGGACGAAAACGTCCACTGGTCTATAAGGAAGAAAGACAATTCGTCACAGTTCGACCGAACCATGCTTCACTTCATTCTTTTTGATTTACCTTGTATCTTGTGGTCAGTTTGATTACTGTAGTCAGGCAAGCCAAGCTGAGGGTGGAAATGCCTTTTTCCGAAACACCGGTGTCCGTGGTTGGTGGTTGTATGACCTTTCACGAATTAAGTAGCGGCTTGTAGTGATAGTTTCGCTAAACGGGCAACGTTCGTTTTACACTTTTCTGCTTTCCTTATGGCCCATACAAAAATCCTACCCCCCAGATAGAAGGCTGGCCACGCGGTATATATCGCTGGGTGTTTTGCACGCTTCATCATCATGTGATCATATAGAATAATAGTGAAATATTTATAAAAGAAATAAATTTGAAAAAAATTAAGTTAAACGGTTTTATAACTAAGTAAACAGTAAACAAGGGAGTCTAGATTCGCTCGAAGATATTTGGGTAAGTCCACATCAATTCAACCAATTTAAAAATATTTTTGAACCTTGAGTTTTTTGATGATGGTGAGTTTTTGTGTAGTTATTCTCCGCCTAATAAAAAGTAAAAATACAAATTTTTTGTTGCATATTTTTTGAGTTATGCGTTTCCAAAAATAAAAATTCTGATCCATTTTTAGCCTGCATCGGTTTCTTTAAACTTCTATAATTTTTAACCCGTTTAAGATAATTAGCTGAAACTCGCTATCTGTAGAGAACGATTCACAAGCCAAACTTTGATGAGTTGATAGCCTCATTTCCTTTAAAAAAGGACAAAGGGTCTATGCCAAAATTATATTTTTGATGAAATCTCAAAAACGGATTTTTTGTTTTTCTTAATTTTTATAAAATTTTTTCTTAGACTATTTGTTTACATGTGTGCTAAATTTTACCTTGGGATGATAATAGTATTATAGTTAAAAAAATTTATTTATATCTTGATGCATATATTGTTTGATATTTTTATTACTATAAAAATTAATATCTAAAGTGTACATATTGTTATGAGGCATCTTATTTATGTAGCATGTATATTATAAAAACGTGGACATCATGGGCATCTGGTTTCGCTACATTGACATTTAAATAAAGAAACAATTAATTAAAAAACGTACTTACATAATAACGGGCTCACAAGAATAATTGAGAACCTGTACATAAATGCCCCCTTTTCGCCCTTTCTCGCTGCAATGTTTGATATTAATGAAAATAGTTACATTCTTTATCTCTTAAACAGTGGTTGCGCGTGGAGTAAAACGTTAGGGGTGCACACCAAAAAATTATTGCAGCCAAACCCAACAGACAACGCCAAGTTGTCTCAGTGCACTAATTTAAGCTGCACTTTTCACAGCCAACGGCAACCTGTGGCCCAGACTCTGTGTACTGTAATATTCTATATTTCGTAATTAGAATGCGACATAACATTAACGGTGCACAGAATTTGAATTCATTTGGCGCCGGCGGTTGCCGACCTACGCATCCTCGTTTCAACTCAAATACAAACACATACATATATATATATTTATCGGTTTCACAACGTTCTACGTCTTCCGATACCCAATCTCCACTCGTTTCTGTTTGCCCATAATTCATCATCTAGGCCTCTTATTCTTATTTCACTATCTATTCCTTCTCTCCAGCTTCTTCTTGGTCTTCCTCGTTTTCTTCGGCCAGTTGGTTTCCATTGTAATATTTGTTTAGGTAGTCTTCCATCATCCATTCTTTGTACATGTCCGTACCACACCAGTTGTTTTGTTCTTATATGATCCACTAGAGTACGTTCACCCACTGTCATAATTTCTCTTATTCTTTGATTGGTAACTCTTTCTCTTTTTGATTTCCCTGCTGCTCTTCTCCAATAGTCCATCTCCGTAGCGGAAAGCATTTTTTCTGTTCTATCTTTGATTGGCCACACCTCTGAGCCGTATGTAATAATACTCTTTACTTTACAATTGTGTTATATATAAGCTTTTTGTTATGTTTTGATATACTTTGGTCCCAAATTATTCCATTTAATAGAGTTATTGCTCTTCTTCCTTGTACGTTTCTATCTTTTATAGCTTTGTCTAGTGTTCCGTCAGCTGTAATTTTCAGACCCAAGTATTTATACTCATCACAGGACTGAATTCGCTGCCCAGTATTTAAGATTAGATCCTGTTTCCTTCCACCAATACACATATACTCTGTCTTATTGATATTAACCTCTAGTCCCCACTTATTGTACTCTTCTATTAGTTTTCGTGTCATATATTCGAGGTCGTCATAATCCTGAGCCACCACTATCTGATCATCGGCGAAACATAAAGTATACAAGGTGGTTTCATTCAACGGAATTCCCATGTTTTGGCATTTTCTCTTCCAGACTTTAAGGACCTGTTCCAAATATATCTTGAAGAGCGTAGGCGAGATACAGCAACCTTGTTTAAGACCTTTATTTACTTGAAAGCCTTTGGTTAGTTTTGCTTTTATTTTAACTTTTGCCTTACTATTGCGGTATAACTCTTTGATGGCCTTAATTAGTTGTACGCTTATGTTTGTCTTTTCCAACGCTTTCCAAAGTAGATTTAGTGGTATACTATCATATGCCTTCTGCAAATCTACGTAAAGCAGATGGAGCTCTTGTCCGTATGCCATTTTCTTTTCAATAACTTGGGTTATACAAAAGAGATGATCTGAAGTCGATCTACCCGCCCTGAAACCAGCTTGTTCTTCTGCCTCCATATCTTTATATTCGCTCTCCACTTTATTTCTTATTATTTTGCCATATATTCTGCTTAGCGTACTAGTTACAGATATACCTCTATAATTGTCACATATATCTTTCCTTCCTTTTTTGTGTATTGTGGATATATATGACGTTTTCCACTCAGTTGGTACTACAGCTCCATTTAAATATCTTTGGAAAAGATTCCGTAATCTACAAAACAATTCTTCAGTGCCATATTTAATAAGTTCAGCTGGGATATTTCCGGGTCCGGCAGATTTACCGCTTTTTAAGGTTTTGCACACGTTTTTGACCTCAGATATTGTGAGGGGTACTGGAGATCCCATCGTTCTAATGATATTGTCTCTTTCGTCTTCCTTGAATTCTGCTCTATCTTCAGTTAAAAGTTTTTTAAAATGCTCATCCCATTCTTTGTCTGGTATTGGTGAAATAATATCTCTGCATTTTTCTTTTTTGATCGATCTTATAGTTTTCCAGCTTTCAGTACTTCTCCTACCTCCTAAGTAAGAATCTATTTTCTGGCACTTTTGCATCCATGATTGATTCTTCTTATCACTGATCATTCTTCTCACCTTTGATTGCGCGATTTTGTATTCTTCTCTGCTTCTATCTGTCTTTTGGGATAAGTACGTGTGATATAATTTCCTTTTTTCCTCTATTTCACTTTCAATCTCAGCATCCCACCAGTATGGTTTTGTTCTTTTAGGAGTTTCTTCCACTAATCCTAGTGCTTCTTTTGCAGCTTGATGGATGCTTAATGTGATACATTCGTATTCCTCATCTGGGGTTTCACCTGAACTTGAATTAAGTTTTTCGTTCAGTCTCTTTTTGTATAAGTTTTTTACGCTGTCATGTTCTAGACTTAGTAGATTATATTGACAGTGATCAATTTCCTCATTCACTGTATCATCAAGATTTTGTTGATGGAGGCTTCGGCCTTGATAAGGAAAGAGAATTTTGGTCTCCAGAAAATAGTGATCACTTCCGCATGTTGATCCACGCTTTGTTCTGACATCTTGAATTTTTAGTTTTGTCTTTTGTTTAGTGATAAGATAATCAATGACGGATTTCAGGTTTTGTGAGGGTTTGGTCCAGGTATATTTGTGTATTTTCTTATGTTGGAAAAAACCGTTTTGGATTTTTAGGTCTAATTGCTCACATACTGTGATAAGCCGGTTTCCATTGTCATTAACAACATCTTCTCCATATTGGCAAACACATACATACCGGATTTTAATTCTTAGTTAGTATTCAAGTTTGATGAATTCCTTTTGGGCTTTATTGATACTTTATGACGAAATTATTAATTAAAGAATGGTCAGATTTTAATATTTTTTTAAGTAAAATTTGGGAGTGTACTTGCACATGTGCACTTATGGAGGAACCGCCACTGCTCTTAAAATAGTGGCAAAATCGGCCGTAAGGTAATTAAATATCAGAGGTGGCGTATTATTTTGACTGATGACTTTTTGTAAAAAACACAAGTTGCGTAAACATGGCGTTTCGTAGCGTGTTTTCTCAGTCTGTTTCTCTTTGCGACGTATCCGTTCTGGAAATTAATTTGATTTTACGTAGTTACCGAAATCGAAATGGTAGATTGAAAATCGAAAAAAAATTGGTTGGTATTTTCCACTTAATGTTGCAACCCCTATGATGATCAAAATCATCCCACTATAGTGAGAAATTCCAGAAATGTGACAGAGTGGATGTGTAATCTTAACTTAGGCGTCGAAATAAGTAAGTGAAAATGATTAAAAACTTTTAAAATAGTATAATTGCAGTCACGGCTAATTTATAGGTAAAATATTAAAGTAGAGGAATTGTCAAATAGTTGTATTTAAGGTAAAATAAAAGAATTTTGGACAACATCAATTTACAAAAATAAATTTTTAAATAGGAACCCACTGTCATCCCATGATAAAACTTGGCCTACATGTACAAATATAAAAAAAATGAACAAAATAAAAAATCCGTTTTTAAACTGTATCAAAAATAAATTTTGTGGTGAGACCCCTGCATTTTTTTTACAAGATGGATGCCATTAGGCATACCATAATTAAGCTTGTAGACCTATTAGATTACACAGCAACGTTTACCTCGATATGTCCAAGACTTTATGAATAACAAGGGTTTAAATAAATCAAGTCAGTGCTAAAAAAGACGATATTAAGCATTAAAAAAATTAATAACTCAAAAACTAGACTGTTAAAAAATCTAAAATTTTGCATTTTTACATCTTTCTACTTAGTAAAGAATTTGACCGAAAATTATGAAAATCAAAAGTGACAAGGTCCAAACCATTGGTTGATTTGATATGGACTTACCCATTTGTTGCGCCGCGCCGGGTAGATTACACTACGGGTAACAATTTCTTATTCTCAGCTAAATGACAAGAGCCATCCATATTAACAATTTTATTTTGGGGTGGTCCACTTACCTCACTTTGCCTTATGGATTTTTTAAATTTTAGTGTCAAAAGCTATAGGGGTGGATGGTCAGACTGGTCAGCAAAAACAAAAAAAAATAGAAAATGAATTAAAAAATTATTTGTGGTTAATTATATTTGACAAATTTTAGTATATTTATTATTTTACCTATTTTTATTAATGTAAAATTCCCGTCTTGAATCAGTTATATGTGTTGTCACAATATTACTAATAAACAAACAATAGAAATGAAATAAAAAAATATATATATTTATTTTTACGTAGTTTGATGTGTTTTTTCATACACTAGAAGAAAAAATATTGTTCCTGATACGTGGGCAATGTTGTTTTCCCGCACTTAAGGCTTATCCGAACTCCGCTTCGCGTTGCTCGTCTAACTGCTTTCGCGCGAGAGAAAACATAAGTTTACACACTGATTAGGAAAACTACTATTCTCTACTAGCGCAGCATGCGGAAAAGTCAACTTTTCC
Organism: Aspidapion aeneum; assembly: GCA_963576565.1. Lineage (NCBI taxonomy): Eukaryota > Metazoa > Arthropoda > Insecta > Coleoptera > Brentidae > Aspidapion > Aspidapion aeneum. The sequence goes on from OY755047.1 coordinate 64,154,446, forward strand.
TCACGCATTTGCATAAGGAGAATTGAATTTTTACGCACTATGAATAAACAAACATTACCATAACAACTAAATTTAATAAACGTGGAATTTCGTACCCGTGAATTTAAAAATCAAACAAGTTTCGTGGCTAATCGGGCAAGAAGGAGTTTTTGTTTCTCTCATATATTTTTCCGTGGGTAGCTAAGCTTAACCTCACGGGGGTCCAAGATCTAATTGACACCTAATAAGTGTTGACAGTTAACTGTTTCGTCCTTATGGGACTCCTCAGAACACTGCTCGGTCAGTTTGACAATTCTTGCGAAGTTAATTAGACGGTTTTGATTCTAATCATTAGTAAACAGTGAGAAAACTATCGCAAGAAGCGCCATCTACCGAGATACGAGAGAAACAAAAGCAGGCGAAAAACTGCTATAATAATCGGGCATTAGCCACGAAACTTGTTTGATTTTTAAATTCAAGGGTACGAAATTCCACGTTTGTTGGTATTATTTGGCTTAAAAATTCCGTTGATTGACGCTCACGTGTCTTGATGACGGGTAAAAGACAGAAGAGCTGTCGTAGGTCACGGACTATAGTTTGTTTTCTTTTGTTTGTTTTCGATCTTTTCATGGATCGATACGTATAGCAGTTTTTCGCCTGCTTTTGTTTTTTGTTTCTCTCGTATCTCAGTAGATGGCGCTTCTTGCGATAGTTTTCTTACTATTTACTTATGATTAGAGACAAAACCATCTAATTAACTTCGCAAGAATTGTCAAACTGACCAAGCAGTGTTCTGAGGAGTCCCGTAAGGACGAAACAGTTAACTGTCAACACTTATTAGGTGTCCATTAGATCTTGGACCCCCGTGAGGTTAAGCTTAGCTACCCACGGAAAAATATATGAGAGAAACAAAAATCCTTTTTGCCCGATTACCCACAAAACTTGTTTGATTTACAAAATTTAATATAAATAAATATTAACTTTTGGGTTTTTTCCTTGAGCCTATAAAAATGCTAGTGTACCTAACATGCGCAAAAAGTAACTCAACAAATCGCGTGCGGAAATGTTTGACTTGCTGCACTTATTAGGTAATGTACTATTTTTTCTATTGGTGACGAAAAACAAAATTAATATTTTCGATTAAGCTATAAAAAAAGTATTATTTACATATTTTTTTCCGCATTTGTAGCGGGAATTACAAAAATTTTAATTTTTGTATTGTACAGCCAGGGACTTTTTAATTGGCCGCGCTCGAAAATAAAAAATATTCCTATTTGAAATTAGGAAACCCAGTTTGAACCATCTTTATACATATGTATTATAAAAAAATATTTTTTCTAATATTTTTACATTGTAAATTTTAACAGAAAAATACACCGGCAATTAAAAAAGTCCCTGACTGTACCAATAGCCCATATTCTCCGCCATAATCCTCTTTGAGCTTCGCTAAATATAAGGCCCCAAAGGTTCTAAAAATCAGTTTCAAGCGATTTTCTCGAAAACTAATAACTTTTTCAGAAAAAGTGATGAGAGAAGAAATACGCAAAATCATATGCTATATTCTATAAAATTAAGAAAAAACCTAACCTAACATTTTAAAAAGTATATTTTAAAAATATCCACTCTGTTGTAACTTTTTTAAATATATTTTTAAAATGTTAGGTTAGGTTTTTTGTGTATTTTTTCTCTCTTCACGTTTTTTAAAGAAGTTCGAAAAAAATCCAAAAAAAAACGGATTTTTAGGAGGCCCCAAGCCTTATATCTAGCGAAGCTCTAGAGGGATTTTGGCGGAGAATATGTGGGGATGTGTCCCAGATACTAAGGAATAATTATACAAAAATTCAGGTTTTTTTCCAAGTTTCAGGATTTTTTTACCTAATATGACTGGGCTAAAACTACATACTGAAAAGTGAAAATACTTGAATTTTTGTAACCATTCGAGGATTTGTTTAGGGCTAATTTCAATTTAATTTAACTTCAAATTAAAAAACAAAACACCAAAATTAAAAATATGGCTATAAAGGTCGCAAAAAAATCGATAATTATTAAGACTAAAATTTTTGAAATTATTAGATCAGATAAACTTTTTCTTTATTTTAGTGTGACGAACTATCTCGGCGGATGGTTAGACTGGGCAGAAAAAGCCAAATAAAGTTAAGAATTAATTTTTAAAAAATTGTTAATTTAATTTGATAATTTTTAGTATTTGTTTTTATTTATTTTAAATACTCGTCTTAGATCAGTGATATTTAGATAAATAAATAAATAAAACGTTAATTGATAAAATATATATGTTTGTTTTTTCATAGGATTTTATAACAAAAAAGTCCTTCCTCCCTACCAGCAAACTTAATGAAAGCATAGATATAAAAAAATAATTAGAAATGCTTTCAATAGTGCGCAACCTTCAGTAGAGGCGACGAACGTTGTCCGCCATTTTTTCACAGATTTTGAGTACAAGCGGTTACCCCTAGAGGTCGTTTTGGTGAACAAGCATAAACGCAGCCAACGATAAAGACCGGCCATGGCGCGTTATAAGCAAGTCGGCGGTCACGTGATCTTAGGAGTTCCAGGATTCTTATTGTATTGCTTAATATATTATCTGTTTTTACAATTTAAATAAATTGACAAAATTTTTTTATTCTCATATAGGCAAAAATTGAAAAAAATATTTTGCTGATGTATGTGTTTATTATAGATAAAAGAACTGAATCCATAAAATCAAAAATTATATAAAATTTGCACTCTAATATCTTCAGGTATATTAGGTACATAATATCGTTAGTTACTTCAAATCTATACAAGTCTTTTAAAATTGGACATAACAAACCTAAGCTTTAAGTTTTTTAATTTTTCTTTGAGTATCATCATCTTTGTCTGTGTTCTTATTCAATGATTTATCAGCAGACACTAAATCATTATGCCTTTTAATAAAGTTATTTTAAAAAACTTTACATGCCCTTAAACTAATTTTTTCAAGATTTGACAATAGTTTTTCTCCACAAAAAACACTCGCTAGAGTTAACTTAAGAAAATTTTTTAATATAAAACATTTCACAATAATTTATTAAAAAGAAACAAGTGATTTTGTGAATAAGTGAGATGGTTTTCACGTTCAATAAACTGAATGTATTGGTCGTCAATAATTTTTTGAAAAATTACCCAGCACAAAGTTTAATATATATTTCATCAATGTGTAAGTTAACTACCAACTCATGTTCTTTTAAAAGCTGTATCTTACTTTTTAAATATTGCACACTACCGGAGAGATTACTATCTGTTAGCGATATTTTACAAATCAGTTTTTTAATATTCGGGGGTGCAGAAGACATATTACCTTAGTTTTGTAAATTGACATGTATGCACTGGATAAACAAAGATGAAGCCAACATTAAAGTGTTTCCACAATATCTTCGATTCTCAGGTGACCTTTTCAAGAGACCTAATTGTTCAATAAGAAATGACAATTGAACACATTTTTCACTCTCACTATCGAAAATGTCACTAAGGACCCAAGTAACATTATTACCACTCAAGGTTTTATTAATTTGGTTCCTAGGTTATTTAGAGGGTGCTGTTATGGGTTTAAGGATCAATTTGGCTACATAAAGGTAATTTATATTGCCAATTACCTAAAGGGGTGTTATACAACCAAAAAGTGATTTGTAAAGGGAGTATAATAAAACTAATATTCCTTCTGTTCCTTTTAGATACTTTTGGTTTTATTGATTTTTGATTTATAAAGATGGTCTTATAAAACCCTTTTACCTAAAGTTTTTATATAGAAATAAATACAAACTTTGGTCATTTAGTTTTTTTCATTACTTTAGGTCATCACAAAAGTGTTTTATAATAGAGTTAAAAGGTTATCTTATATCCCTTTGTTTTTATAGTTACCAGTAGTTTAAAAGTAAATATGATTAGATAGGCGGCCATATAGAACCTAGTTTCCTTAAGGTTTTTAAAAGTGGTAAATATAAACTTTAGACGATTTTATAGGAAGGCTTAAAGGTAAACTTAATTATTTTGTATTTATAGTTACCCATAGCTGTATATTAAATATTATTTAAATAGGCGGCCATATAAAACCTTGTTTCCTTAAGGGTTCTAATAGAAGGAAGTAAATACTTTCGTGTTTTATTTTTTTAGGTATTTCTTGTAAAAATAATAGATATACCTAGGTACAGATTGGTACCTACCTATTGCAAGATTGATTATTTAAAGCCCAATAATTAATAATTGATGAGTTTCCGGCCTCCTGGGTAGGACACCCAGGCCTAGATAAGGCCTGTTTTTACGGCCAATATAAGAGATTGCCCTCCAACCTGCAGGCACAAGGAATATCATTGCACTGGCCCTCTCGATTGTGTCGAAATTGCACAATAAAAATCATTTAAAAGTGTTGAATTATACGCTTTTAAACACTTTAAAAACAAATACAAAAAATTTAAGTGAGGTTATGTTGACTATGTTTACATTGTTCTTTTTTGTTGGTTTCATAAGGGCACTCAAAAATCCTTGTTGCGATACAGTAACAAATAAAACCAAGTGACCACTATAAAACCATAATGGCGTATATAAATTTATTTCAAAAATATTGTAAAGAGAAAATATTTATCTAGTCGTTTTAGCAGTGTTTTTTAACAATAATTTTATTTTAATTTTGATTTATATTTTTTAAATGATTTTTTTGTAATTTTAAATATTTGTTATTTTGTTATCAAAAAACTATTAAAAAGCATTCTTGAGCTGGCGCGCTTGTTTTGAGAGCTTTGCAGATACGATTTTATCAGAAAAATAAATCTGGCAGGCAATTTCATCATCAACAAAACCACAAACTCGGTATATTTTTACGTGATAAAATAATTTTGGGACTCTGACATTTTTAGCAATTTTGTGACCTAAATTATTTTATATATCCTTTGTGAATCTAAAATATCGCCATATAGGAAAACTTCTTTACTCTAAAGGTATTATGGTATTCAACAGAATCGCCAGGATACCAAATTACCAAATCTAGTTTTATAATAGGATAGAGGACGTTTCTGAGTTGTTTTTAGAACCTGGCATAATAGCTTTAGGCTCTAAAAGGTTCTATACGGGTGGAACCGCTAGAGGGCGAAGCTGGAGTTTATTTCTTATGGTTTTATAGTGAGTTTAATACATAGGTTGCCATCACCAATTGGGGAGTCCCATTTAGGAGGTCTAAGGGGTGTATAAGGGTAATGGGAACGTGCTAGCGACCAAACATTGAAACTAATGGTTTTAAGGAAAGGCGCTGGCAACCTTTTAGCTACTGCTATAAATAAAGAAATGTTACTTGGGGATATCTATTACTTGATCAATCTTATCTTTTACCACTTCTTTCCGGTTTGCAACTGTCATTTCAATAAACTGCATTAGCTCTTCAAGTGTATCCGTGCTGTCCAAAAATAAAACTCCAACTTTTTTTGGCAGTATGTTTTTTGGTATGGACACATTGTCAACATTTACAAAAAATGACAGATTTCCCTCAACAACTAGAGATGCTAACAGTGATGGATTGTTGTTCAAAATGTCATCAGGCACAGGCAGACTGTGTCACGTTCTTGGGTAAAAATTTAATTTTTGTTTATTTTAGTATTAGAACAATAAAATTTTGAAATGTCCTCAATATTTGATAAAACTTTTGATTTTTTATGAGCTCAAAGTGTTTCAAGACTTTCTTGTATTGCAGTTTCCAGTTGTTGTCTCTCGACATCAGCTAATCGAACAGTAGATAGATACAGGTTGTCTATTTAGGTATTTCGGAACATTTTCAACACTCTCCATTTACAACACACTTATCAAACCAAATAACATGCTCGTTAAGAAAATGTGTGATGCAAACTTGTGGACGTTTAAGATATAACATTTGTTTATATACTGGCAAATTCAAGGTTGACACATATTCGGTTTCAGTTTTGTAGTTGGACCGACAACCAACAACACTACACGTTCGCGGCATTGTTGTCTTTTCGTGGGCTGCGTTATTTTAATAACTTTGATAAAATTCACATAAAATTCATGCCCGAATTAAAAAAAAAATCGACGTAAACAAACATACCAAAACTGAAAACACATGTTCTATAATGACAGCAGGCCGGGAGGCGTTCTTTTGTGACCCTCCTACGGTCACGTGATATTTCCGCGCGCGGGCCGGTCTTTCTCGTGGGCTGCGAAGCATAAAAGGTCACTGGATCACGGAAATAGCGTCGCCGTGGAAAATGAGCAGCGACGCTCTGTCAAATATCTTTAATTGAGACCAGTGACTCCATATGATGTTTTACCACAAGCTTAGTTCAATGCACCGCTTTTCAAATCGTGCATGTCGAAGTTGGCCTTGCCCAATATGTGAAAAAATGGCGAATTTCAATTTCTTTCCACTTCCTCCAGTCTGCGCCCGTGTGACAAGCATTCTATTTATTTTTCTATTTCTATTACATTGACACGTCGACTTTAGTTTATTTTTTTCTCTCATATTTCCATACATACACAGGTGCGCTAACTTTCGTACCACGCTTAATTTTCTTTGGCTTCAGGACACCTGCAAAAAAAATAAGTATTTTGTTAAAGAACACGAAGGAGCCGAAAAAAATAATTTAAATAACTTTTTTGGATGGCATTTTACGTAGTGTGAGCTATGGTGATCCTAATTTTTTCGAAAAAAAAAAGTTGCTCGATTTCAAAAATTTTTATATATCTTTGCGTTTCAGATGATTTTGAAACTTTTTTGTTTTGCTGTCTGTATGTCTGTCTGTAACGACCAACCCGCATAACTCAAAAACCGCTTGTCCGATTTTAATGAAATTTGGTACCTAAGTTGGGTCTTGGGCCGTGATGGTCCCATTTAAAAATTAACAAAATCCACCGAACGCAAGCCAAATAAAAGGGTGGGGGTAGATTCCAAAAATTAGAGTTTATGTGAAAATATGGCGTGTGTGATATCAAACGAAAGGTAATTAAGTCTGGAGTTAAAAAAAATGAACTTTAGTTTATTTTTAAAAAAAGGGTGGGGGTAGATGTCAAAAATTAGAGTTTAAGTGAAAATATGGCGTGTGTGATATCAAACGAAAGGTAATTGAGTCTGGAGTTAAACAAAATACATTTTAGTTTTTTTTAAAGGGTGGGGGGTAGATTAAAAAAAATTGAGTTTAAGTCAAAATATGGCTTGTGTGGTATCAAATGAAAGGTAATTGAGTCTGGAGTTGAATAAAATATATTTCAGTTTTTGATTATATTAGCTCACACTATAACTATAGTACCTAGTGTGAGCTTAAGTGCCCATAGATTGGCAGAGTATTTTTAGATAAGGTTTCAGTGACAAAATAATAAAAAATAAATACTAAATTTCAGTTTTAGTCCGGAAAGTTACTTTGAATAATAGTCTATGACTACAAAATAAAGAATATACAGTCGAACCTCTCTAACTCGAACCTCTATAACTCGAACCCCTCTATAACTCGAACCGTTTAAGCGGTCCCTGCACTTTTTACATGTATTTTAACCTATGTAATTCGAGTTTCTATAACTCGAACTCTCCATAACTCGGACTGTTTTGGTTGTCCCTTCAGGTTCGAGTTATAGAGGTTCGACTGTAAATGGGCTTTTTTTTGTACTAACCTTTTTTATTTTCTACAGCCTTAGTAATCTCCAGTTTCCTTTGAATCACTGACAGTTCCTTTTCTCTTTTGATTCTCTTGGTCAGTTCTTTGTAGAGGGCTTCTCGTTTTTTCGACGATTCCTATAACAAATACATGGTAGAAACAACATTTCGGATTTCCATTTTCTTTACTTATTCTAAACACGACGTTTCGATTAGTAAGGATCTCCAACCGTTTTAAAGTGTAAACTAAACAATCCAGTCTATAGGCCACTACTTATACTCCTTGGTATGCAGTCAGGTGTGACCGCCCGCCCCCTTTTTAATCCTAAGATGTATATTTTCCTTAAGGAGTGGTTGCCATATGTTTGGTATGTCTGTGCTTGGTTAACTGAAAACTTATTTATTCTGCATTGTAAACGCAGCTTCAATAAACTTTCGTTTTCGACCTAGTGACTCCTTCCTTCAAAACTTTAGCTTCTGACTACAGAATCCTGTGATCATTTGACCATGCATTCGCTAAACCGGATTTTTCAATATCCCCTAATTGGGTATTTTTTAGATGTTCATTTACTCTACCCTGAAGCGAGCGTTTCGTTACACCTATATATGATTTACCACACACACGGGATTTTGTAAATAAATTACTTATTATTTAAGGAAAATACGATCGAAAAATACGATAAGGAGTTTTGTAAGACCCCCCAAACAAGATGGGCGGACGATTTGAAGAAATATGCGGGAACTAGATGGATGAACACGGCGACAAACAGGGAAGAGTGGAAGATATTGGGGGAGGCGTATGTCCAAAGATGGATCGAAGAAGCTAAATAGTGTAGCTGATTTCATATAGTGAATTTTGCAAAACTAAATCGTCTTCTTATTCTAATAGTGTTTTTTTTTTCCATCGGTTTGTTTATGACGCCAGAGGCAATGGAACTTTTGGGGTTGAGTCACATTTTAACAAGGATATAATCGTAAAACTTCTATAAATATTGATGGTGTGTGTTCGTCCGTTTCCAAAAATCTTTTTTTCTAAAATAAATTTTTTGGTTATAAAAATAAGGTACCGTGAGAAAACAGCTTTTGGGTAGTTTGTGATCATAAAATTATCGTCGGCAATCCTTCTTAAAACTTCGATATAACCCACATGTATTCTCCTAGGATACAATTATGTTCAAATGTATTTTTTAAACTTTCAAATAATCAGATTACGGTTTGCACCATTAAAACGTACGAAATTCTGCCATTAAAATGATACCTCACAAGGCAGGGTTGTATTCGCGTATCTACCTTCTTCCTTGAACTTACTGACCACGCTGAATTATATGGAGAAAATTTATCTATTTTCAATCTAGCCACTGTCAACGGCGGAAAATCTATCTTCTATATGATCAGAATGTTTAATTATATTTTCCTTTTTGTGTGGAAAAACCTATTCATTTTTTAATATAGAGTAACATTTGTCTCTCGATGATGTAAATTAGTTCCATCAAAATACGGGAACTAAGTGTGCAACATTAAAAAAAAATCTGCAACTTTGTACTTTAAATAAATTATTTTAAGTTTAAGGAAATTAGGAACGATTGGCGTCTAGATTTACTATGTTTAATATTACAGGTTTTACGTCGTTTTTCTTAGTCTAAAGAAGTTTAAGAAATAATTTTCTGGTTTATTTTCTTTGTTAAATTAAATTTTTTGTCGACGGGTTTTTTCGAGCAAAATTTGGACAAAGCCATTTTCAGATCTCAAAGGCCTAGATATAAAGGCATTTTCAAAAATATATTTTAATTGGCAAAGCAATTTTCTTTTGTAATTAGAGAATTATTAAAATACAGCCAGGCTATAATTGTGCCAGGCACTATTTTGACACATTCACATTGAAAACTGACATATCAAAGTCGAATTTAAAACTTTCGTCGTTTATTTTCAATTAATAAAAGAAGGCACTATTTATTCCGGTTCATATAGTAAACAAAGGCCGTGTGTTGAATGATCACAGCTCATATTACAATGTGATGGTGTCAAAATTGTGCCTGGCACTATTATAGCCTGGCTTTATTTCAATAATTCTCTATTAAGTAAATTTTGTTTAGTCATTCGTTTAAGATTTTGTCCTTTGGAAAGTAATGTGGGATGACTTTTGGTTTTTTTATCCTTTTCTTGTAAAATTTTTAAGATAAGTTCATTTTGTATTACTTTCTAGTACCTTTTTTAGTAAGTAAAGCGTACAGAACCCAATTTTTAACTAGGAGCCTCTTAATTTTTATTGGTTGTTGCTTAGTCTAGGGTCAATGGTACCCGCCCTTTTTTGTAAGCTAAGCCTTTTCATTTAAGGGTCATTTTAAAGAAGGGTTGAAGTTACTTTTTTGAAATACGAAAAATGAATGTTTTGATTTTGGCACGACAGAAGTGAGTTTTGTTAAAAAGTCACGTTTACGCGTCGCGAGGGTTTCACTCCCATTTTTAATGTAAGTTTTCTTCCGGCAAAGGAATTTTTGTCATTTCTTTGTCAACCATCTTCTTTAAAAATGGCTAAAACAACTTTGTATATTTCCTTAATGAACTTATACATGAGAGGTTGTCTTTTGTTTATTTAATAGAATACCTTTACCTTTTTTTTTAAAGATTGTCAAATTCATTACAGATTTGTCAAAGTAAGTTCAAAGAAAAATATTTTTATTTTTAATTGATAATCAGATTTTAAATTAGAGAATACAAAATAATGTATAATGTTTAAAGTTGTAATTAACAACAACTATCAAATTCATGTAAAATTTACCAAATAATCTGTCATTTGTCATGTAATCAATGTATAACTCCTAAAATTAATGTAATACGATTGTAATGAAATCCATTGTTTTTTTAACTAAATATAAACTGTGTAAACCAGAAATAATCTTTTTATACAAAAAAACAGGAAAGAATTAACGTTATAAACCAACATAAAACCCAAGTTAAGTTGTGTCAAGAAGTTTCTTTAGCTAACTTTGGGTATTAATTAGTTTTGTTCGTGTAATATTGTTGCAATTTACAACTTAGCTTGGTTAAACTTGGAGCACTTTAATACCACATCTGAAACTATTAAAGTAAATAAATAATTCTAAATGACTAAAACAGAAACCTTATTTTTATAAGGATAAATGTTATATTTTCTTATTGTTCAAAATAGTAAACTTTAACATTTCATAAATAATAGTAAAAAACAAAATAATTCAAGTCAAAAAACTTTACATACAACACATGTGCGAGAAAATACAAAAAAATAGTCACAACACATACATGAAAGATGATTTATTTGGTAAGTGATATATTTAGTTTACTAACAAGGTAGGTAGTAGTCCAATTCAATGATAAAAGGAATAAAATTACACGAACATAACGAACTATTTAACATTTATCACAGCAATTTTTAACACAATATAATTCAATAAATTTAAAAGTCTGGCGTTAACCCGAAAAACTTTTTTAATTTGCTTTTAAAATGTAAAATTGTTCTACAGTTTTTAATGTCTGCGGGCAGTTTATTATAACAACTCATGCCTGCAAAAAATAGTGTTCGTTTTGTGGAAAATAACCTAGTTTGCTCAATATGGACGTCATTACGTTGTCTGGTATTACAAGAATGAATGTTGAACCTAAATTGTAAGATCTTAGATAAATATAAAGGTAACATATTATTAATTAACTTAAAAATAAATAGAAGGGTTCTAAATTTTATATTTACTTTTACTGACATCCAGTTTAATCGCTCTTGCATGTATATTATGCTGGTATATCTATTGCAACCCAAGACTAGTCGCATGCATCTATTTTGCAAAATCTGAAGTTTATACAGATCTGTCTCATTACACATAAACAATATAGTAGCACAATACTCGAAATGCGGTTTTATAATGCTGTTATAAATTAGAAATTTTGTATTTTGCGACAGACTTTTACTAATTCGATAAGAAAATCCAATTTTTTTTGAAATCTTTTTACATATGTAGTCAACATGATCACTGAAAGTAAGTTTACAATCAATGATAATTCCCAAGTATTTCATTATGTAGACGCGCTCTAGGGTATTTCCATCAAATAAAACTGTCATTGTCGGGCTAAAAGTCGCATGCTTTCTACCAAGTAAAATCATGTATTTTGATTTATTAGTATTGACAGCTAATTTGCTCATTATAAACCAATCTTTGATTTTATTTAAAATTAAATTTACTCTTAAAATTATTTGATCAATATCATCTCCAGCTATATATATAATAAGATCATCTGCGAATAAATGCATGGTACAATCTGGGAAATCATCACTTATCTTTAAAATATCATTAATAAAACAAATAAACAACAAACAACCCAAGACGCTTCCTTGAGGAACGCCATTACCGACCGGCGTTTTTCTAGATTTGGTTCCATTTATTTTTGTTTGTTGGTAACGTGCTTCTTTCATATATGACTTAAACCAAGCCAGGGTGTTATCGGATATACCAAAGTAAAATTCAAGTTTTTTGAGCAACAGTTCTCTGTCAACCACCTCAAAAGCTCTTTTTAAATCTAAAAATACAGCCACAATAGCTTTACCTCTATCTATAGAGTTTTTAAAATCACAAATGACTTTTTGGAGGCCAGTCTCACAAGAATAACCGCCTCTAAAGCCTGATTGATTGACAGATAACAATTTTTGCTTGTCAATATAGGACGTAACTTGTTTATAGGCTGCAAGCTCTAAAATTTTTTCGAGGCAAGGTAAGGTATTAACTGGCCTGAATTCTTCTATATTTTTGGTGCCCGAATTTTTAGGGATGAGTATTACCAAAGACGTTTTAAGACATGATGGAAAAACGCCCGTCTCAAGAGAAGTATTAACACAATGCAATAATGGGTATCTGATAACATCAAAAGTATTTTTTACTAATTTAAAATTAACTTCATCCTCTGAATATTTATTCTGTTCAGAAAAAATTAACTTCCTTAACTCGGCTAAAGATAACTTTTCAAAACAACTTAGCACAAGTTAGCCTTATATCACTAGTATATCCGCTCGGCTAGTTATAATAGATAGATAGATAGAACCTAGTAGCAGGTGTTGGAGATCAAAATTAACTAAATTAGTACAAAATTATAAACAAATAGGATGACAATTTTATGCCTTAAGAGAGGAAATTTTATGTTACCTGCAACATATTTGGATCAATATCTGGCAGCTCCCGTTGGGCCAACAAATCCATCTGTCTTTTTTCTATCTCCTTTTTATTTTTTTTCTCAAAGTAAATATGCTGGTTTTTCACACTATGATCGACACTCGTCAAGTGCAGTTGGGCCTGTAGTTTTTCGATTTTCTTTTGTTCCTAAAAAATGGAAAGTCAACCAATTACATGGATTTCTTAACTTCAAAATGGATTGCTGACATACATCACTGAAAAACCTAAAAATCACTGCACGTGTTTGACGTTCTGGCCCCGCTTGTGTTGGCAGTAACTGTTTTTTTTTTTTGGGTTTGCGCGGTTCGGTTCGGTTCGGTTCGGTTCGGTTCGGTTCGGTTCGGTGAATGTAGGCGATAGCTCCGTGTGGAGCATAAGTTGTGTGAAACCACCAGAAACAACTACTCCGAGGGAAAATACCCCTACCGGCATTGAATTATACTGATGGTTTGAGGCTTTCGTTGGGAACTTGTTAAAACTGTTTGGTTTTCACTTTCTCCAACGTCGATCACGAGGATACGAGTGATCCCCGTCTGGAACACGTCCTGATAGTCAGGAACAAATGTTCCATGCCAATCCACGACAGGACCGGTTTCGACCTTTTGGGCCATCCTTAGGTGAATGTAGGCGATAGCTCCGTGTAGAGCATAAGTTGTGTGAAACCACCAGAAACAACTACTCCGAGGGAAAATACCCCTACCGGACGTGTTCCAGACGGGGATCACTAGAAGAAGACATAAATAAAAAACAAGTAAATATTAAGCTAATAACTAATTAGTGCAGTGCCTCGTGTTGAGAATCAATATCAATAAAAAAAGTAAGAAAGTCTGTGCCACTGTATGCCCTCTACTTACTCTACAACTATAGAAATATTTATTTTATTTATTTTTGGCTTTAAAATCAAAAATATTATTTGAGAAAGAGAAAAACAGTTTACATAACAATAAAAAGAGAGAGAGGTGCGTTAAAAAAATAGGACTGGGATTTGTCTTTCAACCGAACCAACACGATGCCGTTAATTACCTTTGTCCTCATGGTAATTATATACTTCAAATCCTGCGTGCGCATCAACTGGACTTGTTCAGGAGAGTCCTCCTCTTCTGTCTCTTTCTCGAAGTGCAAGCCATCCTCTGTTTTCGCATTGATCATATGGTGGTAGAACTCATCGGGATTTTTGTTCAGAGCCCTAAATTACAAATTCGAAACTGTTTTTGGTCTAACACCTACTATTATATGGAGTAGTTTACTGTTCGTATCCCTGGATGATAATGAAAAGGTTTTTCGTGGACTAGACTGCAGTAGACTACTAGAGTAGTAGTCTAGTAAACTTATGACAAACCTAAAAAAAAATCTGACAGTTGAGAGTCTAGATTATAGACAAAACTTCCCAAAGAATACTAAGAGTTTTTATTGCCTTATCCCGTAATTTAATCTTGAAATTATTGTAGCAAGCACCTCCTACGTTACCCTACTTTACCCCTATGCAGGGTGTCTTAATTGCCATTGCTATCTCGTTAACTATAAAAACTACAAGGTTGTTCAAAGTAGATAGAATAAGCAGTTTTTGGGGGACATTAAGAATCTGGTTTCACATTTTAAAAAAAACTATTATATCCCGAGCTTCGGATGTTTTTTTAAAAATTGCTCAATTTTATATAATTTTATTAATTATCTTAAAAAGTATAATTTTTACAAAAAAATTGTAAAATAATTTTTTGTGCATTTTTGACGTGCTTTAATTTGGTATTTTCTTAAAAAATTTACTACAACTAGTTTTCGAGATATTACTATTAACTTACTTTTTTAAATACGGACCTGTATTTTTTATTCTATTTCTTAAAAGAACTTTTTTATGATTTTAACGATGTATCACATGTCCATATTTATTTGTATTTTAATGCAAAAAAAATGGCATTTAAGTTTTAGGCACTTTTACCGTTTTATCATAGGTGGCTTGGACAGCAAAAAAACAATTGCTTATAAAAACCTATGATGCGTAATACATCCGTTAAATTTAGTTTAAACCAACATGGCAGCGAATTTCAATAATGAAAAATTAGATTGAAGACCAACAAAACAATTGACTGTTTTATAAACAAACAGACTGATGCGTTTAATAAAAAAACGGTTTACCAACTAAAACATTTAAACTTTTTACTGATTAATTAAATTAAACTTATTTAAAAATATTTATTTTTATTTTAACATGTTTTTTCAAAATAAAACAGCTTACTTATCCAAATGCTGAAAATGTCCACCATTTTGTTGCAAGCAGAAGTGCGCCCTTTTCGGTATTTTATTTTTGATTTTGCTTAGAATCCTAAGGTTGATTTGGTTACAGACTTGCCTTATTTATTATGAAGTAGGTTCTCCAATTCTCGAGGACAAGTTTTATAAACCTTATCCTTGATAAGACCCCATATGGAAAAATCCAGAGGAGTAATGTCCGGTGACCTGGGGGACCAACGTATTAAATTATTCAAAAACCTGGTACAACGACGATATCTGAAGCCGGGTGCACCATCGTGCTAGTAGTACTCAAAATTCGCTCGAAAATTAAAGGCAGATCATCCCAAAAATCTTGTAATGTATTTGTCAGAAAATTGTAATAGGTTAATCCGGTGAGAGTTTCTTGGAAGAAAAAACATTTATTCCGAATCTTTCTTGAAATGCCGTTTCTCTTTAAAAATGCTTATTTTCTTGTGTCCACCGATAATGCAAGTTCCTGTTGTACCATCCATTATTGCAAAAATGGCTTTTATCGGACCGTACATTTTTTTGCAAATATCAATATCACGCCTCCGGCGTCTTAGTAGCCAAACTAAATTGTATGTATGTATTGTATGTATTACGCATTATAGGTTTTTATAAGCAATTGTTTTTTTTGCTGTCCAAGCCACCTATGATAAAACGGTAAAAGTGCCAAAAAACTTAAATGCCATTTTTTTAGCATTAAAATACAAATAAATATGGACATGTGATACATCGTTAAAATCATAAAAAAAAGTTCTTTTAAAAAATGGAATAAAAAATACAGGTCCGTATCTAAAAACAGTAACTTAATGGTAATATCTCGAAAACTAGACGTGGTAAATTTTCTTAAAAAATACCATATTAAAGAACATCAAAAATGCAAAAAAAATTCCTTTACGAATTTTTTGTAAAAACTAGTTTTTGAGGTATTTAACAAAATAGATTTGAGCAATTTTTCGAAAAACCCCCGTAGCTCGGGATATAATAGTTTTTTGTTAAATGTGAAACCAGATTTTTAATGTCCCCTAAAAACTGCTCATTTTATCTAATTTGAACAACATTGTACTTCTTATAGTTAACGAGATAGCAATAGTGACCCATGGCAATTAAGACACCCTGTATTCTGAATAGGGAAAGTGGGTCCAGTAATACCTTGTTTTGAAGGCCTGTTGAATGTCTTCACAACCCTGCAAAAGTTTCGAAAATCCATCGATTCGTATTTTATATATTTTCCTACAAATTTACCATGAAGGGATAAAAAACATTGAATAGGAAAAATAAAATGTTCAAAACTTCCGTTCGAAGAAAATGTTTTAGAACAAATTTCCACTTGAAAAAAATGTTTTTGAATAATTCCCATACGAACGAAACATTTCCGCGAGCCTGAAAATTTATATTGTTTACCTTTTCCTTAAAACTTTCAGAGTTTCTTTTTTCTCATTGTAATCTTTAGCTCTTCTCTGGTAATCTTTTTTCTTTTCTAGGAGTCCCAAGTGTTGTCGTTCTTCTGGTTGATGCCGCTCCTATTACTCAAAAATATCAGTATTACAGGCGCTTATAAATGTGTGTTTGTTTAGGGGTATCACGTTTCAACTATTAATTACTGTGGTTTATAAAAAATAAATGGAACCATGACGGATCTGATACCTTCCTAGCCCATTAGCACACTCAAAGTAAACTACAAAAAAATTATTGAAGAACATATTACTTCTTGTTACAATAAATCATTAAAATGCTGGGTTTTATTAAGTATCTTACAAGAGAGTTTAAAAACATTTGGGCTCTTAAAACTCTTTATATTTCATTACTACACTCACAGCATAGCAGTGTGGTCTTCTCATTTCTCCATGGATGCTAATCAAATAGAATGTGTGCAAAAAAATATCTGCAATATATATGATTTAAACTTAGTATACCATCAGAACAAAGATTATTTGACACTCATGCAGTTGATGAATTAAAGAGTCTGACATCAAGACACATAAATAACAACCAACTTTTAATATGCAAAATGATTAAAAATCAAATAGTGTGTCATGAACTTCTTTACCTTATTCATTTCAATGTACCTGCTCTGAATCTCAGGATGGTAAAGACTTTCAGACTTCATATGCTCAAAATAACTCTATTAATAGAGCCATGGCCTATGCAAATAATCTCCAGTTTGATACTCCTCTAAGTAAAATAAAGAATGTGATCAAAAAATTTAATACCTATGCATACCTATCAAACAAAGTGATGCTTTTTTGTTTTACTATTCTATAATTTATACAGGGTGTTTCAACTAAAAGGTAACAGAGGTGTTTTTGGGTATTTTTCGTGCGAATTTGGAGAAACGCTCGGACACGTCGATTTTGTTTGCAAGAGGGAGACATTTTGGCTATCTTGAAATTTTTGTAGCACGAACCCTCTTCGAGGGGTATACTTTACCCCTATATTTTAAATAGGGAAAGTGGGTCTAGTGATACCTTGTTTGGAGCCCTTTTGAATGTCCTTACAACTATGTAAAAATTTGAAAAATCTATCCATTAGTTCGTGAGATAATTGCCTTCAAACAAATTTAACATGGACTGATAAAATAAAAATTTTATTAGAATTTTATTATTTTTCGGTTTTAATTTTTATTTTCTCATTCCATGTTAAATTTGAAAATTTCAAAGCAAATATCTTAAAAACTAATCGATAGATTTTCGAAATTTTTACACGGTTGTAAAGATATTCAAGTGAGCTTCAAAACAAGGTATCACTAGACCCACTTTCCCTATTCAAAATATAGGGGTAAAGTATACCCCTCGCAGGGGGTTCATGCTACAAAAATTTCAAGATAGCCAAAAAGTGTCCCCCTTGCAAATTCACACGAAAAATACCCAAAAACACCTCTGTTACCTTTTAGTTGAAACACCCTGTATATTTTTAACATTTAATTTTTGATCTTAGTAAATAAAAGACATTTGACTGATATACTTTATATTTATAAGGCAGCTTTTTATGTTTCATGTTATGTTATGCTATGCCATTTTTCTGTATAAACCCCAACAGAGTTTGTCAAACGCTCAACTCTATTATGGGTCATTTCAAATGAAATCAACCAATAAAATAGTGACTTTGGATTTTCATCTTCCTGATTTTTATAATTTTTACTTATTCTATTCATCAAGTAGATGAAAAATCTATATTTTGAAAATTTTTCGCACAGTAGTTTTTTTTTTAATTAATTTTTGAAAATTAAAAAATTACCAAGTTTTGCTCTTACATAGGTATGGAAAAATAGGAATATCCGGAAAACTACTTTACCTTTTAAATGATGTATCATGTGACACATTTTAATAATAAAATTTTTGAAAAAAATAAAAAATAAATTCAATATTTTAGTGAGATACTGAACAAATTTCAAGATAGAGAAATTATGGGTTTAGGTAAAAAAATAAATTAAAATTTTATGCCACATGATTTTGCCTTCAAAAATTTACTTTTTATTAGAGCTATTTGGTTTCTCTTGGTTTTTGTAAAACATTTTGGTTCACAACAATTTTTGGTGGCTAAGCGGGCATAGAAAGATTCTGTTTCTCTTGTATTTTTCCGTGTGCAGCTCGAAAGCTGTACACCCACGGGGGTCCAAGATCTAATGCACACCTATTAAGTGTTGACAGTTAACTGTTTCGTCCTGGACACCTATTGTTAACAGTTAACTGTTTCGTCTTTAAGGGACTCTTCACAACACTGCATGGTCAATTTGACACTTTTGTAAAGCTATATATAGAGACGGTATATGTAAAACAAACATTAACAACAACAACTTAAACATTGACCATGCAGTGTTCTGAAGAGTCCCTTAAAGACGAAACAGTTAACTGTTAACAATAGGTGTCCATTAGATCTTGGACCCCCGTGGGTGTTCATCATTAGAGCTACCCACGGAAAAATACAAGAGAAACAAAATCTTTCTATACCCGCTTAGCCACGAAAAATTGTTGTTTTTTTATTCACATGTACTAAACTTTACCCGTATTTGGTTCCTGTGAATTACTTTTTGAAATAGATACAAAAACCTGCATGTTCATGTTTTAGCTAGGCTAGGTCCTCATTTTATCTGATTGCTCCAGTCTTAGAAATATTCAGCATTATGCAGGAAAAATCCTGCATAAAAAGAATCTTATTTTAAATTTTTTTGAACTCAACAAATTTGACATTGGTCTATCTATTTTAGTGTGTAAATACGTGTTTAAAACTTTAAAAAATTAAATTTTTTCAAAAGAGTTTTTTTGGAAAATATCATTGCAGCTAAACAATATTTGAAAACCAGGCAAAAGAATGGTATAAAAGAAATGTTACTGAAGCCATGTGCAATTGGGTAGACACGAGGGGTGAACAGCTAACCCAAAATGTGTACACCGATTGTGAAAATCCACAATCTTTTGCTAAGATTGTGGTAAGATTGTGAGGAATTGTGGAGGACTGTGCAGCAGCGTAGCGTGCCTGAAGGGGGGGGCCGACAGCCCATCAAAAATTCTTGCAACCAAAAAAAAAAAACGTTCATGTATTTACCGTTACCGGCCCTGCTACTTAATAACGATTAGGGTGCTTCAGGCACCAGTGGGACGCCATGCCAGTACCCTCGGGGCGGGGCGGCGACGACCTTATTTTTCTATACTTATGTAAGAGCAAAATTTGGTAATTTTATCATTTTTAAAAATTAATAACAAAAAAACTACTGGACGAAAAATTTTTAAAATTTAGATTTTTCATCTACTCTATGAATAAAATAAGTGTACCAAAAATCAAAATCGGAGAGGTGCCAAACCCCTGGTTGATTTCATATGAAACGACCCTTTATGTCATGCTATGTTTCTGTATAAACCCTGCTTTGATAAATTAGAGCTAATTCTAGAATGTCAAGTTTTCAGAAATAAAACAAATAAAGTTTTTGTTGTAAAAAGTAGTTTAAATTGTTAGAAACAAATCCCCATAAAACTGTAACAGGTTATGGGTACAGAAGACTCAGTTTAGGCACAAAGAAAAAATAATTTGGGACAACTAGAGAGATAAGAAAAAGCAAATGGAAACAAAATACACAATGAGCTCATAAAGCTAATGAAATTGTATGAGAAAATCAGCAAAAAGCATTTAAGACTTTATTTTGGATTCTGGTTGTACACAACATATAATGATGGGTGAACTATAGCCATATTTATGACAAGAAAATGAGATTGGGACAGCCAAATCACATCAGACTTTGTATGTGAATAAACAAAGAACAATAAGAGGAACTTGTCAGAGAAAAGACAACAAGCTAGAAACATTGATTGTGCAATCTATGCCACAGAATTTCCTATCTGTTTTAAAGTTATTAGTAAAAGACTTTAAGGTTAATTTAATTCAATTCAATTCAAATTTTCTTTATTCAAGAGAACCTAGCAAAGTTAACAATGTTAAAACTAACCTAGGTTAAGTGAATTGTGTCAAAAGAGAAAGAAACAGTCCAAAATCAGTTTACTTACATCTAAAAGAAAAAAGAAACTTGACAAGGTCACTACATTTGGTACTATTTTGTTAAAATTAAAATTTTGTTGAGACTTTTTTGTCAAAAATATAAAACCTTAAAATACCAAGCAAAATATCCAAAAAATACATTACTTACATTAAATTAAAAATTAAAATTAAAATTTTTGTTACTTTTGATAGCGATAGGCAGGGAAGAAAGAAAGCAATTCTAAGTAAAAATTAGTCAACATTTTATTGTAACACATATAATGATTTGTTTATTTTAAGCTTAGATTTGAATAATGATAGTAATTACCGAGGGGTGAATAGCTCTCACAATTGGTGTACACATTTCTCACAATCTTCCCACAATCCTTCACAATCTTGACACATTTCGTCCCAATCACTCACAATCTGTGACAATCTTACCACAATCCCTCACAATCTTATCACAATCTTCCACAATCTTACCACAGTCCTTCACAATCCCTCACAATCTTTAACAATCTTACCACAGTCCCAGTGGCGTAGCGTGGGGGGGGGGGGGGCGGGCGCCCCATTGGTGCCTGAACCCGAAGCGCCCTAATCGTTATTAAGTAGCAGGGCCAGTAACGGTAAATTAAGAGGGCAGCAAAGGAAACTATAGACATGATGACCTGTTTTTTTTTTTGTTTTTTTTTGTTTTTTATTTTGGTTGCAAGAATTGTTGATGGGCTGTCGCCCCCCCCGCCCCTTCAGGCACGGCACGCTACACAGCTGCACAGTCCTCCACAATCCCTCACCATCTTTCACAATCTTACCACAATCTTTACACAATCTTACCACAATCCCTCACAATCTTTACACAATCTTAGCAAAAGATTGTGGATTTTCACAATCGGTGTACACATTTTGGGTTAGCTGTTCACCCCTCAGTAATTACACTGCGAAAAATAAATGTTTAGTAGGAGTAGTATTTTTCAGAAGTAGGTGGGTGGTTTAAAAATTTTTAAAAAATCTGATTTTTTAAATAAAACTACTGTAATACCATTGACTTCTCTATTAGCCTTATAGCAAATTCTGAGGGGTGAACAGCTAACCCAAAATGTGTACACTGATTGTGAAAATCCACAATCTTTTGCTAAGATTGTGAGGGATTGTGAAGGATTGTGGTAAGATTGTGAAGGATTCTGAGAGATTATGACAGATTGTGGGTGATTGGGAGGGATTGTGTAAAGATTGTGAAGGATTGTGAACAGATTGTGAGAAATGTGTACACCAATTGTGAGAGCTGTTCACCCCTCGGCAAATTCTTTTGGATAAAAGTGCAGCACTGGTCCCCTCTAGTGCAATTTTTCTATTCTTTTCTGAACACTAGTGACACCAAAATAGTGTCAGTGTTCCAAGAGTGGCGTACTAACTTTCTGAAAAGAAGTCGATAATTAATGTTTAATACCTAGTTTTAAATATCTTCCAGTTCCATTTAATTACTGCTCAAAATGACATCCAATACCTACTCTTGAATTGTTGGCAAAGATATTTTGGAAGTACTTCCTTACCTTATGAGTCTTTTGGTGGGCCTTAGCGGCCTTCTTCCACACTGACATTGTTTTTTAAATTATATTTCCATGCAAATAAAAAACACAGAACAGATAAAACACTGGTCAACAAAAACACATAACCACACTTTACCACGTGATGTGACGTTAACTGGCTGTTCACCGACTAGGAACCAACTTCTTTGTACGGTAGACCCATAAGGCGCTTTGACTTTCCTTCCTCCCTTTCCTTTTGTTTTAAATATGTGGATCCGCGAGAGTTGAACCAAAATTCAAATTAATTTTTGATCAACACTAAACGAACCTCTCGAGTTTAGTCTTACATGCTTTGAGCAACTTTAAATAGAATACTGCACTATACTATTTGTTTTTTAATTGTAAAAAACAAAAACACGTCAACTGAGTTTTTTGCGAGCTTTCTTTCTGACGCAAATACTTTTTGGTCATAACCCCAGAAATTTTTCTACTTACAATCAGCTTTTTTGTCAGATGGGACAACTCTACTTGTGTTGCCTCATTCGAAAGGTTATGCAAACAGAAAAACAATATTAAATAATTTTTTTTGACAAACTTTCTCAAGTAGCATTTTATTAGTCGTTGAGGTTGTGAAAACCAAAGTTGCACTGAACTTAAACGTTGTGTGAGAAGCTATAGTGGTTGTTTGATCGAATATGACCCATATCGACGAAACTACGATTACTCAACGTTTATCCTACTAATGGCAATTTAGCATCTGTATATTTTTTG
Organism: Aspidapion aeneum; assembly: GCA_963576565.1. Taxonomy (NCBI): domain Eukaryota; kingdom Metazoa; phylum Arthropoda; class Insecta; order Coleoptera; family Brentidae; genus Aspidapion; species Aspidapion aeneum. Next base: position 64,177,260 of record OY755047.1, read on the forward strand.
TTGTGATAACGATATTCAAAAAGCATTTTTAGGCCCAAAATGTCTACTACATTTTCTAGTTTAAAAATCAACGATTTCTGGCCGTTGTGGCATACGGCAATTTAAGAAAATTATATTTTCAGTGGAGGGGGTGTTTGCGTGCACTGTACGTTGAAATGAAAAGGGAGATTTTTGTAAAATTACGTCACAATTTAAGCGAAGCGCGCCGATTTGTGACGGCTAAAATAGGTAATATTTGACAGTAAACTGTGACGCATTCATAAAATTGGTTAGTAGAAAAGCTTTTAATAGAAATAAAAAGAGTTGTATAAATTCTTAAAAGAATTACAAAAACTATATCATTTAGTCATTACGTCACAACCCTCGCGACGTTTACCCGATCAAAAATTATTCACCAATTTGGTTCAAAACGGGGTCGAGCTTGATTCAAAGTCAACATTTAAACGGAACGTTGGCACGCAATTCACTACGTTTGGCCAACGACTTATTACTACTAAAATACCAAATTGCAAATAATGCAAGGATCTAAAACTATAAACAACAAGTGAATTTGATGAAAGCAAAATAAGAAAAAAGTTTTTGGCTTGGGCCGGGACTTGAACTGGGAATATCTTGCTCTCTACGCAAACAAACAAAATGTATGTGGTGTCTCAATACAAGAACGCGAGAAACTCTCAGGGTATTCCCTAGACCAAGGCATCCAACTGATCTCTATAATTCTTCCTTCCCACTGTCAAAGGTATGCCAATTGGAGTTTTCATACCTTTGACAGTGGGAAGGAAGAATTACAGAGATCAGTTGGATGGCTTGTTCGAGTTAATACCCTCAGAGTTTCTCGTTCTTGAATTGAGACACCACATACAGATGGAAGTTTTCCAGAGCGTTTGCGTGCAGAGCAAGATATTCTGGGTTCGATTTCCGGCCGAAGCCAATACACTTTTTTCCTATTTTTCTTCCTTTAATTTCACTTGTTGTTTATAGACTTGCTGTGGTACTCGAAGAACATGGAAAAGGAAAAATAACTAAATAAATATTTATTTCATATACCATATTTCAAACAAAATGATTCAGTTTTTGTTCCAAAAAACTAAAAGAAAATATTTTTGACATTTTAAAATAAATCTACCTTAACACACAGACCCACTAGGTCTTATGGATAGCTGTGCCTGCCTACTGGCGCCCTATTGAGACTAGATTGTTTAACTTACCTTGAATAGTCCTGGATGAAGTCGAAAAAAAAGAGACAATCAATCAAAGCAAATATGTTCATACCATGCAACTAAAAATGCTGTTTTTACCAAACATTAAAAGATTAAAGTTCCCAAATTATTTCAATTTTTAATTATTACCTTATTATTAGTATTATTTTCGACAAAAATTATTTTTTTGAAATAACGCCAAAAATGTGTTATTTGGGTGTATTTTGACCTATAGTCGTAATGTCTGTCTGTGTCTGCGTATGTATATTATTTATGTCTGTAACACGATAGCTCCTAAACCGCGAAACCAATTTTCATAAAATTTTCAGGTAAAATAGTGCTTGACACTCTATAGCGAGCTGATTAGATTTTGGTCAAAGTCCATTACTATAATGACAGTTTTTTGACAATAAAATTTTTTAAAAATGCTAATTTTTTAACGGACGAACGCATTAATATGTGGTTTTCCGAATATAGTAGACCTCATTTTGCTCAATAATTTGTGTTATAACAAAACACTTCGTAGGAGCTTTAGTTTCTGAGATATTTACAAAAAACTGTTTTCAACGCTTATACAGGGTGTTCTCAAAGTTGAGTCATTTATTTTAACAGGTTGTAGAACTCGTAAAAATAAGTAATTGTAACAAAAATCATTTATATAAAAGTTGCAGAATAAAGAAGTTTTTTTAACAACTGTAAGATCTGATTTTTGATATTCCGACCACTGCGCTTAATTTTTGTTGCAATTAATATTGTGTCCACTAGTTTATTGTTTGCATATACGTGTGCCATTTTTATCGCACAAAATGCCCAAAAAACAAAAATATCACGCACTTTAGCGAATTATTTACAACTGGTCAAATCGCAATTCTCACTGAAAACCGTACAATGAATGAATAAATGATGAGTAATTTGTATTCTACAAGAAAAATGAGCCATACCTAGTATCACCAGTAAACAAAACATTGATAACGCAGTGGTTAAAAATATCAAAAAGTGAGGTTACAGTTATTAAATTTTACATTTTTCGAATTGTTAATAACTTTTTTTATTCTGCAACTTTTATATAAATGATTTTTGGTACAATTACTTATTTTTACGAGTTCTACAACCTGTTAAAATAAATTACTCAACTTTGAGAACACCCTGTATATCATGGCTTCACCTAAAGTGTGCTAATAGGCTAGCTAGGAAGGTACCAGATCCATCATGGATCCATTTATTATTTATTATTGTTTGCAACATATTCTTGTTTACTTTAAAAAATTTTAAAAATGTTTGTGTTTTCCGTAGTTTTAATTAATTTTCAAAATGCAAGACGTAACGTTATTACGCGATTTACTACGTTAAGCCAACGACTAATTGCTAGTTACTCGAAGAATGTGAAAAAAAAATAACTAAATAAATATTCGATTTGATTTGATTGTTGGAGTTTTAGCACTGTCCTTGTGGACAATTTTTCCAGTACTATTTGGCGAGCCTCAAGTTTGTCTGGCTCGAAGCCACTTGTGGCTCTAGGTTTTTGGTCTTGCTTTTTGTGTTATCCCTTCTCTTTGGTCGCCTTTTTTCCTTCTGTAGGATATTTGTATCTTCTCTAAAGTACCAACCGTTTCTCTGGAATCTCTGGCGTTTTATAACTTTTCTTCTCTATTCTTATTGTGTGTATCTTTCTCTTTTTTATAATATTCGCCCCATCTCTTTTATTCCCACAGTAGACAAACGTGTTTAAAAGGTAACTTATAGGTAAGTAACTTGTGTGTAAGGTGTCTTTTTTTTATATATGTATATTTTTTTACTTTTTTTGTATAAGAAAATAGAGATCGTTTTTGTTGTCGTTTTGTGTTTGAACTACCATTTCAGGATAGTATTTGTTTGTTTGTTTAAAGTTCTCTTACAACTTTTTATTGTTACAGAAATATTTATATAAATTTCGAAAAAAAAACAAAAATGTTCTTCTCAGTTATCTTTGTAGGTTTTTTTTTCTTTCTTTCTTTTGCCTTGATGATCAACACCAAAACAAAAATACAGATTTATTTTTTCCTTGACAAAAACTACCCCATTGGGGTTTTGTAGGTCAAGTACTTACTTTGTATTTACAAGTTTTTATATTAAAACTTTAAAATTGCCACGTAGTTACAAAATAATTAAAGAAAAAACCACTATATGACGAGTTTCTATGAGAAAATTGTATCTTTTGGAAAAGGAAAGAATCTTTTTTATTTTATTTAAGAAAAAAACCAAAAAAATATTATATAAATAAATATTTATTTCATTAAACATATGTCAATAAAAAATATGAAGTTTTTTTTTCAAAAAACTAAAAGTTGAAAAACATTTTTTTTGACGTGGCCCTGATTGGTTCAGTGGGCGAGGTGTCCGATTGCCAATCAGAAGGTGTGTGGTTCGAATCCCATGCCTGCCACTACAAACTCGAACCTACTCTCCGTTTGTGAATACAGATTTACCGGAAGTAGGGGTAAAGCCTGTCTTGGGCGAAGTTTGGGCATCAACGAAGTAGGCAAAGTTGATGATGAATACAAGACCGTGGTTCGGAAGTCACGTTAAGCCAGTGGTCCCGTGTTAAGAGCGTAGATGGCGCTAGCACGATAAAGACCCCTGTGTTCGACAAAGAGCATCAGGCAAAATTAAATCCTTCATGAGAAAAGAAAATTGCCTACCATGGTGGTCTATATGTGTATGAATGTGTGTGTGTTGTGGCTAGATAGCCTTTGATGCATAGGCCAACCAAACCGAAATATGAATGAATGAATGAACATTTTTTTGACATTTTAAAATAAAGCTACCTTAACACACAGAACAACTAGGTCTTATGGATCTGTGCCTGTCTACTGGCGCCAAATTTTTTTCTCCTAAAGAAGCTAAAATTTAATCTAATAAATAAAACTTGTCATTAGTTTAGTTTAAATTTTTCTTGCACAACAATTTACAGGATAGTAGAAATAATAATATTCTTACTGATTGTGATTTTTTACCTTCCTATTCCGCATAGCAATGGCTAGAGAAGGTATTAATTTCGACGAAAAATTTTTTTTGAGATAACGTCGAAAACGTGTCATAATGTCTGTGTGTTCATATCTATCCGTAACCCGTAAAGTAAAGAATATTTCGCCTAAGTTTGATAAAAATCGATAATAATATTGCACAAAAACTTTGATCTTTCCATAAAGTCCATGCGAATTATATAGCCACGAGAAATCAACGCATTTTTTCAGAATTAACCCCTGTATTTTTTAATTAAGTTGTTTTATTCAGCGTTTAGAAAATATGTTTTATTTAATGTATGGGCACAGTATTTACACTATGTATAGATGCACAGTAATGATTTTTTCTAGTCGCGAGTATTTTGCCTGTGATTGTGATTCTTTGGGTTATGGCCGGCTGATTGGTCACCTTAATCATCGTTCATTTCCCGAACTTCGTACTCCGAAATTCGTCCGGTTATCTGTGAATAACCCCCCTTTCCAGCTGTTTTACCCATAACCTCGCTTTTTGGTAAACAATTTTTTTCCGGTTTAAGAAAATTAGCGAAAAACTTACGGGGATCGGGAAAATTTCGTTAAAATAAAGAAATCGCGCGTGGGAAATAAAGAAAGTCATGATAATTCTGTTTCACTACTTTAGCCTTAGATTGGGTCAAATGATTCGTGATTGGTTAACATTAAAGAGTGACAGAAAGAAAGGTCTAGTGCACCCTGGAGTGTTTCTTGTTGATTGCGATGCTGTTGTTGGTAAGTCAGGATTTTCACCCAACCAAAGATTATAGATTATAATATATATTATACCCAACTTTTACAGTATAATATAAACTTAAAATAACTTCCACATCTTTTTTTCCCCATTTTATATTTCTAGGATTGATCAGCTTTCTAAAGGTACATCAATGTAACATTTAGAGTGTGAAAGGTAGGCGACAAGGCGCGGCGAGCGTCGCTATTGCTTACTCTGCCTATTGCCAAATGTGCTGCCACACTGGCTGTTTGCATTCTGAATGATTCTCTTTGATAACAGTAGATTTTACCTTGAATAGAATAAGTGCAACAAAAAATTGAAAATTATCTAGTGCTACTGGGTCTTTTATCATCTGCATGATGTCAGGCTCACCTAGTAGTGCTTCTAAACTTTTTAAGCACAGAAGAGTAAAGTAAGGGCCACATAGGGGCAATTCTAGGCCTAGTTTAGCTCCTAGAACATTATGCAAGCTACATGTTCAGAGCTTGGGAATGCTTTTACTGTGCCTGAAATCTTTTCATCAAGCTCTCACATTAGTCATAGTTAAAAGATTTCTGCTTTGGTTCAGTCAGTTTTTATTAGATAGGTAACTCTGGCTGTTTGACAGATCATTAACTTTGTGGCGCCCACTACTGAGCTTAGTGACGAACTAAAAGTTGAGGCGGGAAATTTGAATCACCTTTTATAATAATTTTTTTTTGAAATTTCAGTCAATATTGTATAAAGACATACACTGTCTATATAAGATATAAACAGATTGAAAATCATATATAAAGTGCAATAAATAAAACATTTTTTAAATGAGTTTTTATTATTATAAAAAAAGCTACAAATTAACGACTAACTATTGATGAAATAATACATAGTCTAATTGATGGGTAAAATAAAATATAATGAAAAACCAAACACTATTTAGTATATTTAAATTTGCTTTTAACATTTCTGGTGAGTGATGAGTGAATAAATAATGAAACAGTTGTTCATGACGAGAATCATTATTAAATGTCTACTTTTTAACAGCTTGACGAAAATCTAACATGATTTAATAGTACTTCCTTGCCTTGGTTGTAAGTTGTGTAGGGTATGTTTCAAAGCAGTATATACATAGCTTATTAGTGGTTGCACATATCATCCAAAAGCTGAAAACAATTTAAAAAAATCAACTTATAACCACATTAATCATAGGTACTAGATTAAGGAATAAATTTATTCAAAGTACATTACGCTGCTGGGTAATCCCTCGTTTACCCATCAATTAAGCACAAATTTAGTGTTAATGTGACTTCCTTTTATTTAATATCAAAAAAAAGGGATAGACATAAAATTAACACTAAATTTGTGCTTAATTGATTCTTTTTTCAATGAAAACCTGTATTCAGAGTTCCGTAAAGTAAGCGATCAGAAGGTAAAAAGACACTTCCAATACAAATTTTATCAAATGTCAATCTAACCTCAAATGAGAAAATAAGAAAACTTAACTTAAAATTTCTCGGAAAACTATGCATTTTATACTCGTCTGAACTTTAGACAGTTCACCCAGAAAAGCAACTAGAAATTCTCATTCTTTTATATTTAAAAATTGCAAAAGTTACAAATTTAACAAAATTTAATTTTAATGCCTCACAGCAGCAAAGATTACCTACATAAGCCAAAAAGAGATTTAAAATGAACCGGAAATAAAATGCGGTGGAAGAGGTTTTTCTACCTGAAAAAAAGGGGGACGGAAAATCCAAACCACAGATAATTCTCAAAAAAAATAGAATAAGGAACAAACGCGCGACCGCAGCGCTTCTTTTGAGCTTAGTGAGAACTTTAACCTAACGACCTGTCAAATTGCATTGAGTTTCCTAGGCATGACATTAGTAATGAACAAAACTGCCTTTTTAAAAGCACTTGCTGCTTCTTCCAAAAAGCAGCTTTCAGCTTTATCATAGTAGTTTTGTATTTATATTATAATATAATATTTAATAAATTTATATTGAAAAAAAAAGGTCAGATAATTTTTTATGCATGCTCAAATATATTCATAAGACAAATTTTGTCTCCTTGATAGTTTTAATCGAGGTTTTAATTAATCATGTTGCATGCATATTTTCAAAATACAAGGAAACATTGCATGGTCTGAAAATGGTTTTAATTGTGCTATCTAGTGTTGCCAAAGGCCTTGTAATGAGTGTGGTGAGCAGTTTATTTATGTAGTATGTTGGTACAGGTCAGCAAGTGGTAGTGAGAGAGATTTCTTAGATTTCTTTGAGAGCTGGATCAATGCTTGTGTTTGTGATTATAACATACCAACTTTAATAATAGGCGACTTTAACATAAATATGTTAAAACAAAAACAAACATATTCAAGACAATTAAGTAGTATTTTAAGTGATGCAGGATTGAAACAATTAATTAACGCAATTACCAGACCAAATTTCCATGATAGCACTTGTATAGATTTAGTATTTATAAATTAGACATTCGGCTTTTATGTTAAGGAAGACTTCCAAAATCACAAGTTTTAAAAATTGATTTTAATGAGAGTTAATTATCGTCCTTAAGGTTAGATCCAGAAATTGATTTTCTTTATCAACATTTTGGATTTTATTGAAGTATAAAAATCGACTTTCTTCTTAGCGACGCACAGTGCGGACTCCTGTGGGCAATATTCAAAGAACTGAGGTTACATTTTAAAAGTTTTAATATTGTAAAAGTATAGATAAATGTCCAGTGTATCTGTAATCATAACGTATTTTTTAGTCACACTTACGAAAGTGAACAAAATAAATAGTTAAAGTCGTTATTTTAAAACAGGTACAAAAAAATCGTATAAAATACCTATCAGAAAATTCATTTTACTGGTTCTGCATTTAAATATAAAAAAAATTTTCTTTAAGTTTTACAGTGATATATAGTTACGCTATTTGTTTAAATAAAATTTTGTCAAATTGACGTCTCGCTTTTAAAATAATTTAATTAAAACTGTTATGCTTACAAAAAAAAATATTTTTTAAATTTTATTAAGGTTATAAAAAATTGCAAAGATTTGCAAGGTCTGGCATATATCCTAAATATTAGTCCAATGAATTAGCAAAAAGGTAGCATAAATATTTTTTGCTACTGGCTGCTACTAAGGGTGCTGTATTTTTTTAAATAATATATTTCAATCCTAATAATTTATAACACATTGGTTACCACCCCGGTTGAGAGGCCTCACATCATTTCCTGTTTAGGTATACCCTTAAAACCAGTCTTGCCGCCATTTGGACAAATATAAAATTGTGACAATTCTCATCAACGTCAAAAATGGCGGCAGCAAGGTGTCAAAAAATGGCACTAAATCTGGAGAAGATATGAGGCTTATTATTCGGTGATGGCGAGTGGTTATAGGTGATAATAAATTTAAAAAATACTCTGCCAATCTATGGGCACCTAAGCTCACACTAGGTACTATAGTTCTGCCGTGCAAAGCAAAAATCTAGTAACTCGACTTACTCGAAAATGAGATTTTTATATTATTGAAATCGCCGTAAAAAACGGCACCAGCCAGATTTTCTAGAATGTGGCTACCTTGAAAAAGAAGGAAGTTATGTAGTTAGTATGTAGTTAAATAAACTATAGTTAGTATGTAGTTAAATAAACTTCAAACTCTATTTCCCAAAACACTAGTTTTTGACTTACTAGGTTTCTGCTTTGCACGGCAGAATTATAGTGTGAGCTAATATAATCAAAAACTGAAATATATTTTATTCAACTCCAGACTCAATTACCTTTCGTTTGATACCACACAAGCCATGTTTTGAATGAACCCTTTAAAAAAAAAACTAAAATATATTTTGTTTAACTCCAGACTCAATTACCTTTCGTTTGATATCGCACACGCCATATTTTCACTTAAACTCTAATTTTTGACATCTACCCCCACCCTTTTTTTAAAAATAAACTAAAATTCATTTTGTTTAACTCCAGACTTAATTACCTTTCGTTTGATATCACACACGCCATATTTTCACATAAACTCTAATTTTTGGAATCTACCCCCACCCTTTTATGTCGCTTGCGTTCGGTGGATTTTGTTCATTTTTAAATGGGACCATTACGGCCCAAGACCCAACTTAGGTACCAAATTTTATTAAAATCGGACAAGCGGTTTTTGAGTTTTGCGGGTTGGTCGTTACAGACAGACAGACAGACATACAGACAGACAGACAGAAAGACGGCAAAACAAGAAAGTTTCAAAATCATCTGAAACGCAGATATATAAAAATTTTTTAAATTGGAGCACTTTTTTTTTCTCGAAAAAATTATCATCACCATAGCTCACACTACTTATATAGTAGTAGTGTGAGCTAAAATTCCCAAAATATTTATTATATATATTTTAGTCACCTTATACTACTGTCTGCAAAATGGAAAATTAAATATTTTGAGAATCGCATATCGTATTGGCCGTTTTTTGTCAATGTGAACGCACCAAAACAATAATTTGAGGCAGTTAATAAAATTATAAAAATACTGCTATCAGTCTTAAAATATATATGCCAAAAATTATCCTGGTGTTTGTGTGGCCGAATATTAAAAAAAAATATAGTTTTTTTGCACTTTGGAGATCAAAAGTGCGCTTTTTATCACAAAGTATCTTTTGAGCACTCGGCGAACTGTAGCTACATACAATTTTTTCTTCTGGGGATAAAAGTGCCACTTAAGTCCCTAAGAGGATAATAAACTATTTTATCACTTTTTTTTTACTTTTAGAACGCAAGGGCATAAAATATTCAGACTTGTTAAATGAGTGGCCTCTCACGAAAATCTGAAGGTGCTAAATATTTTCAAAAAAACACTTGTTGGGTTTAGAAGAATGTTCTGACAAAAATAACCAAATTCTAAATAAGGCATCATTAAATTTTTGCAAAAGTCTCAGTCTTAAATGAAAGCTATCGGGACGAAACAAAATTTATTTTCAAAACCGTTATTTCGAATGGTTAAATAAAGATATTATATTTGAGAAATTTTGGGAAACGGATTCAGAAAAATCAAAAAATACAGATTCGGAAACAGAGGCCGTACCCGGACCGAGTCGTGGACGGCTTAAATCGGCTTTCTTAGAATCATCTTTAAGAACAAAGAAACTGGTGCAATGTGTGTGTATGGTAAAAATAATTATTTTGGGGTTGCTAATTTAATTTTTCTGGAAGGGACTTAGCCCCCCAAGCCTTCCTAACTACGCCCATGAATCCGAATAAAAAAAATAATTTTAGTTTAATTTCTAACACAAAAGTAAATTGATTTTTATTTTTAACGTAACTGTAGGTTAAACTGAATGTACTTTAATTTATTTTTTTAATATTTTAAATAAAATGACATACATATATTTTAAAAAGTTTTACTTATTTTAACCTTTAGACTACACTTTATCACATACTCTATAAAAAAATTAACTTTTTTGAAAAACAACAAAGATATTGATTATTGTCCAAAAACCCTATTTTTGTCCGCACTGTGCGACGGCAGAGCAGAGTCTCATTTCATCCCAATTTTGTCTGTTTATAATTTTTGGCTTATTTTTAGATTCTGAGTTAGACCCTCACGACCATGAAAACGATCTGAAATTCGATCCGCCCGTTTTCAAGCAGCGATATGCCAAAGTGTACGATATTTTAATCGAAGAAAAATGGCGGAACAACGTTAAAAAACTTGTTGATTTTGGCTGTGCGGAGTTTGGCCTGTTTATGTTCCTTAAAACGCTGAATTTGAATCAGATAATATTTGTTGGTAAGTATAAATGTCATTTTCCGAGGCGTTTGATTGGGTTTTTTAACAGTGTACGTTTTTTCCGGGTATCAGAGAGTTAGTCTGATGCCTCAACCCCCAACCTGGAGGACCAGGTGATTTTTGATCGAGGTTTTCTTCCCCTAGCCTTTGACGAATCCAACGCCGGTACTAAAAGGCAGTAGCCTTTTATACTATCCCTAAAAGAAAGGGTTGCCACCTACGCTATGTTCACCGTACCGAGGTCCATTCTCTCCGCCTTTCACATCGATGTGGTCTTCTCCCGTAACCCTACGCTCTTCAAGATATGCTTGGAACAAGTCCTTAAAGTATGGAAGAGAAAATGCCAAAACATGGGAATTCCGTTGGACGAAACCACCTTTTATACTTTATGTTTCGCCGATGATCAGATAGTAGTGGCTCAGGATTATGACGACCTCGAATATATGACATGAAAACTAATAGAAGAGTACAATAAGTGGGGACTAGAGGTTAATCTCAATAAGACAGAGTATATGTGTATCGGTGAAATGAAACATTATCTAATCTTAAATACCGGGCAGCGAAATCAGTCCTGTGATGAGTATAAATACTTAGGTCTAAAAATTACAGCTGATGGAACACTAGACAAAGCTATAAAAGATCGAAACGTACAAGAAAGAAAAGCAATAACTTTATTAAATGGAATAACTTGGGACCAAAGTATATCAAAACATAACAAAAAGCTTATATATAACACCATTGTAAAAAGTATTATTACATACGGCTCAGAAGTATGGCCAATCAAGGATAGAACTGAAAAAATGCTTTCCGCTACGGAGATGGACTATTGGAGAAGAGCAGCAGGGAAATCAAAAAGAGAAAGAGTTACAAATCAAAGAATAAGAGAAATTATGACGGTGGGGGAACGTACTTTAGTGGATGATATAAGAACAAAGCAACTGGTGTGGTACGGACATGTACAAAGAATGAATGATGAAAGACTACCTAAACAAATACTACAATGGAAACCAACTGGCCGAAGAAAACGAGGACGGCCACGGAGAAGCTGGAGAGAAGGAATAGACAGTGAAATAAGAATAAGAGGCCTAGATGATGAATTGTGGGCAAACAGAAACGAGTGGAGATTGGGTATCGGAAGACGTAGAACGTTGTGAAACCGATAAATATATATATAAGTATAAATGTCAGTCTACCGTATTCCAGTGGCAAAGCAGGGTAGGCAAAACTTGGCATTGTTTTTTTATTTAAACGCTTACTGCACACAGATAATAGTTAAAATCAGTGGCGGCGCGTGAGGTTTAAAAGTGGCGGTTCTGGAAAGTGGGGAACAGACACGGTCCCTAAAGTTACGGACCGTGGGGAACAGAGACAAATTTTTAAAAAAGTGTTAAAAATAATTAAATATATTACCGAATTTTTAGATTTTGTAAAGTCACATTAATCGAGCGTAAAACACAGATTTTAAGTTCGTTAGTCGAACAATTTGTTTATTAGTACACTTTTAATTATTGATGTTTATTATATTAACACTTTGTACATATACTATATCCTCGGTAGTTTCCATGTCCACGGCTCTCAGCACCTTCATATTTTCTGAAAATGTTCATATTTTTTTTTCAGACTTCATAAAACTTCATATTTTTAGAAAAGCCTTCATATTTTTCATATTTTCCCCAATGAAGAAACCTCAGTCATAGAATAAGTGTGGAAATTTTCAATATTTTTCCTAGTCTTGAATTTTGAGGTCCTTTTAGTTTATTATTAATTTGTTGCCACTGAGAAAGTCTGAATAAAGTAGGGCTTTTTTGCTTTTTGTTTTATTATTCTTATGTTTGTTGCATTTCTTATGTTAATTGGTTGTTTTGGTCATCCGTGGTTAGTTCTGAAAAAGTCTAATTGAGCAGGGCTTTTTCATGAATTTTATTCTTTTACTCTGTAATGTTGACTTATTTTTAATGTTGGAGCTCGTAATAGGTATTTAAAGTATACCAATTATATCATCGAGTACACTTAAGTTTTCTGTATTACTAGATGTACAGAGTGTTTTGGTATATTTCCACAAAGGTCTACTGCACTTATTTCAAGAGATAGAAATTAGGATACCTATTTTCAAGAAATGTAGAGTAGGTCCCAAACGGCTAGAAATTGTAGATAAGTACTAATATTTTAACAGTGGCTTTATCAAATGGCAGTTTATCATATATTTTTGAGTTTAGAAAGAAAATTTCTATTTTTTTAAAGTTAAATCATTAATATATTAATTTGTCGGATGTTCCGTAAGAGATTTACAATGTTTGTGTTTTTTTATAACTTTTTTTGATGGTATAGGATAAAGCCTACTGTTGCATTTATAATTTTTTTTCTATTTCTTTGAATAATTGCAGTAGACCTTGGTTTAAAAATACGGAAACACCTTATATACCTTGTTGTAAAATATGCTTTAAAAAATGTGCCTTGTTGTTGTTTGGCCATAGTTGTTTGGATGGGGATCCAGTTCTAATTCAACTTCAAAATGTTTGTTAATACTTTTCTTAATAAATAAAGTCAAGAAATATATATTTTTGCTGAGTAAATGAGTTTTTAAGTTGGGTTTGACATAACAAGCCATTTGGTAGGGGACCCAAAAAAAACTGAAGTTTTTATTCATATTTCCTTCATATTTTGTTTTCTTAATTTCATATTTTTCATAATTTTATTAAAAAAGTTCATATTTTTCATATTATTTTGTTGTTTATCTGAGTTGAGAGCACTGCATGTCTTATTAAAGTTTTTGTGTACCTAATATTACAAAATTAAAAATGGCTTTGCTTTGGCAAACACTAAAATAAATATTCACTCATAAAAGTACCGTAATACCGTACATTGTGTCAACACTCAACTAGATAAAATAAAATTTTCTAACATTTTGCATAGCTGTGACGTCAATTGAATAGTTCTATCCTTTTTAATGTGTGGTACAATCTGTATTCATTCGTCCTTTGTTCGGGGTAGTTTGACTTTCAGACCCGATAAAATCTACCGCGCTTCTACACAGCGCACACCACACACGAAAAGAGACCGAATAGCAAACAACGATATTAAAAATGCAGGCTTAACCTCGTATCAATTATACAAATGTTATTCTGTAGTAAAAAAATATATTACTGTACTCAAAATTAGCCGGTGCTGCAGCCCCGCAGCCCTTATTGAATAACCGTCACTGGTTAAAATGTGAAAAATTGCTAAAAAAAACTCCCTCAAAAACTCTATTTTTAAACATCAATAAAAACTCGAAACTAACTAAATCTAACAAATTTTTATAGCCAATATGAAATCGGGACGATTTTGCACAAATATGGAAAAAAAGCAGTACTTAACTTGCAAAAAACCATAATGTGTTTTTTTGGTACTAGTCCGGAGCCTAAACCACTTTTGTCTGCATTTCTGCGTACCGTAATGAAACTTGGCACGATTATAGTACAACACAATAGTATTATTTCACGAAGTGGTGTTCATCCCGAACCCAGTGCAGAGCAAAGATACAGGGTGTTTTATTTTTAATTGCATCTATCTCATTAATATTCTGTATAAAATTCAAATGTAAAGCTAGAGCAATGAAACTTGGCACCGATTATAAGGACATATACACTTTTATTTTAAGCGATGAAAATATTATATTGCTTTATTTTCTTCCAAGAAATAAAAAATTATAATTTTTTTTTTTGATAAATTTTTGGTGTGGATGTCGAGTACAAAAAAAATTCCAGGAGCTTAGTTATGCAAGATAAGGTGTTGAAATTTAATGTGGCCATAAATATAATGTTTGTCTTTATAATAAAAATTGCTGAACGGGTGTGACATATACAGGGTCGGAGTACAGGGGGGTTTATTTTAATAATTCTAAATTAAAAAAATCTAAAAATATGGAAAAGTATGTGGATTTCTAGACGTAACGATATTTTCAAAAAATATATATACCCAATAAAAGATACATAGCTTTTCTTTATATTTTACGAAAAAAAAAAAATTAGTTTGAACTGTTCAAAAAACAGAGTGTTTTTAAAAATAAGTAAAATTTTTATAATCATTTTAAGTAGTTTTTTTTATGACGACTTATAGCAGGTTACAACAATACAAGTACAGCCTTCATTCTTTTAAATAAGAATTTTTGTACAGAGTGTTAAAAAGTAACTAGACAATAAAATTTTTTCATATTTTTTATTTTAGTGTAGAAAATTCAAATAACTCGAGATATGTCAAATGAACATCTCATTGCAATCACTATACTCTCCTTTATAAACCATTAATCGGACTGTATTTTTGTAATAAGCGCTACATCATTACCATTTTCTGAACGTATATACTGGGCAACAACAACTTTGCTGTCATTTTTAATGTTTTTTACATTATTTATTGTAGCTAACTTGGCACAACTTGTAGACCTATTACAGCCTATGATACAAAAATTTAAGTTTGTGTAATTTTGTAATATGCTGAAAGATACAAGATGATATTAAAAAATCATGTAAAAAGTAGTAGTCTCAAAGTTTTGTTTATACCGGTTATGCAGTTTAAGAAACCTTCTTAATTTTACTACTTGTTATAACTAAAAGAACGCCTTTTTAAATGGTGTATATTATTTTACTAAGCTTTGTAATTGAAAGAAAATACAGGGTGTTTCTTTTGTTAATATAAAAACATTATTCCCAGCACTTATAAAATTAGAAAATACACAGTAGAAAGTTAAACTATTAACGACCTATATAGCTGTTAGTTAGAGACTTTAAAACATACAGGGTATTTAATTTAAAGTCAGTAATATTGTTAACTTTGTTATTATCAAAACTACAAGGTCGCTAGAGTAATCAGGCAAAATTTTAATATTTTTTCCGTTGACGAAATTGGTGGAACAAGAAAAAATTAAACGACGCGTAGGTGAGTTATAGTAAAAAAATAATTTTCAGTACCAGCAATCGATAAAAAAAAATTATATATAAATAAAAGCTGTCTTATGTATTTAAGTAAAAAGTTATTAATAAAATACAGTAATTTTAATTTTATAAAAAATATTCCTTACATAATGTGCTTTATCATTATTTCTCAAATATCTATTTAATTATCACCTCTGACAACCAATCTCAGACGGGATGCAATTATGTAATTTTATTAAAAGTATGCTTTGGTGCCCAAGAATTGGCAGATAATTTTAAAAAGTAAAAATTCTAGAAACTTGATTCCACTTTTACTTAAGTTATAAAATTTTATTAAATGAGGCTTGGTCGCGTATTTTTAATAACCCCTGGCGTAGAACCAGATTAAGGTATCAGTTTTTGACATATCATGTGAACAGTTTGACGTATTGACTCAATTAATATTTATTTTGGTTTAGAATACTAAATTCCCTAAAAATCGATACCCCACACGACCACTTTAGCCACTTTTGGCTCCCTCTCCCCCTTAAAAAAACCTTATTTCCAACCTTTAATTTTTATTGATTTTTTTGAATTTATAAGCTACATAGCTATAAGGTTAAAGAAACAAAACTTGTACGCGAAACTAATTTTATATTTAAATTATCAATTTTTTCTGCCCCACCTCACGTACGCCCCTGTATCTTGGGCCTGCACTGGGTTCCATCGGAGCACCTCTTCTAAAATGGCATTTCTAGGTGTCTGCTACTTCTGTGTCAAATTCCGTCACGGTACGCGAAAATGCAGGCAAGCCCCCAGGGCCTGGTCACTCGAGCTTCACTTACCAGTCGATGGCGGCGCCACCGTACACCCCCGCTCATCCTCACCCAACCCGCTACTGCCCATCTTTTCGGTAGAAACCAGCTGATCGGTCTCGACTTTTCTGGAATTCCATTTTTTTCGTTTTTTACTGCAATTTTTACGGCTTTTACCAACATTTTTGGTATTTAGGAAACCAAATTTTACCGGCCAGCCAAAAATTCAAGAATTTGTTAATAATCTCAAGTAAGTATATAACATAACCTATAAAATAAATTTGCATGGTTTATTTTAACAAAAAGCCCAATTTCATCGGCGTGGCCAGCCTGAAGGGGGCTGCGGCCTACGTCTATGCTTTCTGTGATACACATATATTGTATCTGTATTTTTTTAATAGTAGTGATCCAGGGGACCCCTGCAATACATAAGGGCAGCCTGAGATCCAACAGAGGGGGCCAGGCCCCCCTTAGCTACGCTGATGTCTATCCTCTGATTGTGGGTTATAAATTTCAAACCTTGGGCTGGGTTCGGTTTGCTTATCTAGCACTTTTGGTAAATAGGAATTATAACATTCCGAAGAAAGAATATTGTTTGTATATTACAATTTTATATTGTTTCAGGTAATGTTTTTCCAGCTGCTCCAAAGGAGACATGACTGACATGCACATAGAGTGGGGCTCGTGTTCACAATTCACATTTTCAAAAACGAGACCAATTATAACAGCGGGATAGATCATTTAGGGTAATTTGGTGTGTATGCTAAGGTAGGTAACTGATCAAGAGAGCAGCACTCACTACGTGACCTAGGATATTCTACCTGGGCAAATATGGTGTACTAAAATTAGCAACCGAACCACCTCTGGACAAAAGTGTTATATAAAATATGATATATTGTGACTGAGCTAGCCCCCTAATATATGTAAGGAACTCACATGTTTATTATTAAGAGAGATTAATTATAATACTGGTATTACATATTTAGTGTGATGAATTATACAATAAAAAATTAATTAATTTTCTTTTAATAAAGTTTTAAATAAGTTATTTATAATAAATACCTACCCACATACATAATGTAGTTTTATTTTCTGAATTTACTGCCAAACTATTTGCATTGTTTCATTTTTGATATGAAACAATGCAAACATTTTGGTGCAATCAAAATTTAATTTTTAAAATTGGCGGCTGCCGCCGCCGCGCCAGCTGGGCGATTGCAGCGCCGCGCTCGATAGGTCAGGAACTAAAAAAGGAGGCATAGACTGAGTGTCCCATCTTTTTTTATACTTATTTACCTAATCTGTGCAAGCCCCTAAATTTCCGTCTTAGGCCCCGAACTATCTTAAATTATTTTATATTTGGCGCTTAAGTTCCACCTAGAAAAGCAGTAATTCGCTTTATTTGTTAAAAAATCCATAAAACATTTACTGCTTTCTGGAAAAACTAAACCTTTGCTAGTTAGAAAAGCCGATTTTCCACAAATTTTCTAATCTGCAGGGATTCCACCTTTCTTCATAGTGGGAAGAATGTAGAATTTCTTTTAACGACGCAACGCACACGAATGTTCGTGTGTCTGGGACGCGAACAACACACGCTATGCCTTTCTCGTTCTTACAGCGCCAGCGGTCTGCAGAATTCAACTTCTCTCACAGGATGGCAAAAAGGAGGGCGTTGCAGTATAGAAAGACAGAAAAATAAAGAAAGAGACAAACATATGCTGGGGGTTGCCATTATAGATTAAAAATTGGCAGCACGTAATTTTTTTTTTCTGATTATGTATTTTTGAGGTATTTTTACGAATTTTAGGTTTGGAGAAAAAAATTATTTTTATTGTTTTTTCTTTGAAAATAATGAAAACCGTATTGAAACGTAACGCAGCCAGATATTTCTATGGTGGCTCTTACGTCAACAACAATACCAAAATTCGATGATCTACGCAGCGCTGACTAGCGCACTGTGCGTTTTGCCTAACGCAGGGTTATAACGTCTTACGTGAATACCGGTTCACTGTAAAAAGGTGAATGCTCTATTCTCGAAAGAACGCTCTCGTGAATTCAAGTTCACCACCTCTTACCCGGGAGAAAACAAGTTCCCGGGAAAGTTGCTAACCTCACTTTTTTGTTTTGTGATTTGTTTTTTTTTGCGAAAGTTTTTAGGTAAAGCCTTGCTATACTGCGGTGCATAGGTCAAAAGCAATATCTCTACTTTCCAATTGACCAATTGAGTGAGAGTGTTTCATTTAATGCATAATATAAATGTGTACCTATATAACATATTATATTACATCTTAGAAGTGAGATAAGCCGCGTGTTTATTAATTTAACACTACAGAGAAATGTTTATCTGAGCCTAAAGGCGGTTTAAAATAATGTATAATGAGTGTTCTTACAACTACATTTTTAAACTGTCCTTATATAAAAGCACTTTAATAGGCCTCTATAAATAAAGTGTTAAACATTAATAATCATAACTCAATTTGGCCTGAAATAACTGACAGAAGTAAGTGTGAGTTATGTTTATGTAGACATAGGCGCACCAAGGGGAAGGTCTCGAGCCAGGGCTCCCTAAGGCTAAAAATTTTTTTGATAATTAAGGACTTAATAGGGACCTATTGCAATAAAGCCAGGCACAAATTGTGCCGGGCACTATATTGACAGTTTTGCATTATAAGAACAGCTGTATTCTTTCAAAATAAGGTCATTGTGTGTTGTAAGAGCCGGAATTAATAGTGACGCCACTATTAATGGAAAATAACCGACTGGATTTCTAAATTCGACTTTGGTATGTCAATTTTAAAAGATCAACTGTCAGTTTTTAATGCGAAACTGTCAATATAGTGCCCGGCACAATTTGTGCCTGGCTTTATTGCAATAGGTCCCTATTGCAATAAAGCCAGGCACTAATTGTGCACTATTCGACAGTTTCCCATTATAAGAACAGCTGTCTTCTTTCAAAATTACGCCTTTGTGTATTATAAGAGCCGGAATTAATAGTGCCGCCATTATTAATGGAAAATAAACTACTGGATATATAAATTCGACTTTGGTATGTCAATTTTAAAAGATCAACTGTCAGTTTTCAATGGAAAACTGTTAGAATAGTGCCCGGCACTATTACTGCCTGGTTTAATTTGCAATAAGTCCCTAATTTAAAAAAAAACTTCTTCAAAAATAAAATGGCATAAAACGCACTTTGGTTAGTTGCGAGATACGCGGCAACGTTGTGCACTGGAGTTGCACGGCGTGATTCCAAACCTTGCACTCACCAACTGCTTCGAGCGCTCAAGAACGGGAACGTTCCCGGGATCACCCTTCACAAACTTTGAAGAATACGGCTCCAGGAAGAAACGTTGTAAAAACTAATGTTTGTTAAATTGTTTGCAGATATCGATGAAGCATTGCTAAAAGAAAAGATGTTCAGAGTCGAACCACTGTTCGTGGACCTGCTAAAACGAAGATTTTCTCCTTTGGAGGTTGCCGTTTTTGCAGGCAGCGCCACCGATCCTGATTATAGGCTGAAGGAGACGGATGTGGTGACGGCAATTGAAATGTAAGTTGCATTTTTTTCTCTATTCAGTTTTAAAATGATTTGTTCCTTACCTATTTGTGATACAATATTGTGTGATACGTCAAAACTTTCAGAAAAAATCGTAGAATACGAATTTTTATGGTGGAGATTTGGCATATGGTGCAGAACCACTCTGCACCCCCTCCAAGAGAGGTGGAGGTGGCTTCAAAAAAATTAAAAGTCGAGTTAATTTCATCTTAACTTTTTTAATCCACTATTAGCTCACACATATACTATACTATAGTAGTGTGAGCTATGATGGTGATCCTAATTTTTTCGAGAGAAAAAAAAGTTGCTCTGATTTCAAAAATTTTTATATATCTTTGCGTTTCAGATGATTTTGAAACTTTTTTGTTGCGCCGTCTGTCTGTCTGTCTGTATGTCTGTCTGTCTGTCTGTAACGACCAACGCGCATAACTCAAAAACCGCTTGGCCGATTTTAATGAAATTTGGTACCTAGGCTGGGTCTTGCGTCGAGATGGTCCCATTTAAAAATGAACAAAATCCACCGAACACAAACCAAATAAAAGGGTTCGGTTGAAAAATTAGAGTTTATGTGAAAATATGGCGTGTGTGATATCAAACGAAAGGTAATTGGGTCTGGAGTTAAATAAAATACATTTTAATTTATTTTAAAAAAAGGGTGGGGGTATATTTCAAAAATTAGAGTTTAAGTGAAAATATGGCGTGTGTGATATCAAACGAAAGGTAATTGAGTCCGAAGTTTAACAAAATACATTTTAGTTTTTGTTTTTGTTAAGGGTGGGGGTAGATTTTAAAAATTTGAGTTTAAGTCAAAACATGGCTTGTGTGGTATCAAACAAAAGGTAATTTAGTCTGGAGTTGAATAAAATATATTTCAGTTTTTAGTTATATTAGCTCACACGTACACTATAACTATAGTACCTAGTGTGAGCTTAGGGGCCTATATATTGGCAGAGTATTTTTTTAGCATTTTCAAACATAATTTAACCTTCTTTCATAGGGTTGGGGGTTGCTGACCATCCTAACTACCGAGTGGGCCAAAAAAACCGATTTTTTTTTTCATGATAACTTTTGAACTATTTCATGAATTGTAATGGGACAAACTGCAATTGGTAGAGAATTAATCAGAGTTTAAACTAAATATATTTTTTTGTTCGCCATTTCAAAATCCAAGATTGCGGACGAAATTATGCTGCAAAGATGCTCGTTTATTCTTATGTTGCGAACGTGTCTTAATTATTTTTTTAAATCAGTGAAAAAGCTGCGTTCTTGCCACGCACAACAAGGTACAAATATTTTTGTTTCAACCATAGTTTTGAATATTATACGATCGCCTTGCCAATCATGTCTGCATTTTATTTTTTTTAAAACCATAAGTTTTTCAAAAAGCTTGGTCGATATTGTACAGATTGAAACTGCCTCTAAAAAAAACTATATAAATCAGCTTCCTAGTTTGAAGGTGTCTAAAACTGCTTCAGTTTGTGACTTTAAGAAATCTACGTCGATTTGCAGAAGGCATATGATAGTATACCACTAAATCGGAAAGCGTTGGAAAACAAACATAAGCGTACAACTAATTAAGGCCATCAAAGCGTTATACTGCAATAGTAAGGCAAAAGTTAAAATAAAAGCAAAACTAACCAAAGGCTTTCAAGTAAATAAAGGTCTTAAACAAGGTTGCTATATCTCGCCTACACTCTTCAAGATATACTTGGAACAAGTCCTTAAAGTATGGAAGAGAAAATGCCAAAACATTGGAATTCCGTTGGACGAAACCAACTTGTTTACTTTATGTTTCGCCGATGATCAGATAGTAGTGGCTCAGGATTATGACGACCTCGAATATATGACTCGAAAACTAATAGAAGAGTACAATAAGTGGGGACTAGAGGTTAATCTCAATAAGACAGAGTATATGTGTATCGGTGGAATGAAACAAAATCTAATCTTAAATACCGGGCAGCGAATTCAGTCCTGTGATGAGTATAAATACTTAGGTCTAAAAATTACAGCTGACGGAACACTAGACAAAGCTATAAAAGATCGAAACATACAAGGAAGAGAAGCAATAACTTTGTTAAATGGAATAATTTGGGACCAAAGTATATCAAAACATAACAAAAAGCTTATATATAACACCATTGTAAAAAGTATTATTACATACGGCTCAGAAGTATGGCCACTCAAGGATAGAACAGAAAAAATGCTTTCCGCTACGGAGACGGACTATTGGAGAAAAGCAGCAGGGAAATCAAAAAGAGAAAGAGTTACAAATCAAAGAATAAGAGAAATTATGACAGTACGTACTTTAGTGGATGATATAAGAACAAAACAATTGGTTTGGTACGGACATGTACAAAGAATGAATGATGAAAGACTACCTAAACAAATACTACAATGGAAACCAACTGGGCGAAGAAAACGAGGACGGCCAAGGAGAAGCTGGAAAGAAGGAATAAACAGTGAAATAAGAATAAGAGGCCTAGATGATGAATTATGGGCAAACAGAAACGAGTGGAGATTGGGTATCGGAAGACGTAGAACGTTGTGAAACCGATAAATATATATATATATATATATATATATATATCTATATATATATATATATATATATATATATATATATATATATATATATGTTGACAACACTCATCGGGTTTGTAAATTATCTGATGAATTCCATCAAGTCACCAATTGCTGACATCTATCGACCCTGGGAGGGAGAGTCTGGTGAACAATCCCTGATAAATGCCAGTATCGTCAAAATCAGCTGTTTTTTGTTTGTTCAGCTGGGTCTTCTTAAATTTATTTTTACTTTTTACCCAACTGCAGCACGGCGAAAGGAACGGTAATGTTTTTGTAAATATGTATGTTTGTGTCGCGCTACAGGCTAAACGGCTAAACCGATTTTGACAAAAAAGGTGTCGTTGAATTGCTACTGATCCTAGGTGCTACAGGAATCAACATAGTGGTCGTCAGACGCCATTTTGTCTCATGATGTAGGCTTTAAGGAATACAAACTACCTAAATTTCAGGCGATTTTAATGAAATTCCTTTGATCACCCATAGCAAATGTCCTCTTATTTGCTGTAATTCCTTTGTAATCCTTTTAAGTCGTATTTTTTCCTAAAATGTTTTACGGTGTAGTAGTTAAAGTAATGACTCAAAACTCAGGTAATGAAGATCTGGATTTTATTTTGGCAAGGTAAAGAACTTATTTATAAATCAATACAATTTGGTTTTAATAATTATATTTATTTAAGCCATGATAAAATAAATATTTATAATAAATTATTAAAATTATATTTTTGCTGAGATTGTCCCTGGGAATGGAAACTATTTTTTCTTGCCCACTCCGGCTAAAAGAATAAAAACAGCAATAGTTAATAATATTAGTTTAAATAAACGGAGCCCAACTAAAAGAATTCTTTTTTTTATATTTTTAAAACCAAAGTACTGTCATTATTTTTTTACAAACAGTAATTTTTCGATATTTTATGATTTTTAAAAGCGGGCATAAAATGGTACTTTTGTGCCCTAGAAGACGTAATAGTATATTATTTACCAAGGGATAAAAATGGCACTTTTTGGTCGAAAAGGTGATTTGTCGAGGGATAAAAATACAGTTTTATGACAAGGTTTATACGATATTTTTTCCATTTTTAGTTTATTTCGGAGGTATTTGATTTTGTTTTCAAAAACATTCTGTTCGAATGACAAACATTTTGTTCAAAAATTACTTTTTCAAATTACATTTTGTTCGAATGGAGTTTTGTTTGAAAACAGTTTGTTTAAAAACATCTTTTTCAAATTACATTTTGTTCAAAAGCACTGTGTTCGAAAGACATTTTGTTCAAATTGCATTTCCTAAGAAAGCATTGAGTTCGAATTAACCAAAAACAGTGCGGAAAATGCTGTTTTTTAATTGTTTTTCATACGTAGTACCATGTCACGGTTCAGGGGGCCGTAAGGGTGCTTTTTGGGTAGGGAGCGGTGTGTAACCGAACCCCAAACAACGAAGCTCCCTTAGGTTGAACCTAATCGTACCGCACTGTCGAATCGAGATAACAAGGTTAACCAGATTCGACCGTATCGATAACGATAAGGGCAATGTTAGCCTTGTCGTCCGCCGGGAAATTACTTGGCGGATGGATCATGACCAAGGCTAAAAATCAACACAGTTTTAGAGGGCTACAACTTATTTATTGAAAGGTCTATGGAAACTTTGAGAGGAGGTTGATCCACCCACAAACAGTGCGGAAAATGCTGTTTTTTAATTGTTTTTCATACTTAGTACCATGTCACGGTTCAGGGGGCCGTAAGGGTGCTTTTTGGGTAGGGAGCGGTGTGTAACCGAACCCCAAACAACGAAGCTCCCTTAGGTTGAACCTAATCGTACCGCACTGTCGAATCGAGATAACAAGGTTAACCAGATTCGACCGTATCGATAACCATAAGGGCAATGTTAGCCTTGTCGTCCCCCGAGAAATTACTTGGCGGATGGATCATGACCAAGGCTAAAAATCAACACAGTTTTAGAGGGCTACAACTTATTTATTGAAAGGTCTATGGAAACTTTGAGAGGAGGTTGATCCACCCACTTACTTATTTAGTATACCCGTGACACTCACTTGTCGATCGACTTGCTACCCCAAATTCAGACTCCTCCCAAAAAAACCTTCTTGTGTCTATTTATCACTTCGCCCTAGGCCACGATAAATACGTGCGTGCCCATATTCCAAATTTTCGTTGTTTGAATAGGCATCACGTATTTATCTAGACGCATCTAGGGTTAATCCAGTGACTTATTCCTAAGGTTACCAATAATTATATATTATTCCTTACATTTCCGCCGCCCCAGTAAAAATCGCCCTCGATTTTTGAGACTGCAAGGACTGCTGGCATTAGGTGCACCGTCCTCCTCTCAAATAAGTTTAAATGTTCAGTTAACAGACAAAAAAAATAATACGTATTTACATTAAATTCCTAATATCTACACACACGCTTCCACGTGGGGCCAAATCTCTTAATCCCTACCTATCTTAAGATATTTCAGCCCTACGTGCGTACTGACTGGCTTCTCGCAGTTTAGTTAGATATATACTTTACGACTCATCATGCATCTCATTCTGTCCCGTGCCTCAATTCTATAACTAGTCCTCCCCCAGTCACCTTTTACTCGTGGTACTGGGAGGAAACCTCACCTCATTGCTTCTCAATCTGTCCCGTTCTGGTCTTCATAACTCCATATCACTCTTGTGTCAAGTGAGACGGAGTATTGAAACTTTGTAGGTATCTAAGCTTCATCATTATTTTCCGCCCCAAGGTTTGCTCAGTCTAACCCTGGTTTGGAAAATGGCTTTTATAGTGGTAAATATTTCAGCTTCTATGACATTTTATATTCACTACAAAGAAAGTCTCTTCCCCCAGTGTAGTTTTATGAAGACTGCTGCCTAATCTCTATAAAGGGATGAAAGCAGACTAAGATGACTTATCTAAAAAAGTTTCCAAGCCCACCTAAATAAATATTTTAAATGCGCGCCGCGTTATCATTTTCATCTTTTAAGGTAGGTTTTTATCCTTATTATTTTCTTGTTTTTTTTACCTGCAGTATGCGATTTAAAATAAAATGTTTAACTTTTTAGTTAACAAATACACAAAGCATAAGTTTTTCAGTTTTTTTATTTAAACAAAACTTTAATTCACAAAAATATATCAACGGGCACGGCAAGTTCGCGGAACTGCTGTATCATCTTTTCTTGAAACATTTCAGCCCAAATTTGACCTATCTAAATCTCTACTTCGGAATGAGCTACGAATCTCAAACTTTGCAGTCGTGGATCTTGATAGAGTTAACAACCCCTTTAAATTTCATGTACTTCCATAAAGTAGAAATTTCAAAACACGTCGAAATTGCTACTCACTCACTCACTCATGTATAGATTACTAAAATTCTACTGTACTTCAAGACATGCTACAAAGCGGAAATTTGGCGGACTGATAGAAATTATGGCCAAACCCTTGGAAAAAATCAAAAAACCCCAAAATTCTAATTTACTCCCCTTCCCTATACATGTAAAGTTATGTCAAAGTAACATTACCTACTTCCAGAAACGCTAGAGAGCTAAGCTTTGGCAGACTGATAAGAACTTCCCTGTCCAATAAATGTAAATTTATATGAAGGTAACATTGCCCAATTCCAGAAACGCTAGAGTTCTGAGCTTTGGAAGGTCGATAGAAACTATGATAAAACTATAGAAACAAATTAAAACACCCCAAAATTCTAATTTGCTTCCCTTCCCTATAAATGTAATATTATGTAAAAGTAACATTGTCAACTTCCAGAAACGCTAGAGAGCTGAGCTTTGGAAGGCTGATAGGAACTATGATAAAACCATGGGAAAAAATTAAAAAACCTTAAAATTGTAAATAAGGCATTGCAAAAGTTTTGAACAATATTCCGCATATTTTTCTACTTTAAAAATTAAATATTTTCCAATTCTTTTAAAAAAGAATTGAAATCATAACAAAAACATTTTATGTAAAAAAAACCTAGTACGCGAAAATGGTATTCCGTAAAAAGAATTGAGATAAAAGTAAAGCCAAGTTCCCCAATACAAATTTCTATGGCTATTACGGCTGCAAATGACTTTTAGGCACAGTGCTAAATTGAACATAAAGAAGTTTGACTGTAATATTAAAGTTTAAAAAAACATTTCCAAACTAGTAAGAACCTTTCATTTAGAAATTTGTATTGGATGACTTGGCTTTATTTTTATCTCAATTCTTTTTACGGAATACCATTTTTGCGTACTTGGCTTTTTTTACATGAAATGTTTTTGTTATGATTAACTTTTTCTTTGTCTAACAACATTGTTGGCATTATTGCTTGAAAAAGAGAGCATAAAAGTAAATTTATAGCCACCGGTTATACTTTTTTAAGATGATGACGTCAAACATCTCAGTGATTCAAAATCAAATGGGCTTTTAAACGATCACTCGGCGCGACGCGTAGGTGTATTCTATTGCATGTAGTAGAGGTGCGCGCGAACTGATCAAATTAATATTATGAATTTGTACATAATTATTATTTTCTAAAAAAAAATTATCGTTTTTTTTTTGTGAAGAGGCTTTTCACCTCCTTTACTCGACGAACCACCACTGTAATTACCTCACTAGTGATGTAATACACTTATTACGTATCTCATTCTCATCGGATAAGGGGGCAAAGTTACGAACAATATAGACTAGTGTATTATTAGGAAAATAGAAAGTATTAGGAGGTAAAAACAAACTATAGTGGTTTGCACACAAACTTACAAATTTAGCTTTAAAAGCTCTTTTTGAGCTCTTAGGGAGCCCTGAGAAGGTTTAGTGAACTGGTCGAACTTAAGTGCAATTCTGTGAACTCTCAAAAGAAATACCTCTTTGTTATTATAAGATCCTGATATAATATAATGTAATTTTAGGGTAATCTTAGGTTTTCTAGTAGGATAAGCGGGAACAGGGGCAACTGGCAGGACTTTTGGGATCAGCAGGACTCAAGCAATTGATCCAGGCTGCCATTTAGTGCGCAACAAAGGTTAAAGACAGACAAAATAAAACTACGAGTGATAACCGAAAGGTAGACGTACGAGTGTAGCACCCAAACCTTTGCGGGTGTACAACTTAGGACAATAAAAATTGCAAATTTGTTCAAAAAGTGGAGTGAAAAATTTGGGCGTTAAAAAACGTTCCGGTTTTCATAATTTACCTTATAACAAAAATTTTAAAATCAGATATCTTGGCTTCTAGAAGTGCTAGAAGCTCGGAAAAAAGTGACATCTTAAAGATAGAACAGCTTCTGAAAAAGAGACGTAAAGAGTAAAAAACACAAAAGACATATCAAAGAAAAAACAAAAATAGAGCAAGAAGACGAAAAAACAGAAACAAATTAGACAAAAACAAGAACAAGAGCATAAAGCGTATTTTGAAAAAAAAGGTAAAAGAAGAATTAGAAAAGAAGGAAAAACTAGAAAAAATCTAAATAGATGCAGAAAAAAGATTAATACAAAAAAAAGGAAAAACAAAAAAGACATAGCAATGAAAAGAAACGAAGAAATCCTAGGGACAAAAGAAGAAATATACAAATTAACAAGACAGAACAAGGTACAATCAGGACAAATCTGGAATTTTTAGTGGATGAACTTATAAAGATGATTTACCAAACTATGACACAGATAAAAGAACCAACAAACATTAACATAAATAAAGAAGAAAACAAATCATCACAGACATTAACAGAATTTCTAACATAAACAAACAATGATTTAGATACAATTAAGGACAAACTCAAAATAGGTACGGAAGAAAGCAAAATAATAATGAAATGAAGATATAAGAAAAGAAAAACACAGAAACAGAAAAAGACACGGAATTTTAAACAATCACAAAAAAAGAAATACAAGGAAAAACATATGCAAACGTAACTAAAGAGAATCGTGGACAACAAAACGAAAACAACGAAACAGCAAATACGAACCAAGGATGGAAAACACCTGAAATACAAGTTCAATCATGAAAAAGATTAGAAACAATAATTACAACGACGAAAAGGATCCTAAAAACGTTATCAAAAAAATTAAAGAACAAGCAAAAAACGAAATCACGGAAAATAGAAGGTTACAAAATATTGTACCACTATCGGACGGACGCGTAATACTACAAACAAGGACGAAGATCAAAGACAACAGTAATTAACAGGCTGCAAACAGAAAGAAACATAATAATCAGACAAACAGACACAAAAATCAAACCAAAATTAATGATAACAGGAGCGACAACCTGCTACACAGATACAGAAATAACAGCCATGATAATGGACGAAAACGAGGACGTACAGAAACAATACAACAAAGAAACATTAAGAACAGAAATAGGGGAAAAGAAAAAGTCATATTCAAATCGGAGGTTGATACTTTTGAGTTCTTCGTAAAAAAAGAAAGGTTATACATAGATATGGTTACCATATATGTGCAAGAGGCAGTTAGCGTGTCACTGTGTTATAAGTGTCATAAATACGGACATGTAAAAAAATACTGTAGGGACATAGCAACATGCGGATTCTGTGGGGGACAACACGAGACAAGAGATTGTAGATAGAACGAACCTGACTGCGTCATTTGTAAAACATCAAGGATAGACAAAGACAAACGAAGGCACTCAGCAAGAGACAGAAACTGTCCAATTTATCAGAAAAAAAATAGAAGCTGGACGACAAGTAGACTATGGACACCATCATGGACAAAACAATAACTAAAATGACACTAACAATGATACAAGTAAACGTGGCCAGGGGAAAGGCAGCAACACACATATTACAACACAAAGCAAAAGAAGAAAACATTGACATAGTAATCATACAAAAACCCTACAGAAAGCACACAGATATGGATTACATATCATACAAACATTCAGACAACGCAAAAACAGAAATTTGGATACGAAAAGACATACAAGAACAAACAATAATAACAGAAATGACAAAGGACAATTATGAAACAATAAAAACAAAAACAGACGAATAAATTTACATCACTTCTATATACGACGTGTCACAAAGCTCAAAAAAATCTGCGGACAAATATCAAGGACATACGGACACCACAAAGACATATTTAAAACAATATACGCCAGAGTGCTTAAACC
The DNA here is from genome assembly GCA_963576565.1 of Aspidapion aeneum. Classification (NCBI taxonomy): domain Eukaryota; kingdom Metazoa; phylum Arthropoda; class Insecta; order Coleoptera; family Brentidae; genus Aspidapion; species Aspidapion aeneum. Next base: position 64,206,910 of record OY755047.1, read on the forward strand.
AGCACTTTTCTATGGAAGCAACGTGTGAGGGCAGCGTGCAAAGAACATTCTATCAGTAAGACACCTAGAGACGACAGAAAACAATAACACTACCAGGACAGAAAACAATAACGATACAACATAGAACACTGGACAATATACAAACACATACGTCCGAAACGTTAGCAGTACTTCTTGGAATCCAGACAGCAAACACACATAACATGACAAACATACACATATTAATAGACAGAAAAGACATAATACAAAAATTATACAATGACAGAATAACAACAAAACTAAAGGAAAAAATACTAACAGAAAAAACACACAAGGTAAAGACACAATAATAAAATGGAAACGAGGACATGACATAACAAACATGGGAAACGAAGGGGCACACGACATGGTAGTACAAGCGACAACATTACAAGACATCGACAGACAGTACGAGACATACATACACAAAAGCAGACAAGACACGAGAAAGAAAAGACACAATAACCTAATAAGACAATGGGACAACAACTAACATCAACGTAGACAGACGAACTGAGACGTTTGTCATCCACATGTGGGAACAGACAGACTTAAACTTAATTTCAAGGCAAGTCAACTATGCACAGGACACGGTAACTGCAGAGCATACATAAAAAGGTTCAACCTCAGAGAAATCGAAGACATATGCGACTGTGGACAAGGGAAAAAAACAATGACACACATAAGACAAGAGAAACCAAAACATAAAGAACAAATTACTTTGAAATATGGCAACATCACATTACAACTAAGGACGAAAATGGACAAAACAAATGGGACAGACATTAACAAAATAAACGAATTGGCTAAATCGTTAGTTGAGGATACTATTAATATAGGATAACGTTTTTTGAGATCACATAGGTTAAGTAGTTTGTAAGATAAACTGTAAAATAGAAAAAAATATAATAAAGTCAAAAAAGGTCACGCTAATTTTTTCATAGGTGAGTTGGAAAGATGGTGTATAGGGGGTTTCCAACGGCTAGTGGTGGCGCTATATGATGGGTTTCGGAAGGAGAAAGGACAAACAGGCAGAAACCGAAATGTAGTTGGCCACTCCCATTTCATGTCTCACGGTAATATTTTAACTGAAGTCACGTGAATTATCCGTGATTCATGTGAAAACACTGAAAAGCATTTCTATCTGTAGCTCACGCACAATCCATAGTAGCCATAAATGTTGTTGGCCTACGTTAAAGTTTTAATAAAATGTTACAATAAAAATTTGCTATAGACCAATAAAGAAGTACCTTTAAAAAAAAATAACAAAAATAGTGTTTTACTAAAATTTAATGGGACAAAGGGGTTTAACAAAATAAATATAATTTAAGGGTAGTTTTTTAAGGGTTTGAAATTAAACATATAGGTACATAGAGTTTTACCGAATAGTCGGTATAATAATTTTTCCCCAAATATATATGTATACTAAAAGCTTTGGCTTCTAGATATCCACAAAAAATAATTTATCCATGCACATGTAGCCTGGTTTTGGACAGCCTTGACGAAAAATCTTGTTATAAAAATCTGAAAATTGCAGTTGAATTTTTTTAATATTACGTTTTATTTTTCACGTACAATTCCTAATTGTATAAAAATTCAAATTTCAAAATTCCGTTGGTGGTCCGGCTGGTATTAACCATTTTCCTAACCTTTACTTAAAGTTGTTTCAGTTTAAAAAAACAAAAACTAAATTTTAGTAAATGGTGTTTGGTTTGGATCAAGCAAAGTATTAACATTTTAAAAATAGTTACGTACAGTGTACAGAGTTAGAAAAAAAAACATTTATTTAAAAATGTTAGGTTAGGTATATTTCTTTATTTTGTGGCATAGACCGAATAGTTTGGCGTATTTTTTTTCTTGTGACTTTTTTTGAAAAAGTTTTTAGTTTTCGAGAAAATCGACAAAAACGGATTTTTAGAACATTTGCAGAGCTCAAGGAGGATTTTGGCGGAGAATTTGAATTCCTAAAATGACTCGGCTATCTGTGTTTATCATATGTTGCACTGGAAAATTTCTCATCCACTTGGTAACAATTCTAGTTTACGTCACTTGAGATAAAATTATGCCATAAAATTACATTAAATTACATTAATAGATTTGTCGGGAAAAATAACAAAACGCAGTGATTAACCAAAAAAATTAAAACTTAGGCATTAAAGGAAAAATAATCTGAATTTCACAACCAATTTCACATTTAATCTGCGATCTGACATAAAAATCTCTAAATTCACAGAAAAATTGGTTTAAAACTGCTGCAGTCCAAAGAATCTTTCGAATCGATCCTTCTGTGGCAGACATAACCGCGCGTTAGTGGGCGAAAACTCAAGATTTATCTGCCGGTTAAACCAAAACTGTGGAATTTCGTCAAGTCGAAAGTTTTATGCGGCACGGTATTTTAAGCATAGTGTATGTAAAATGTTTCGTGCTAAAAAGAAGCAGGTTCTGTGTATGGGAATGATTATTAATATGGAAATAATGCATAGTGGTGTAAAAAAGAGACGTTCCAAGTGGGTTAAAAGTTATTTGCTTTAGAGGAAACTATTTAGCCATGACCTTCTATTAAAAGAGTTAAGAGAAAATGATCCAGACGATTTTAAAAATTATTTAAGAATGGATATTATCACGTATGACCTTTTATTAAATTTGGTAAGAGAGGATCTTACGAAACAAGATACCCAAATGAGAGAAGCCATTGGACCAGAACAGCGATTAAATGCTGCCCTTCGTTTCCTTGCCACGGGAAGATCATATAAAGATTTGAAATTTTCAGTGGGAATTTCTGCACAGGCACTGTTTAAATTAAAGAGAGACTATATGAACGGTCTGTTATCTCTGGTACAGTGTAAACCGACAGGCAAATCTGTGCCGGTTAAAATATCGAGCGCGGAACCCACAAGTTTCGCCCGCCGCGCTGGTCTGAACTCACAGATAAATCTAGACCGGCTATAACTGGCGCGTGGAATGTCCACTAATTGAAAGACAAATCCACCAGTTCCAACCGCGCCGTTCCAAACCGGCGGATCAACCTCTGTGTGTATGGCCACAGAATATATAGGTTATATACTTTGTGGTATGGCCAGCTATTACAACATCTACAGCATTTGTTAATTTTTTGAACAAGATCCTCTTAATTTTTATTTCTACGGGATTGCGACAGTTATATCAAATGCACATTAACAAGTATTTAATTTTTAGCTTTTTTTTTCACTTTATGCTTCAATTACATTTTTAGTAAAATAATATGTAGCATGTTTTATTGTTCTTGAATTACAGCGGTTCTTAAACAAAAACCCAACAAATAACTTAAAAGTATTGGTTGGGGTGTTACAAAAAATAAACATTTTTCATTATAAGTTTTTGGCAAAAATACGCACTATTGCAAGTTGGTTTCAATTTTTGGTATACTTAGTTTAAGTATATTAGTATTAATTTTACTTGCATTATAAAAGAACTAAAATTAAAAATGTATTCTAATAATCCTATGTAATTTAGGATGACCATACGTCCGAATAAAGCCGGACATGTCCGGCTTTTTGGGCAAAACGAAAACGTCCGGCCGGCTTTTTTTTTCGTCCTGCTTTTTGGGGACAAAAAACCTTTTGTTTTTGGTCATCCAGGAGCGTAACCTAGGGGGGACTTTGGCTATTGAGCCCCCTCCAACCCCAAAATATAGCCCCCTCCCCAAACGAAATGAGCATAATATATCAGAAGCGAAATCACGTGAAAATTTCCGGCTATACTTTTGAAACCTACCAAAACTTTTGCATTTGGTATCATTTTTCCGGAAAATCTTTGACACACATTTATTATTTGAATAATTTAATAACTTTTTTTTTCCATTTTACGATTTAAATTCGAAAAGTACCTAATTTTACGAAAGTTTTTTTAAATGTAGTACATTTTTTAACAATTTTGCTGAAAAGTGGTTAATTTTTTTTTCACCTCTTTTCGAATATTTTTGACAAATATTTTCTGATGTGCAATTTTTTCCGACAAGTATAAATTTTTTCGACATTTGTGCTTGCAGCGCATTTTTTTTCTTTTTTACCATTTCTTTAATATTGCAGAAACTAACTGTACGAAGAGTGATTAATTTTTGCCTTTAGTTTTAAATGCGTCGCCATTTTTCTTTCTTTTTGTGTGATGCATTTTTTATTCATCGTGAGGTATGTAGAGCCATCTTACCCCACCCCCAATCTATTTTGTTAGTTTAGTTGCGCCCATTCAGTCAAAGTTTTTTCAAGGGTGGTTTTTCGTATTGGTTTTTTTTCATATTCAGGTTTTTCAGTCCTAAGAAACTTTTTTTTTGGTCATCAAATTTTTTTTAGAACTGTTTTTTAACCTGACCGGTTTTGTCCGGCTTTCTTATCGAAAATCCGGCTTTTTTGCCTCTGACGTCCTCCTTTTGCGCTAAACACATGGTTCATTATATGTAATTCTACAAAAAAATGTGTAAGAAACAAAACTAGTGTGGCCGTAATTTGTTTTAAATAAATTTACACACAATAATCAATTTCGCGAAGTTCTTTACAAATCTCTTTTTTCTGTGTACAGCAGTACTCTGGAGCTTTTGAGTTGGTGCTTTGCCTTCGATCTACCTTTACGCGAAACGACGAAACCTTCTGTTTCTTTTAGTCACCTGACTTTCAAATTAACTTTCTTGCACATGACTAAAGTAAATCGATCATTACGCTACCTAAAACGAAAATCATTCGTTTCTTTGGACTAGTTATTTGCTCGTTCCATCTGACCAAAGCTATTTTGACACTTTTCGGTTTGTTTTGCGCGCGCATTTTGATTTTTCGTGCGGTTTTATGAGTGGTAGGCTGGAACAGACCCAATGATTTTGATTGAACGCACCCCCGCTAAAAAATAGTCACAACTCAAAAAACATTGTTTTGAGAAAATCGCTGTTAAAGAATTTAGTTCATAAGAGAGATTCATTTTTTACTTACATGACAAATTACGAGTTAACATGTTATTTTATATCAACAGGAACCTATTAACTCAATGTAATTGGTGCAGTACGTTTCTCAGAAAAAAATTTTGTCGTTTTTAGTTAAAAAAAGACAAAAACCCGATATTGTGACACTTTTTTAGAACAAGGCATCATGACGTTGTAAATCAGGATGTCACGCAGGATGGTAAATAATATAAAAAAAGAAAACAAATAAAGAAGAAACTTTGTATTTATTTTTACAACGAGTTATAAAATGCTGAATAACAACTGGGAATGTGATTATTCTCTAATAAATTCAAAAGATTTTTTTCTTATTCTCCTTAATTCTAAGTACACTGAACAATTCGAAAAAACAGTCTCAACACAAAAAAGAACAGTATTTTGCTTGTTATATGGGTCAGATTTAACCAATAGTTCACACGAAAACCTTCACAACTCGAAATGTGACTCTTTTCAGGATGAAACTCCACGTTCACGCTGTTATAAAGTCAAAAGTGACACTGTAATGGAACGCATCCTCAGCTAAACTGGACAAAATAAAAGAGTCACATCGCCATTTCGCGGTGAATTGTCGAAACATAAATGTGACGCTTTTATGGAAGAAAGTAAAAGTTATTTCGATGATGGCGGCAGGTTTACCTCAATAAGGGCGATTTTTGAGTTGTGACTCTTTTTCAGCGGGTGTGCGATAAGGTCTTCTATCAAAAAAAGTTAAATACAAAAGTTATAGGCAATAAAAAGGTTTCCGTTGTGTTGTAAACCGTTATTTCTTACCTTCAACTAACTGGAATAAAAACATTGAGACTACATAAAGTGCCATTACTACTACCACCTGAGTTTTAAACATATTTCAGGATTTTTTGTGATATAAATTATTAAAATAAAAAAAACTGTTTTTACGACAATTTGCTTAAATTCACTTTTGTGCGTATTTATAGTAAACGCACTTAACCCTTTTATCTTCTTTTTTCATGCCTTTTAATTAACCGTATATTTTTTTCGTACTTTTATTTTTTAGCCATACATACCGTAGGTATTTCAAGAGCGGATCTGGGTCAAAATCTAGGGGGGTATAATAGTCGATGAAAAAATTATTATATAATATATTTTTTTTTCTAGGGGGGTAATTCTCCTGTTTTCCCTATAATTGTTAGCAAAAAGTGCATAATTTTTGTTCTAGGATGGGGTAAGTACCACGTTAGCCCCCCCCCCCTCAAATCCGCGCTTGAGGTATTTACTGAAGGGTACGGAGATCGTAATTTTTAAGGATAAGCACATTTTGCGAAAGTGTCTGGCTCTGTCGAAAACCGATTTTAAGCACATTTTGCACAAACATTTTGCTATACCCGTGAATAAATGAACGTCCTTAAATTACGTAACGCAAAAATTCAGGATTTTTGACCTCCCCCACCCCCCTTCGTAACGCAGTTTCAAGAAAAAACACATTCACACACGAGAAATCCCGGGTAGAAAGTTAATAGCCAAGTTTAGAAAAATATTTCCAAACTAGTAAGAACCTTTCATTTTGAAATTTGTATTGGAGAACTTGGCTTTACTTTTATCTCAATTCTTTTTACGGAATGCCATTTTCGCGTACTTGGCCTTTTTTTACATGAAATGTTTTTGTTATGATTTCACTTCTTTTTTAAAGGAATTGGATAATACTTAATTTTTAAAGTAGTAAAATATGCGGAATATTGTTCAAAACTTTTGCAATGCCTTACTTAAATTTTTGAGGTTTTTTAATTTTTTTCCATGTTTCTGGAAGTGGGTTTGTTGTTACTTTTACATAACTTTATATTTATAGGGGAGGAAAGTAATTGAAAATATTGGACTTTTTAAATTTTTTCCCATGGTTTTATCATAATTTCTATCAGCATTCCAATGCTCAGCTCTCTAGCATTTCTGGAAGTGTGCAATGTTAGTTTTATATAAATTTACATTTATAGGAGAGTGAAGTAAATTAAAATGTTTAGTAAAGTTTAGAAAAATATTTCCAAACTAGTAAGAACCTTTTATTTTGAAATTTGTATTGGAGAACTTGGCTTTACTTTTATCTCAATTCTTTTTACGGAATGCCATTTTCGCGTACTTGGCCTTTTTTACATAAAATGTTTTTATTATGATTTCACTTCTATTTTAAAGGAATTGGATAATACTTAATTTTTAAAGTAGTAAAATATGCGGAATATTGTTCAAAGCTTTTGCAATGCCTTACTTAAATTTTTGAGGTTTTTTAATTTTTTTCCATGGTTTTATCGTAGTTCCTATTAGCCTTCCAAAGCTCAGCTCTCTAGCGTTTCTGAAAGTGCACAATGTTACTTTTACATAACTTTACATTTATAGGAGAGGGAAATAAATTAAAATTGTCGTGTTTTTAAATTTTGTCCTATAGTTTTATCATAGTTCCTATCAGTCTTCCAATGTTCAGATCTCTAGCGTTTCTGGAAGTGGGTTTGTTGTTACTTTTACATAACTTTACATTTATAGGGGAGGAGAGTAAATGAAAATATTGGACTTTTTAAATTTTTTCCCATGGTTTTATCATAATTTCTATCAGCATTCCAATGCCCAGCTTCCTAGCGTTTCTGGAAGTGTGCAATGTTAGTTTTATATAAATTTACATTTATAGGAGAGGGAAGTAAATTAAAATGTTGGTGTTTTTAAATTTTTTCATATAGTTTCATCATATTGTCTTTCAGTCTTAAAAAGTTCAGCTCTCTAGCGTTTCTGGAAGTGGGCAGTGTTACTTTTACATAACTTTACATTTATAGGGGAAGGAAGTAAATTAGAATTTTGGAGTGTTTTAATTTTTTTCTATAACTTTATCATAGTTACCATCGGTCTTCCAAAGCTCAGCTCTCTAGCATGTCTGGAAGTATGCAATGTTACTTTTACTTAATTTTACATTTATAGGGGAGGGAAGTAAATTAGAATTTTAGGGTGTTTTAATTTTTTCCTATAGTTTTATCATAGTTCCTATCAGTCTACCAAAGCTCAACTCTCTAGCATTTCTGGAAGTGGGTAATGCTACTTGAACAAAACTTTAAATGTATAGGGGAGGGGAGTAAATTAAAATTTTGGGGTTTTTTGATTTTTTCCTATAGTTTTATCATAGTTCCTATCAGTCTGCCAAAGCTCAACTCTCTAGCATTTCTGGAAGTGGGCGATACTACTTTTATATAACTTTAAATGTATAGGGGAGGGGAGTAAATTAAAATTTTAAGGTTTTTTGATCTTTCCCAGGGGTTTGGTCATAATTTCTATCAGTCTGCCAAATTTCAGCTTTGTAGCATGTCTGGAAGTACAGTAGAATATTGATGATCTATACATGAGTTAGTCAGTAGTGGCAATTTTGACGTTTTTTGCAATTTCGTAACTACTTTACTACTTTATGGAAGTCAATGAAACTTGAAGGGGTTGTTAACTCCATGGAGATCTACGACTGTGTTTGAGATTCGTAGCTCATTCCGAAGTAGAGTTTTAGGTAGGTCAAATATCGGCTGAAATGTTTCCAGAAAAGATGGTTACGGCACGCGAACTTGGCGAGGCACTGCCGTGCCCTCAGATATTAAAGTTTGTAAGAGACAGTTTTTGATAAACAATATATCTCAAAAAAACGACAGAAGCTAGAGTAACATAGTTTTCACTTGGTTTTCGCACATTGATTGAAAATATATTTTTCAACAAAAATATAGCTACCTCGACATAGGACACTGAACTACTATGTCTTATGCTTAGAGTGGCACGTTTTATGGATGACTGTGTGTGCCTGCTGGGGCCAATTTTTTAATTTAATATTTTATTTATTTTGCCTTGAGCCACATAGAAAATAAGCTAGAATTTTATAGTACCTTGCACACATGAGTTGTATGTCTTGATAATACATTAATTTGTTTATATTTTCTGTTTGTTACAAAATATCAAGAACATTTTAAAATCCAATATATTATAATAATACTTTTTCTGTGAAGTCATCAGATCTTTGTTGGAAACTTGTAGACAATCATTGAGTAGAAATAAAAGCACCAACAAAAATAGGCGCCGAAGGCGCCCGCTGCAAATGAATTCTGAATTTTAAATAATTTAAAAATGCATAAAAAATAAGTTTGCGAAAAAGATCTTAAATCATCCATCCATGAATTTACTATGTAGTGCCGGGCGCGGGCCGAAACATCGAAACACAAAATGTCGAAAGTACAAAATATCGAAATTTAAAATGTCGAAATTACAAAATGTCGAAGTTACAAAAGGTCGAAAGGCAAAATGTCGAAATTACAAAATATCGAAATTACAAAATGTCGAAATTACAAAATGTCGAAAAGCATAATGTCAAAATTACAAACTGTCGAAATTACAAAATCTCGAAATTATAAAATGTCGAAATTATAAAATATCGAAATTACAAAAAATTTGCAGTGTTGTAGTTTAATTTGGTTAGGTTAAGTTCGGTTCGGTTCGCTTTGGTTCGGCTAGATTTGATTAGGTTCGGTTCGGTTCGGTTCGGTTCGGTTCGGTTCGGTTCGGTTCGGTTCGGTTTGGTTCGGATTCACACCCTCTAGGATCCTAAGAATAAGGTCAGGAAAGTTTTTTTTTTGAAAAAAATTGTTGGTTCAGTTTGCTTTGGTTCGGTTCAGTTCGGTTCGACTAGATTTGATTAGGTTTCATCAGGTTAGGTTTTTGAAACTTTCTATTTTCATGTGGTTAGGTCAGATTAGGTTTTAGGTAATGTCAGAGTCGGGTTAGGTTAAGGTTTAGAAATTTTGTATTTTTGATTTTCGATATTTGTTAATTTCGACATTTTGCAATTTCGACATTTTGTAATTTCGACATTTTGTAATTTCGATATTTTGTAATTTCAACATTTTGCTTTTCGACATTTTGTAATTTCGACATTTTGTAATTTCGATATTTTGTAATTTTGACATTTTGTAATTTCGACATTTTGTAATTTCGATATTTTGTAATTTCGACATTTTGCCTTTCGACATATTGTAACTTCGACATTTTGTAACTTCGACATTTCGACATTTTGTACTTTCGACATTCTGTCTTTCGATGTTTCGTCCGCCGCCCATGTTGGGGCCATTACATATTAATTCTAAATTGATTACTTAGTAATTCTATTTTATAGGCAAAATGACAACGAAAAAATGCCGTGGTGTGTTTGTATTAGAGTCTTTGCAAAGTCAATTGAAATACCTCCTAATACGGGGTTCTATCGATTTCATGGACTTTTTCTTAATTCTGCCCTTCAAAAGTTATCAAAATTCATAGAAAATGATCCTGGTATAATTGCAACCCTACCGACAGAGAAGAGCCGCGGCTCTTCTCGGTCTGACCACAAAGTATTTGTTTTCCGACCGACCGAGCCCAGGTGGATAGACGGCACCTGATTGGCAGATTTTTTTGAGATACGTTTTTAATTGCTTTCCGGTGTGCCTTTCGGGACCTCTTTAGTCGGCAGTATGCAGGGTTAGAAAATAAATCAGTGTCGTTCCTGTAGGTGTAGGAATAGTAAGTTTTATTATCTATTTTTATTTCTTTAGTTTACGCCATAATGAAATGAAATAATTTTAATGAGTATATCTACCGCCGCCCATGTCACTTTCTATAAAGGATATGCCGATGGTCGGTTTTTATCTTTGTTTAATTGACTTTGCAATCACCATACCACCAAACTGTTGAAATGCAGCGACAAGTAGCCGGCACGCGTCTATTTTTGTTATTTGAAAAATGCCGATAAAGCAGGGCGCCAAAGGTGCAGGTCGGGTTTTATTGTATTTATTAATATTTTGTATGGTCTATACAAAGTCAATGGAAATGGAGTAAATACTCTGCCAAGATATGGGCCCCTAAGCTTACACTAGATACTATAGTTATAGTGTTCGCGAGCTAATATAACTAAAAACTGAAATATATTTTATTCAACTTCAGACTAAATTATCTTTTGTGTAATACCACACAAGCCATGTTTTGACTTAAATTCAAATTTTTGAAATCTACCCCCACCCTTAAAATACTCTGCCAATATATGGGCCCCTAAGCTCACACTAGGTACTAGAGTCATAGTGTACGTGTGAGCTAATATAACTAAAAACTGAAATATATTTTATTCAACTCCAGACTAAATTACCTTTCGTTTGATACGACACAAGCCATGTTTTGACTAAAACTCAAGTTTTTAAAATATACCCCCACCCTTAAAAATACAAAAACTAAAATGTATTTTGTTTAACTCCGGACTTAATTACCTTTCGTTTGATATCACACACGCCATATTTTTACGTAAACTCTAATTTTTTAAATCTACCCCCACCCTTTTTGTAAACCAAAATGTATTTTGTTTAACTCCAAACTCAATTACCTTTCGTTTGATATCACACACGCCATATTTTCACATAAACTCTAATTTTTGAAGTCTACCCCCACTCTTTTATTTGGCTTGTGTTCATTGGATTTTGTTCATTTTTAAATGGGACCATCTCGAACCAAGACCCGGCCTAGGTACCAAATTTCATTGAAATCGGGCAAGCAGTTTTTGACTTATGCGCGTTGGTCGTTACAGACAGACAGACATACAGACAGACAGACAGACACAACAACAAAAAAGTTTCAAAATCATCTGAAACGCAAAGATATATAAAAATTTTTGAAATCGAAGCAACTTTTTTTTTTCTCGAAAAAGTTAGGATCACTATAGCTCACACTACTATATTATAGTATATGTGTGAGCTAAAAAAACAAAACTAAAATGTATTTTGTTAAACTCCGGACTCAATTACGTTTCGTTTGATATCACACACGCCATATTTTCACGTAAACTCTAATTTTTGAAATCTACCCCACCCTTTAAAAAAAAACTGAAATGTATTTTGTTTAACTCCAGACTCAATTACCTTTCGTTTGATATCACACACGCTATATTTTCACCACCACCCCCACCCTTTTATTTGGCTTGTGTTGGGTGGATTTTGCTTATTTTTAAATGGGACCATCTTGACCCGCGGTTTTTGAGTTATGCGCGTTGGTCGTTACAGACAGACAGACAGACGGCGCAAGAAAAAAGTTTCAAAATCATCTGAAACGCAAAGATATATAAAAAATTTTGAAATCGGAGCATCTTTTTTTTTCTCGAGAAAATTAGGATCACCATAGCTCACACTACTATAGTATAGTATAGGTGTGAGCTAAAACTAACCGTCGGCATATCCTTTCTAAATAGGGACATGGGCGGCGGTAGATATACTCATGAAAATTATTTCATTTAATTATGGCGTAAACTAAAGAGCTAAAAATAGATAATAAAACTTTCTATTCGTACACCTACAGGAACGACTCTGATTTATTTTCCAACTCTGCAGAGGTGCATACTAAAATACCGATTAAAGAGGTCCCGAAAGGCACACACCAAAGCAATTAAAAGGGCATCTTAAAAAAATCTGTCAATCACGTGCCGTTCATCCACCTGGGCTCTCGCTGCAGGTGTCGTAGGCAAAATGTGTATTAGATTCCTAATCCTTCATAGGGAAGCATTGAAATCGATCGAAAATAACTTTTTTAGTTTTTTACTTATTTCCTCTAAGTTTGATTTCTCACACACACGTTAAAGCTGGTTTTAAAAATGCATCGGTCCGTTGATAACAGGGGCGTCAGGGGCAGTGGGAGAGAGGGAGAGGGGTGCAAGTGCACCCCTAAGTATTTGCACACAAAAATCAAAATTTGACTTTTACAAATAATAAATTCGTAAAAAAAAAAATTTAAGTCACAAGCTTTTATAAAATGCACTAAAAATTAAAAAATAATTTTCTAACATTCTATGTTTTTTCCAAGATTTATTTAATTTTTTTAAAAACTAATATCTACAGAACACCATGTACTACATTTTGGTATACTCAATAAAATTTCCTTCAAAATGACGTATAACATGATTAAATCGGTTTTATAAATAAAACTTCAGGGGCATCCGTAAATTAAATTAATTTTGAAAAAACAGAAAATAAACCATTTTTGTTACACGTTTATCTAATTTTCTCAAAAACTAAGCTTAACATGAAAAAACTTGTTGTACACTTTTTTGTAGCCAGGGAAATTCCCTTTTTAAAAATGTGAAACTCGGTGGGGTTTGACTTATAGCAAACTCTCCAGCGACGTCCGTCAATGGGGGTGATTTTAACAAATCATTAAAAAAACATGTTTTTCATACGTTTTATTCAATTTTCTTAAAAACCAAGCTCTTTATCAAAAAATGTGTTCTATACTTCGTTATAGCCAATAAAATTTGATATTTACCGCTCCAGTGGTGTTCTTAATTTAAAGAAATTATTTAAGATCAATCCAAACTAATCAATTTTGTGTCTTATTAGCTTTTCGGTGAATAATAAAGAGCGGCGGATAAAAGGTCGAAAGTACAAGAGGTCGAAAAAATAAGATCGAAAGTACAAAAGGTCGAAAATACAAAAGGTCGAAAGTACAAAAGGTCGAAAGTACAAAAGATCAAAAAACAAAAGATCAAAAAACAAAAGGTCGAAAGTTCAAAAGGTCGAAAGTACAAAAGGTCGAAAGTACAAAAGATCGAAATTACGGCCGCGGGTCCACATCGACTGGACAGGTCAATTCGACTTGATACGGTAAATTTGTATTTTGAATTTTTTTTTGTCGATTTTTTTCGACCTTTTGTACTTTCGACCTTTTATGGCTTCGGCGGCGGGCCCGATAATAAAATGTCCTTTTAAACAGTGTGTCACAAAATGTGACCCATAGTATAGAAAACTCTCCAGGGACGTAAAAAACTCTTCCTAACAGGTTGACAGGTTGGTTGTTGATCCCAATGAGTACCTAATTATGATTATGCCCCCACCCCCAAACCACCGATGTTTTTTTGCTTTAAAGAACTTATTTAGATAAATCAAAATATCTAATCTAATCTAATCAAAAAACAGTTTATTTTAATTTGGAAACATTTTATTTTAGTAGGTATAAATTACGAACCTTTTTGAAGTATTTATCATAACATTAACCTCACTTTGTAATATATCATTTAAAAAGAAATTTTCTTGTCCTCAATAAAGAATAAAGGCACATTTTTTTCTGAAAATCTTAGTTAGAAAAGATATTTAAATATGCAAGAGAAACTGAATATTTCAGTTATTTTTGAAAGTAAGTTTATATTAGTACGCCCCTGAAGCTTTAAATATGGCAACAACCCGACATTTTAATAAAGTTTTTAAAAGAAAATGTTATGTTCTACAATAAAGTATACTACATATTTTTCCCTAAAAAGTGAAGTTTTTGAGAAAATTTTGAGAAACCTATAATAAACATGTTTTTTCTAAATAATCCCAATTTACGTACGCCACTGAAGAGCTACTTGCTTTTCCTAACCTTATTGACCAATACATCGTTGGAAAGGGAATTTTATTCTCCACAAAAAACTGTTCTTTGCAATTTTTGATAAAAAGATTAGTTTTCGAGAAAATTGCATAAAACTGAAAAAAAACAGGTTTTTGGGGGTTTGGGGGGGATTTTCTCCGTCCCTGTCGATTTTTCGAGTTGGCAACAGAGATATTCGGATTCAGCGGGGTCAAATTAGGGGGAAATGGTCTGTTGCCAAAAAGTAATATGATTTGCTTCTAGACCGAAAACGGAAAGCCTTGTAAAATAATATGCTCTAATAAATTTTCACAGTGAATATGTTATTGTAGTCTATTGATTTTTATTAGAATTTGAGCAAAATGGTGTTTGACCAACAATTCGTTCGGTTTTTAGGTTTATTTGAGATAGGTAGATTTAGTTTCGCAGTTCGCTTAAATATATTTGAATCAATAAAGTGTTTTTGTCGATAAAGTTTTTAAAAAAAATTTGGTATGCTCTCCCCCAACAGAAATGTGAAACCCCAGGTTAATAAATTAATTTGCGTGATAACTCAAATTATCCTCGTTCAATATTCTCCAAATTTGCTTTGTCACAAAATATCATGCTTTTCGTAAAAAATGTTTAAGCTTTTTTGTTGGCGCCATAACTAAATCTTTAGTCCATAAGTAAATCTTTAGTCCATAGAATATTGTTACAAATTTAAGTTATTTAAATTTTATAATTGGAATTTATTTAGGTTTAGTGTAGTATTAGGTTGATTTATCTTAAGGTTGTATTCTTAGTCTAGGTTTTAGTTGCGTTATCTGTGACTTGCGGTCCAAATAATACGAGAACTTTCCGGACGTCGAAGGCTGCCGGAAAGTTCGAGAGAGATGGACGATCCTATATATAGGGCCGGGGTCGTGCACCAGTCAGTCAGTCACAGATAACATGCTGAAGTGGTCGTGAGATATTAACACGAAGTTAATAGACCGATTATAGTGGTGAATTATTAGCAAGTTTAAGTGCGTGTTTTTGAACATAATTTGTGAAAATAAATTGACGTATCGTTTTCAACAATTGCGAGTTTTTAATTGTTGTGGAGAACCCGTAACAATTGGTGTCAGAAGTGAGATTAAAAGAAATAAATAGTGCAAAGACTATCCTTACACAGTACCACCGGCTAGGACAATTAAAAAGAAGAGCAGTAAGTGATTTTGCCAGAATATTCGGAACTGAATAGTGCAAAGACTACCCTTAAATATTACCACCGGATAGGACAATTGGACAGAAAAACAGTAAGTGATTTTTCCAGAATATTCGAAGAAGTTCGATATTGTTTTATTCAAAAACTAAAAGAGATATTTAAGAACCGACTTCGACATTAACTTTACAGTCCAAAAATTGATAATTAGAGAGATTTTCTAGAATATTCTATAACATTCTACGACGTTCTATTCAAAAACTAGAAGAGATATACAAATACCGACTTCGACATTAGATTAGTAATTTTAAAAGTAAGAATCAGAAAGAATTTCTAGAACATTCCATCACTTTCTACGACGCTCTATTCGAAAACCAGAAGAAATATCCAAAAAGAGAAAGTAAGAACTAAAAAGAATTTCTAGAAGATTCCATAACATTCTACGACGTTCTATTCAAAAACTAGAAGAGATATACAAATACCGACTTCGACAGTAGCTTAGTTATTTTAAAAGTAAGAATTAGAAATTATTGCTAGAATATTCCATAACATTCTACGACGGTCTATTCGAGAACCAAAAGAGATAATCAAAAAGTGACTTCTACATTTGCCTAGTAGCAGAAAGAGTAGCATTTACCAGTATATTCCAGAACATTCCATTAGGTTCTATTTAAGAATTGGAAGAGATATTGAAAAACCGACTTCGACATTCGCTTTATAGCCCTAAAATAGACGTTTTAAGTGATTTATCAGGAAGTTGATGCTTACTAGACAAAGATCGGCCAAGATGGAAGATTTAACTAAAATGATGCAGGCTCTAGCAGCTCAAATAGCTCAAAACCAGGGCGATATGAAACACACCATGGATGACATGAAGCAGACCATGGAACAAAACCAGAACGATATGAGACAGACCATTGCACAAAACCAAAACGATATGAGACGGACATTTGAAGAAAGATTAGATGGTATGCAAGAAAACTTCGACCAAATAAAGAGCAACTCCGAACAGCTGAGAGGAGAATTTAAGGTAGCAACAGAAGGTCTTAAGGAAGAAATAACTCAAAGAATGCAGAATGTAGAAGAAAAGGTGCAAAACAAATTGCAGAATGTTGAAGAAAAAGTGGAGACCAAACTACAGAATGTTAGGGAAGAAGTTTTTCAAACCATGGAAGAAAAATTCCAGGACATGTCAAAGCAGTTTATACAGCTTCAGAAAGAACACAACAAAATAAAAACTCAGGGATATGTTGTGAATTCCAACCAAAACATTAAGCCTCCAAATTTTGATGGTACGTCTTCCTGGTCTACCTACAAACAACAATTTGAAGCTGCCGCCGCTGCAAATAGTTGGAACGATGACGAAAAAGCTAGAGCTTTGTTAGTAGCTCTACGAGAACCTGCTCTTGGACTTTTACGGTCTATTCCAGCGGAACAAAAACAGAGTTACAATGCTTTAGTGGCAGCTTTAGAAAGAAGATATGGAGATGAACATTTACGAAATTTGCATTGGCCAACAAAGAGCAGGGGAGACATTACAAGAGTATGAAGCGGATATCAGGAGGCTGATGTACTTGGCTTACCCAGATATGCCAGAAAATTACAGAGATCCCTTTACGGTAGATCGCTTTATTAACGGCTTGCGAGACACGGACTTAGCAAAGTTACTTCGTCGAGAACGCTTCCATAACAGCAGTGAAGTGTTGATTCGAGCCCTTGAAATTGAATCATCAAATAATATGCCCAGGCCAAAAGTAAGAGCTGTTTCAATTCAGGAGGGAGAAGAAATGAGCACTGGAGAGGAGGTCAACTTAAAAACGTTAAACCAACTGTTTCAGTCACTGATAGAGAAGATTGATTCTTTGAAAGAAAGTAGACGATCCCCTCCAAATGTAAAGTGTTTCAGATGCGGACGTACAGGGCATATTCAACGCGATTGTCGTGTCCAAATGAGGTCTCGCTCACCATCTACTGGGACAGAGTACCGAAGAAGAGATCAGGAAAACTAAAACTAGTCAACGCAGAGGGGCGGGTGTTGGCTAATGGGAATTTAGCCCCCAAAATTTACTCTATCAAGAGCTTAAAACATACTGCTGACAGTCTTAACATCGACGGACTTATTAATGGAAGAAAAGTTAATATAACAGTAGACACTGGTGCTGCCATATCATTGCTTAAGTTCAAAATTGCAACAAGTTATAAAATTCGACCAACAGAAAAGAAAATAACACTTAAGACTGTGACTGGAGAATCCGCCGACGTGTTGGGGCAGACAGACATAGACCTACAGCTGGGGAGGTTGAAGATTCGCCACTCGGTATTAGTTGCAGACATAGAAGACGAATTTATTTTGGGAATGGACCTGATAAGTAAACATGGATTTGCGTTTGATAATAAACTTAATACCCTAAGATTTGGGAATGAAGAGTTCATTTTGTCAAATAGTCACATCAATAAAGAACCAATAAAGGTGGTGGCAGTATGCACAACAAGACTAGTCGGTAACAGTGAGACCATAATTTTTGGGAGGCTGGAAAGTAAAACATCAAGCTGCGTCGGACTCATAAGCCAACAAAACACACCCAATACCTACCTCGTTGCAAAATCACTAGTTAAAACCGATAAAGACATCCCGATTAGAGTCGCCAATATTTTCCCAAATAGTGTCAAAATTAATAAGGGGGAGGTGGTAGCATTATTTGAACCAGTACAGAAAGTAACAAGATGTGAAGAGCCAACTTCCGAGGATACAAGCAAGTTATCAATGGAGGTACTTCAGCAATTTGAGTCAACTTGGCAACATCTCATTCCAGAAGAATTTAGTAAAGCGAGAGAGTTTATAGAAGAACAAAGTAATATCTTCGAAACTAGGAGTAGTTCGGGACGCACAAACCTTATTCAACATGCTATCAACACTGGCGATGCCCAACCGATAAGACAACCCCCAAGAAGACTACCAATGGCCAAGCAAGAAGAAGTTCACAATCTCATTAATAAAATGCTCAGCGACGGGGTTATTGAAGAGTCATTAAGTCCTTGGTCATCTCCTGTGGTGTTGGTCACTAAAAAGGATGGAAGTACTAGATTTTGTGTCGACTACAGGAAACTTAACGATGTGACCAAGAAAGATAGTTACCCACTGCCAAGAATAGACGACACATTAACAACGTTGGCAGGATCATATTGGTTTTCTACTCTTGACCTGAAAAGTGGGTATTGGCAAGTAGGAATCTTTGAAAGAGATAAAGAGAAGACTGCATTCTCTGCTGGAAGTGGACTTTATCAGTTTAATGTGATGCCATTTGGCCTGTGCAATGCCCCAGCTACATTTGAAAGACTAATGGAAGTCGTTCTACGAGGCCTTACTTGGAAAACCTGCCTAGTCTATTTAGATGATGTCATAGTAATGGGGAAATCATTTCAAGATCATCTAGATAATTTACGAGAAGTATTCTCAAGAATCAGGAACGCAAATCTTAAATTGAACTCAAAGAAATGTTTTCTGTTCCAAGAAAAAGTTGAGTTCCTGGGTCACGTCGTTTCCCGAGAAGGCATCCATACCGACGAAAAGAAGTTACAAGCAATAAAAGAATGGCCTCAACCTCGTGACAAACATGAATTGAGAAGCTTTTTGGGTCTGTGTACATACTACAGACGATTTGTAGAAGGATTCGCCAAAATAGCGTCTCCATTACATAGACTTACAGAAGATAAAGCTTCTTACAAATGGAATACCGAATGTGACCAAGCATTTAGAAGACTAAAAGCAGCATTATGTTCTAGTCCGATTCTTGCATATCCCATTCCAAAAGGAAAATTCATATTAGATACTGATGCGAGCAACGATGGCATAGGAGCAGTACTCTCCCAAGTACAAGATGGAGAAGAACGGGTCATCGAATTTTTCAGCAAGAAGCTATCCAAACCAGAGAGAAATTATTGTGTTACTAGAAAGGAGCTCCTAGCCATAGTTAAATCCGTAGATCACTTTCACAAATATCTCTACGGACAAGAGTTTCTGATTAGAACGGATCATGCTGCGTTACAGTGGCTCATGAAAATGAAACAACCTGAGGGGCAAGTCGCGAGATGGATAGAAAAGCTACAACAATACCATTATCAAATTAAGCACCGAGCGGGAAGGGTGCATAATAATGCGGATGCATTGTCCAGAAGACCTTGCCCTGAGGATTGTAAACATTGCAGGAAAATTGACCAGAAAGAAGGAATTACCCACGTGCGCCAGATAAAGTTAGAACCAGATGAAGAATGGATGTCGGCTTCGATTAGAACCACACAACTTAACGACAAAGATGTAGGACCTATCTTGCGATTGAAAGAAGATAACAGGCCACGACCATCATGGCAAGATATCGCAAACCAAGGGGTGATATTCAAATCACTGTGGGCACAATGGGATTCACTGATAGTAGAGGAAAACATCCTTAAACGTGCCTGGGAAAGTGCCGATGGCCTCACTGTGGTTAATCAAGTAGTGGTTCCTAGGAGCATGGTAGACAATATATTGGCCGAATGCCATGGTGGAAAATCAGGCGCGCACCTAGGCATAAATAAAACCATGGACAAAATTCGAAACCGATTTTATTGGGTCAATTACTTTCAAGATGTGAAAAACTGGTGCCGCCGATGTTCGACTTGTGCAGCCAGCCAAGGTCCCAAAACAAGGTCCAGAGGTCAAATGAAACAATATAACGTAGGTCTGCCATTCGAACGCATTGCTATTGATGTGGCCGGACCGTTTCCAGAAACTAAAAAGGGCAACAAATACATCCTTGTTGTCATGGATTACTTTAGCAAATGGCCAGAAGTTTTTGCTTTGCCTAACCAAGAGGCCGCTACAGTTGCAGAAGTTCTGGTAAATGATGTTTTCAGCCGATTTGGCATCTCTTTGGAACTACATTCAGATCAAGGAAGAAACTTTGAATCAAAGCTCTTCCAGAATCTCTGTGACCTTTTAGGAATACATAAAACACGGACTACGGCTTTACATCCGCAGTCAGATGGCATGGTTGAAAGATTTAATAAAACAATAGAAGAACATCTGTGCAAAGTTGTTGATGAGCACCAAACAGATTGGGACCAATATATTCCATTGTTTTTGATGGCCTATAGAACCGCCATTCACAATACGACAGGAGCTACTTCATCTAGTATCCTGTTTGGTAGAGAACTGCGTTTACCATGTGATATCATGTTTGGTTCACCTGAAGAAGAACACTTAGAGGTTAATGACTATGTCGAACGTTTAAGGCAAAAGCTGCACGATATCCATGAAGTGGTTAGAGAGCGAATAGAAATAGCCAGTGACCGCATGAAAGTGAGATATGACCTGAAAGCAAACTCTTCAGGGTTCAAAGAGAATGATCAAGTCTGGCTATACAATCCTCAACGCAAGAAAGGAAGATCACCTAAGTTGACACCACCATGGGAAGGGCCTTATAAAGTTGTTAAGAGAATTAATGATGTAGTCTACCGAATCCAGAGAAGCCCGAAGTCCAAGATGAAAGTTGTTCATCTAGACAGACTAAAACCTTACCTGGGAAATGTTGATCGAGACGATCAAACCTGAAGAGGAGGATAGTGTTACAAATTTAAGTTATTTAAATTTTATAATTGGAATTTATTTAGGTTTAGTATAGTATTAGGTTGATTTATCTTAAGGTTGTATTCTTAGTCTAGGTTTTAGTTGCGTTATCTGTGACTTGCGGTCCAAATAATACGAGAACTTTCCGGACGTCGAAGGCTGCCGGAAAGTTCGAGAGAGATGGACGATCCTATATATAGGGCCGGGGTCGTGCACCAGTCAGTCAGTCACAGATAACATGCTGAAGTGGTCGTGAGATATTAACACGAAGTTAATAGACCGATTATAGTGGTGAATTATTAGCAAGTTTAAGTGCGTGTTTTTGAACATAATTTGTGAAAATAAATTGACGTATCGTTTTCAACAATTGCGAGTTTTTAATTGTTGTGGAGAACCCGTAACAATATGATCCAAAATGGCTTTTATGTGTTTCCTGTAACTTTTAGTTTTCAAAATACTAATTAATATTGTTTTATTAAAATGCGCCATTTTCGCCAACCCCCGGGCATCCCCCCTACTCCGTCCTTCCTTCGCTGAGGAATCTGCCCGTCTTCTGTACCAAGGCTGGAATCACGGATCACCTAACAAAAGGTGATCCGTGCTGGAATATCGGGCCAACTCAGATTCAGAAGGTTCTCCGTCTTAAAGGCTTCTTCGAATACCTCTCTTTTTGCCTTCTTCTATGCTTCACATCAGTGGCAAATATAGGGGAGCCTGGGGGGGGCCGCGCCTCCCCCGAAGCTAAGTTTTTGAAAGATATTTTCTACATATTTCATGAATACCAACATAAAATAGCATAAAATACGGGGTCTCGCACCCCCCCCCCCCCCCCAACCTGTCTTGGGCCCACCCCGAAACTTTTTTCACATCACTCTCACGTCGCGTCCCCCTTCACTCCTATCTTCGCCAAGTGTCCTTGTAGAATGCAGTGTCGGGTTAGGAGTCCCACTATGGCTCCTACCTCTCTTCGTGTTCTACAGAGCAGCCAGTGCCTATGGGACTTCCTGTATCCTGTCACATACTCCTTCACCTGTTTGGCGTTTCTTGTGTTGGCCCATTCCTTTTGTATCTCTTTTTGGGCTTACTCTGTTAGGGCTGATGTCATTTACCCTCTTGTGAGCCCAAGGAAAGGCTCTGGCCCGACGGATTTCTGCCGGTATCCACCCCTGGCGAGTTCGTCTGCTTTCTCGTTTCCTTACCTTCCCATGTGGCCTGCATGCATATACGTAATATTCCAATACTCCCTGTTACCTATTTACACAATGGTTGGCGTTTGATGCAAACATTCAGAAATAAAGGTACGAAAAATGCACAGATACCAAATTTACATAAATAGAGTTTTGGTCAACTGTACGCCGATGATTTGACGTAACGAATACAAGAATAAAATAATATTCATTCGTAAAAGTATAACCAATCAGAACATTTTATCTTAAGGACCGCAACAAGGATAGACTTATACCCATTGATATTGCTATTTCAAATATGTTTGCATTCTGCATCGTAAGGTACCGTAAGTATTGCAATAATACGTATACTATATGGAAATAATATGCATATGTCTTTGAAAGCAACCAATCAGGTCTTTTTTGCTTAAAGACCCCAAGGCCCTCATGTTTGCATCATGAATGGGCAGTTACCGTGGGTATTGGAATATTATGTATATGCCTGCATGGGACCCATACGAGCTCCACCTCTCTTACTCCGGCCAGCTCCTGAAGTGCATCCGCGCACTCCTGCACCAAACCCGTGGACATGGTTGGTTTGCACAGTGCTTTCAGCGCAGCTTGACTGTCTGGACAGATGCATAGGCGCTTTCCTGTTTTGCTCCTAATTTCTTCTTTCCATGTTGCCGTCAGTATGGAGTAACCCTCCGTCTGGAAGACTGTTGCATTGGGTCCCAGCGAGTAGCTTTGTACAATACCCTTGCTTTCCACGTACAATCCTGCACCGGTCGAATTCTGGTCTATTAGCCTTGATCCGTCTGTATAGCAGACCGTGGCATCGCTAAGGAATTCAACCCCGTCCCTCTTCCATAAATCACTTGGCGGTAGCCAAGCGGAAAGTACAGCGTGTCCCATTTTCAATGGGATTAAATGGGAAACTCGGTTATTATTAAAGATATTGATTTTCTGATTACAACTTACCCTGCTTTTTTTAAGCCCTTTAAAATGGTGTAATTAGATTTTTGCTATACCCCGTAGTTTCGCTAATACAGGGAGTTTTTGAAAAAATTGCATTTTTTATAATCCATTATATCTCGCTTATTTTGCGAGATATTTTTATTCTGTAAAAACCTTTTTATGGCAACTTTCTTGAAGGAAAATAACGACGTTGTCAGTTTTTTAAAATATTATTTAGTTTTTGAGATATGATATTTATCATAAAAAAATTAAATACGGACCTGGATTTTTTTTATTCATAGTTTGATTGGTTTCATGCTATTATTATCACAAAATAATAAAAATTTAATATTTTTTTGTTTTAAGGTTTAAAAAAATATATTTTTATTTTAAAAAAAAATTTAGTCCGAACCTGGAAATTTCCAACATAAATATAAATTAAAAATTGCTAGTTGAACGATTTTTAGTTTAACTGTTTTGATACTTAGCAAATTAAAATGGTTTTACGTTCATTTAAAAATTTATTTGAAACAAAGTCTACGACAAATCCAAAAAAAATAACGAATTACAAAAAATAATAACTAATGTTTTTTTAATGATATAAATGTTCAAACTGATTGCCATTATGTGTGAGACATTTTTGGCATTTTTGAGTAATTTTTCTGAACACATTTTGCATAAAAATATTTCTGCCGTTTAAATATTGGGATTTTGTTGCTTGAATAAAGCAGTCAAAGTTATATTACATTTTTCAAAATCTGGGTATGGTCGATTTCTAGCCATTTTAGAATAATTTTGAGTGATCTCTTCACTAAAAATGACAGGTCAAATGACATGGGCGCACCCAGGGGGGCCCTGGGGCCCGCCCCCCTTTAGCCTTAGATTTTTTTACATATTTTCGACATATTTCAGAAAAAGCACAAAAAATAGCTTAAAATTCGACATCATGAGGCTTCGGGCCCCCCCAAGAGGCCTCGGGCCCCCCCAAGACATATTCCTGGGTGCGCCACTGCAAATGACAATGTCAATTCCACGCTTTTGTTTTTCCATGTTGAAGTAAATTTCATGAGTTGCTGTGCTAGCATCAAATAATTACTATAATTTTAATTTTGTAACTTTTTAACGTTTTTTACTTTATTTATAATATAACAGATAAACTAAAAATCGTCCAACTAGTGTGTTGCAATTTTTAATTTATATTTACGTTGGAAATTTTCAGTTTCGGACTAAAATTTTTTTAAAAATATTAAATATTTTTTAAAATCTTAAATCAAAAAAATATTAAAGTTTTATCATTTTAGGATAATAGTAGCATGAAACCAATCAAAATAGTAACAAAACAAATCCAGGTCCGTATTTAATTTTTTTATGATAAATACCACATCTCAAAAACTAAACAATATTTTAAAAAATTGACAACGTCATTATTTTGCCCTAAAAAAGTTGCCATAGAAAGGCTTTTACAGCAGCATAGGCGAGAGAGAGAAATAATAAGAATGCAATTTTTTCAAAAACTCCCTGTATTAGCTGAACCACGGGGTATAGCAAAAATCTGATTACACCATTTTTAATGGCTCAAAAAAAGAGCACGGTAAGGTGCAATTAGAAAATCGATATCTTTAACAATACCCGAGTTTCCCATTTAATCCCATCGAAAATGGGACACGCTGTATAAAGTATTTAAATTTAAGGAGCGGTCCAACGCGCTCTTTAGTGCAATTTCGCTAACATAATGCAGAGTATAAATCAATAAAAAAATTGATTATAAATTCCAAAAAATGTTGTCCCTAACAAGGGGGCCTTGTTAATAGCTTTACCTGTGAGTAATTGTATGAACTACAAGTTAACTGAGACCTAGTTGTGCAGGTGAAATAGTGTAGAAGATATAAGGAATAATCTAAAACCACATTTTGCCAGCTTGCGCCCCCTAGGGCCCATCTATTTAATAGTTTTTGAAAGCTGAAGAATCATTTTCTGAAGGCCAATATGTGTGCCAAGTTCCATTGCTCTAGCTTAAACCGTTCAGAAGTAAATTTTTTGACACACTAACCTAACTTTAAGACTGCAGCATTTTTGGGTCTGCTAACACGTCACGCAGTGTTGGTGGGATCAGTGGCTCCGGGTGGCAAGAGTTTTTTTGGTTCACTCTATTCTAGTGAAAAATCGGAAGGGCGAAAAAATATCGAATTAAAATATCGAAAGTACATAATATCGAAACTACAAAATATCGAAACTACAATATATCGAATAACAAAATATCGAAACTACAAAATATCGAAAATACAAAATATCGAAACAACAAAATATTGAAAATATAAAATATCGAAAACACAAAATATCGAAAATACAAAATATCGAAAATACAAAATATCGAAACAACAAAATATCGAAACAACAAAATATCGAAAATACAAAATATCGAATAACAAAATATCGAATATACAATATATCGAAACAACAAAATATCGAAAATCAAAAACAGAAAATTTCGGAACCTTCACATAATCTAACCTAATCTGATATAACCACACGAAAATAGATAGTTTCAAAAACCTAACCTAACGAAATCTAACCGAACCGAACCGAATCAAACCGAACCAAAGCAAACTGAACCAACAATTTTTTTCAAAAAAAAAACTTTCCTGACTTCTATCCCGGGATCCTAGAAGGTGTGAATTCGAACCGAACCGGACCAAACCGAACCGAACCAAACCGAACCGAACCGAATCGAACCTATCCTAGCAGTGTTGTAGTTTAGTTTAGTTAGGTAAGGTTTGGTTCGGTTCGGTTCGGATTCACACCCTCTAGGATCCCGGGAAGGAAGTCAGGAAAGTTTTTTTTTGAAAAAATTGTTGGTTTAGTTTGCTTTAGTTCGGTTGGGTTTGTTTCGGCTAGATTCGATTAGGTTTTGTCAGGTTAGATTTTTGAAACTTTCTATTTTTATGAGGTTAGGTCAGATTAGGTTTAGTTAGATTAGGTTAGGTTACGTCAGAGTCGGGTTAGGTTAAGGTTTCGAAATTTTCTATTTTCGATATTTTGTATGTTCGATATTTTGTACTTTCAATATTTTGTATTTTCGATATTTTGTATTTTCGATATTTTGTATTTTCGATATTTTGTGTTTTCGATATTTTGTAGTTTCGATATTTTGTAGTTTCGATATTTTGTGGTTTCGATATTTTGTAGTTTCGATATTTTGTAACTCGATATAATGTAGTTTCGATATTTTGTGGTTTCGATATTTTGTAATTTCGATATTTTGTATGTTTATATTTTGTAATTTCGATATTTTGTGTTTTCGATATTTTGGGTTTCGATATTTTTTCGCCCTTCCGAAAAATCGTATCGGGGGATCGGGTACAAGTAAGGGCGTATTCAGATCCCGACCTTGAGAAAGGGTAATTCATTACATTTAGGAATATTTTTGATAAAAATAAAGATACTTTCATGCGGCGCGTGCAAAAATTTTGCATTTTTAGTAGAAAAACTTTACTTTTTACCCCCTTTATCTTGTAAATTCAATTTAGTATGTCAATACTTATCGTATTCCTATCACTTCTAACTTTCTAAAACATTGTTTTAGTCGAAAAAAATGTCTATTAAAAGTATGGTTTATGCAAAGTCAATTGAAATACCTCCGAATACGGGGTTCTGTTGATTTCATGGAATTTTGCTTGATTCGGCTGTTGAAAAGTTATCCAAATTCATATAAAATGTTCGTGAATTTTCAGCCCTACCGACAGAGAAGTCTCTTCTCGGGTCCGATCACAAAGAATTTGTTTTCCGATGCCGTTAAAAAGAAATGAGGATTTCTAACACTTCCCTCGCGGAAATCACATATATTACACGTAAAAATAAATTCCAGGATCAAATTGAATGACACGCCAGGCGCGGATCTACGGGAGGTGAAAGAGAGGAAATCCCCCCCCCCCCCAAATCTCAAACTATATTCATTCATTCTATCAAAGATTAATTAGCGAAAAACTGCTAGATACGTTTGTTAAAAATTAATAAACCTGATTCATGAAAATACACAACTGTATAATTTCGTAAGTGCGCTTTGGGCATCAAAACTAAAAGTTGAAGCTTGTCGTACATTATAGGTACACCTATCAATTTTGTAACCAACTGTGACTAGTATGGAGGAGCCACCGGCGAGCTTTACCATATTGAGGGGCAGATGTCGCTGAAATAAATTCGTCTGGTACGCAATATTCCGAGACAACTACTATGATCTAATGGCATTTGTATGATAGGTATGAGCCTCGGAACTCGCACATGTCACTAAATCGTACTAGCAGTCCCTGAATATTGCGTACCAGACGAATTTATTTCAGCGCCATCTGCCCCTTAATATGGTAAAGCTCGCCCGTGGCTCCTCTATATGGGTTATTTACTCAATGGTACAGGTAGACTTAGCAGTTGGGTTTTTAGCTCACACATATACTATACTATAGTAGTGTGAGCTATGGTGATCCTAATTTTTTTGAGAAAAAAAAAGTTGCTCCGATTTCAAAAATTTTTATATATCTACGTTTCAGATGATTTTGAAACTTTTTTGTCTGTCTGTCTGTCTGTCTGTCTGTCTGTCTGTCTGTCTGTCTGTCTGTCTGTCTGTCTGTCTGTCTGTCTGTCTGTCTGTCTGTCTGTCTGTCTGTCTGTCTGTCTGTCTGTCTGTCTGTCTGTCTGTCTGTCTGTCTGTCTGTCTGTCTGTCTGTCTGTCTGTCTGTCTGTCTGTCTGTCTGTCTGTCTGTCTGTCTGTCTGTCTGTCTGTCTGTCTGTCTGTCTGTCTGTCTGTCTGTCTGTCTGTCTGTCTGTCTGTCTGTCTGTCTGTCTGTCTGTCTGTCTGTCTGTCTGTCTGTCTGTCTGTCTGTCTGTCTGTCTGTCTGTCTGTCTGTCTGTCTGTCTGTCTGTCTGTCTGTCTGTCTGTCTGTCTGTCTGTCTGTCTGTCTGTCTGTCTGTCTGTCTGTCTGTCTGTCTGTCTGTCTGTCTGTCTGTCTGTCTGTCTGTCTGTCTGTCTGTCTGTCTGTCTGTCTGTCTGTCTGTCTGTCTGTCTGTCTGTCTGTCTGTCTGTCTGTCTGTCTGTCTGTCTGTCTGTCTGTCTGTCTGTCTGTCTGTCTGTCTGTCTGTCTGTCTGTCTGTCTGTCTGTCTGTCTGTCTGTCTGTCTGTCTGTCTGTCTGTCTGTCTGTCTGTCTGTCTGTCTGTCTGTCTGTCTGTCTGTCTGTCTGTCTGTCTGTCTGTCTGTCTGTCTGTCTGTCTGTCTGTCTGTCTGTCTGTCTGTCTGTCTGTCTGTCTGTCTGTCTGTCTGTCTGTCTGTCTGTCTGTCTGTCTGTCTGTCTGTCTGTCTGTCTGTCTGTCTGTCTGTATGTCTGTAGGTCTGTCTGTAGGTCTGTCTGTAACGACCAACGCGCATAACTCAAAAACCGCTAGGCCGATTTTAATGAAATTTGGTACCTAGGCTGGGTCTTGGGTCGAGATGGTCCCATTTAAAAATGAACAAAATCCACCGAACACAAGCCAAATAAAAGGGTGGGGGAAGATTTCAAAAATTGGAGTTTATGTGAAAATATGGCGTGTGTGATATCAAACGAAAGGTAATTGAGTATGGAGTTAAACAAAATACATTTTAGTTTTTTTTTTCTTCAAAAAGGGTGGGGGTAGATTTAAAAAATTAGAGTTTACGTGAAAATATGGCGTGTGTGATATCAAACGAAAGGTAATTAAGTCCGGAGTTAAAAAAATACATTTTAGTTTTAGTTTTTTTAAGGGTGGGGGTAGATTTCTGGTGAGGTCAGGCCTTCTGTAGAAAATAAAATATACCGAAGGACCACTCGAGATAGCTCGAGAAAAACGTGGGGGAGTTAAGAGGGACTGTATCTTTCCACAGGGCTCCAACAGGGAAAAAAGAGCCTAAAAACTTAAATACTAAAAATAGCGTAGCAATGAAAAATTATCAAGAAACGACTTACCATTAGATGTCTTTCGTAGCTACTTGGCTGGCGCGCGAAGTACCAGACTCTCCATTGTTCTATAGTTCAAAATGTTCCAAACACTAATATCTAATAAACTAAAGCGTAAAATTAATAGTTTCCACAATTTTAATATAAAATAATAGCGGTGCGGTGACTTTACTTGCACGAGGCGCGTGGTTGAGTTGTTCTCTCAGACAATCGGCGTTTTCGTCTGCTAGGCCGAATTTAGCCGCTTATCTCAAATCCTTCATTGCTGGGAGAAGCGCGCGAAGTTTAAATTTAAAATATGGAAAGATATAGCGTAAAGTAAATCAAAATAATATTCTAAAAACGCTTGTAAGCGTAGAAAATGTAACCCAAAAATATTTAAAAACTAAGAGAGATAGCTTCTCGAATTTTAAGTGAAAATTAGAGAATATAATTATTTACAAAAATAAAAACAAGTTGGGAAACTTGTTCATTCGGCCCACCAAAATGAGCATCATTTTTCGGTAGGTGAATCTGAATCAATTGGAAGGGGGCAAAGCTTGACTAAAGGTCGTTTAAAGATACCGGACGCGGTACGAACATTTGCCACCCTAGCGTGCCCATCAGGCCCTTTAAAAATTTCAATAATGCGACCTACCCGCCATTGAAGGGGCGGTGATAACTCGTCTTTGATAAGAACGACGGTACCTATTTTTGGCTCTGCGCATGGTTCCAACCATTTATTTCGTACTTGAAGGGTATGTAAAAATTCTTGGCTCCAACGACGCCAAAAATCGGCTTGTATTCGTTGGACCAAGTTCCATCGCGATAACCGATTCTCAGGTTTACTTGAAAAATCTTCATCAGGAACAGAAACTAAAGGTCCATGTGTTAAAAAATGTCCCGGTGTTAAAACCTGTAGATCGTTACAGTCGGTAGATTGCGGGGTCAAGGGGCGAGAATTTAAAATCGCCTCAATTTGACAAAGAACCGTGTACAACTCCTCATAACTTAGAATTTGCGAGCCAATGGTACGAATTAAGTGAGTTTTTACTGATTTTATCCCTGACTCCCAAAGACCGCCGAAGTGGGGAGCTGATGGAGGGATAAAATTCCAGGCGATAGCTTGTTGAGTGCAAGCATTTCTTGCAAGATCAAGCAATTCTTTGCTTGATTTAACGAAATTTGTGCCATTGTCTGAAAAAAGAGTTTTTATGTAACCTCTTCGGGCAACAAAGCGACGTAGCGCAGCTAAAAAAGCGTCCGAAGTTAGGTCTGACACTAACTCGAGATGTAAAGCTTTCGTATTTAGACAAATAAAAAGGCAGAGATATGCTTTTTGTGTTTTTACACCTCTGTGTTTACTGAGAGTGATAGGTATAGCACCACTAAAATCTACTCCACTAAAAGTAAAAGGCTTTTGTGGAATCAAGCGGTAGGACGGAATTTGTCCCATGATTTGCTCATAAGAATGCGGTTTGACGCGAAAGCAACGAACACATTTGGATAAAACCGTTTTAATTAAGCGTTTGGCAGATAAAATCCAAAAAATTTGACTAATGAGATATTGGACTGTTTGCACTCCGACATGCAAATATTTTTTGTGCATATATTCAATAAAAATATAAGAAAGTCTACTTTCCTTGGGTAAAAGAAGAGGATGTTTTTGTCCGTAAGAAATAGTCATGGCTTGTTGAATGCGTCCTCCAACTCTTATAAGACCATCCTGGTCTAAAAAGGGATTCAATTTTTGTATGGGTTTTATGCATTTTTTCTGGTTTTGAAGGTTAAGAATTACTTCAGAAAAGTATTTTTGTTGTTCGTGCTTAGCCAAACATTTTAAAGCGTTAAAGAGATCGATATAATCTATATTTGTCTTTTTTCTGACGTCTGCGGATAGTCTACAATTATTTATGAATCGCAAACTGCGGGCTAAAAGTAGTTGAATAGCGTAAAAATCGGATTTATTATTTAAAAGCGAATCTAAAAAATTTTCAGTTATTCGGTCACAAGAAATCAGAGCAACATTTTTTCGTTCCTCAGTCTCTAAACTGTCATTTATTTTGACTTGCGGGGTTTTTGTTGGCCATTTATCGAAAGATTCTTGTAAAAAACTAGGGGCGGCCCACCATAGGGGATGATTTAAAAGCTCACTCGGCGAGCAGCCGCGGCTGGCTACATCGGCACTATTGAGAAAGGTGGGGGTATATAACCAACATTCTGGATTAATATTATCTTGGATAAGACTAACACGATTTGCGACAAAAGTTTTCCATTTACTTGGATGGGATTTTATCCAGTGTAAAACAACCATTGCGTCCGAAAAAGCGTAAATATTATTTATTGTGAACCTTTTTATGAATATATCATATGTGTATTTTAAGACCTCAGATAAAAGAGTAGCGGCTAGAAGTTCTATTCTCGGAATACTAACAAATTTTTTAAGTGGAGCGATGCGACTTTTCGCAAGAACACAATATATGTGATATTTAGCGTTTCGTAAGACACGTAAGTATATTACGCATGCGTACCCTCGTTCACTCGCATCACAAAAACCACAGAGATCGATGGATTCGGCGTTGGTGATGTCAATGTGGCGGGGTAAACTAAATTTTTCTAAAACTTGAAATTCAGATTGATAGAGTGTCCACTGACGAACTATTTCTAAAGTAGGCGTGGCGTCCCAGGAAATATCAAGTAACCAAATTTGTTGAATCAAATATTTTAAAGTGAATGTTACTGGGGTAAGATACCCATGGGGGTCATAGCAGCGTGCTAAAAAAGAGAGAAGCGTCCTTTTAGTACAGCTTTGCTGATTAGGTAATAAGTTAAATCGAAACTCGTCATAGGAAGGATGCCAGCACAGGCCTAAGACCTTAGTGACGTCATCCGAATCGAGAGATAAAACTGCGGGGTTGACTAAGGAGGGATCTAAATGAGAGATCACTTCTGAGCGATTGCTAGACCATTTGTGTAATTTCAAGCCAGCGTTTCCTAATAACTCCGTAAGCTCTTGCTGCAAATTTAACGCCTCTTGAACCGTTTTACATGAAGTAGTGACGTCATCAATATAGGTATCGTTAAGTATAACTTCCGCAGCGTGAGGGTAGTTATCATATTCGGACTCAGCTAAGTGCTGAAGGGTGCGTAAAGCGAGATATGGTGAACAGTTCACTCCGTAAGTGACAGTTCGTAGTTTAAAAACGGAAACTTTTTCATTAGGGTTAAACCGCCAAAATATTTTTTGGTATTTTTGATGATCAGGGTTGATATTTATACCCCGATACATTTTTTGAATATCGCAGGTGAGCGTCACAGGGTTAAGGCGAAAATGTAATAATATTTGAATAATATCTTTTTGTAGTTTTGGACCCGATAATAATACTTGATTAAGCGAAATATGCGTAAAGGGGTCAGTAATACTCGCATTAAAAACTACCCTTGTCTTAGTAGTGATAGCTTCATTTTTAACAACAGCGAAATGTGGAATGAAATAGCTGTCTGAATCGTCTTCTTTTTCTGAGTCATAGTCCATATGACCCAATTCCAAATATTCATTCATAAATTTAGAATATTCACAATACAAGTTTTTATCGCGAAGCAGTTTTTTTTCTAAAGATAAGAAACGATTTAGCGCGACTTGTTTTATTCCAGGAAACTGCGGTGGATTTGCAAATGTGCGAAAGGGAAGGGAGACAGTATACCGGCCGTCTTGATTACGCGACACGCTCTGTTTAAAATAATTTTCACAAATTTCATCCTCTGGTTTCAAATGAGTTTTTTGGGGGACGCAGTCGGTTTCCCAAAATTTTGAAATTAATTGCGAAAGCGAGTCATTTTCATTTTGACAAAAAAGAGCATTAATTGGCGGGGTAGAAATTAAGGGTTGATTTATTTGTCCCATCAAAATATAGCCGAAAATAGTTCCCATAGCAAAGGGATGATTTGGATCATCGCTAGCGATTTTTTCACCCTGTATAATTAGTGGAAATAGATCCATACCAATTAGTAAATTTATAGGCGAAGGGTTGTAAAAAGTGGGATCTGCTAAGGGTAAATTTTTTATAAAATGCCAATTTTCTGTATTTATTTTTACTGACGGTAAATCAGTACAAACCTTTTGCAAAATAATCGCTTGCGTAGACACAAAAATATCTGGTTTTTGAAAATTACAAATTTTAATAAAAATCGATCCTAGATCAGAAGTAAGAGAGTTGCCTCCAACCCCCTGTATATTTGAACATAAGGGTTGTCTGGGAAGGCCCAATTGTTGCGCTAATTTTTGAGAACAAAAAGTGTTTTGCGAACCGCTGTCTAAAACGGCTCTAACTGTTTGAAAGTTACCGCGGACATCTTGAATTTTTACTAGGATAGTTGACAATAAAACTTGCGATTGCGCAGAAATAAAACCACAATGCGTGGGGTTAGAACCCGAAGGAGTTGCGATTGGTACTTGTGAATTAGAAGACGTCGAAGTAAAATTGTTATTATTTTGAGTAGAGTAATTTTGAAGCGGACACCCAGTAGCCGGGGATCTAAAATTTTGCTGGCTGGCGAAGTAACCACGTGGTGCAATACTTGGAGATGCGTTGGGAGAAATATTAGAGGGATTTTGTGAGAAATTCACGTTAGCATCAAAATGTGATCTATTTTGATTTTGAGAATTAGCGCAATTATAATTTCGCTCAAAATGAATTAATGAGTGATGTCTTTGATTACCAGGGCAATAGCGACATGAGCGTAGACTTTGACAAGAATTTGTTAAATGTATTGAGCTTAAACAATTTAAACATAGTTTTTTATTTTTAGCGTAAGAATAGCGTTCGTAGGGAGATTTACCTTTAAATGCGTTACATAAATATATTGAATGTGTGTTAGAATCACAAAAAGCGCATCTATCTTTAGAATGAGTATTTTCCGTACCAAGTAGCGTTTTTGTATAATAAGGCGAGGCGTTATTTTTATAAAACTGTTTATTATTTTTAAATCTATTTTTAGATTGTAGCGAATAAAGCGAATTACATTGACTTTCTAGGAAATTATAAATTTCTTGATATTTGGGCATTTCATTAGACCTAGAATTAGCTAGTTCAAAGCGCGAAAGTAGGACCTCAGGCAATTTATCTAGTAAAATGTTGGCGAGCGGAAAACACCATTGATCAGTGTCGTAATTTAGAGTTTTTAAAGCCTCAATGTTTTCTGAAAAAACATCAAGCAGCGTGCGCAGCGTTTCTGGATTGTCGTCTTTGAGAGCGGGAAAATTATACACGGAGCGCCAATAAGTTTGAGCCGATAAGCGGGGGTTATGATAGCGTTTTAGAAGCGTATTGTAAGCGATTATATAATTAGCGTCGGTTATTTGTAAGTGTTTAACTACGTTTAAAGGCGGTCCTTTTAGGAAGGACAGTAACAAATTAAATTTAGCGTTTGTAGGAATACTAGGATTATTGTGTACAGAACTATTGTACATATCTAGAAAGGTTGGAAACTTAGTGATGTCGCCATGAAATTCGACAATGCGCAGTCTTGGCATTAAAGACGCCATAAAGCGGTCTGGATCAGAAGAAGTTGAAATTTGCGTTAAGTTTTGAGGTTGAGGAGCTTCAATTTTCACCTCAAATAGTTGTTTTTGAATTCTTTTAATATCATAGAAGCTGTCGTCAAACTCAGTAAGGCGTTCATTTTCTTCTTCCAGTCTCTCCGGACTTGCCGAATAAGCCTCTATTATTTGATTTTGATAAATAAAAAATGTTTCTTTCATTTCATCAAGGTCGATAAGTCGAACCTGTAAACACGGTTTTTTTGTATCATCCGTTAGGCAAGCATTAGCTAAGTTATGAAGAGTATTAATGCGATTATGTTGCACATTACGGAGTGCTTCTAACTTCTTAAGTTGCGTACTCATTGTGATGTTTTTAAAAAACTCCGTTAACACAGGTGAACGATTAGTTTCCGAAATTTTTAATATTTAAAAATTAAAAGCGTTTAAAAAGAAAAGAGAATAGGCGATAAAAAATGTAAACAAGTCTCATTTACCTCTCTAATATCTTTGTGTTGGAAACTTTTCCTACGTGCAGTCGACGCCAAGCCAAAAAGAGGTAGGAAATGCGCGAAAACAATGCGCGTTCGGTACTTTTTTACTTGTTATTTTTACGGCGAGCACAGCAAAAAGAGCAAGGTCATGCGTATTTATTAAAAATTTTATATTTAACAAAATGCGATTTAGACTTTAATTTTTCCCGGGGTCCTGTTATCAGGCTCGAACCTGGACCAAATGGTGAGGTCAGGCCTTCTGTAGAAAATAAAATATACCGAAGGACCACTCGAGATAGCTCGAGAAAAACGTGGGGGAGTTAAGAGGGACTGTATCTTTCCACAGGGCTCCAACAGGGAAAAAAGAGCCTAAAAACTTAAATACTAAAAATAGCGTAGCAATGAAAAATTATCAAGAAACGACTTACCATTAGATGTCTTTCGTAGCTACTTGGCTGGCCAGCCCGATTATACGCGAAGTACCAGACTCTCCATTGTTCTATAGTTCAAAATGTTCCAAACACTAATATCTAATAAACTAAAGCGTAAAATTAATAGTTTCCACAATTTTAATATAAAATAATAGCGGTGCGGTGACTTTACTTGCACGAGGCGCGTGGTTGAGTTGTTCTCTCAGACAATCGGCGTTTTCGTCTGCTAGGCCGAATTTAGCCGCTTATCTCAAATCCTTCATTGCTGGGAGAAGCGCGCGAAGTTTAAATTTAAAATATGGAAAGATATAGCGTAAAGTAAATCAAAATAATATTCTAAAAACGCTTGTAAGCGTAGAAAATGTAACCCAAAAATATTTAAAAACTAAGAGAGATAGCTTCTCGAATTTTAAGTGAAAATTAGAGAATATAATTATTTACAAAAATAAAAACAAGTTGGGAAACTTGTTCAATTTCAAAAATTTGAGTTTAAGTCAAAACATGGCTTGTGTGGTATCAAACAAAAGGTAATTTAGTCTGGAGTTGAATAAGATATATTTCAGGTCTTAGTTTGATTAGCTCGCCCGTACACTATAACTATAGTTCCTAGTGTGAGCTTAGGGGCCCATATATTGGCAGAGTATTTTTTAATTATTATTATTTTCAAAAATAATTTTTTGTTATAAAAATTTTTGTTTTATAAATTAGTTTTTTGAAAAACTACTTACTGAAAAAAAAGTTTTTCGAAAAACAATTTTTTTCTTGTAAGGACATTTTTTTGTGCAAAATGTTGGTGGTCCAGACACCGGTTAGGTTATCTTTGCGATCAATTGACCACGGTTAGGTTTAACACAGATTTTGGTCTTCCAACAGGACAGGGGAGCTATAAAATAATAAAACATTAGTTAAATTAGATTAAAATAAATGTTCACAAAAAATCTGGCGACAAATTGGCCCCGCGGCGAATCTACTACTACTACGGCGAATTGTCCCCGCGGCAAACTGCCTCCTACCCATGTAGTAAGGTCTTATAATGTAACAAATTACTACAAAGTGTTTTTGAAATTGTATTTATTTAATACATTATAAAAGAAACATTAATTTCTAAATAATCTATCATTAAAACTCGCATATGCTGCCTCCAAATTGCGGGAAGCTAAAAAAATTAAAACAGTAATAGTCAACAATATTGATTTAAATGAACGCAAACTGGCGGATCCAATACCTTCCCATTTAAAGGAATTATTTTGTTTTTTTATGAATACAGTGGCGACCCGATAATCCGGATCCTTACTTGATTCAATAATCCGGACTCGCGTTTTTTTAGAAAATTCCGTGTAATTCACATAATAATGCAGGTTTTAATAGCCTATGGACAAATCAAGTTTCGTGTGCAAGTCGTGCCAACTTTCTGCCGACAAGCTAACTTTGTTAAGGGCATCCCATATATCAGGTTTTGACTTGTTGTCATTTCTGGTTTTTTGAAAGATATGGCTGATTCAAAATGGCGGAAAGGCGTATCTTTAAAAAAGTTGTAACTTTTTTATTTCTTATCCGATTTTCATGGAACAAAGTTTAAAATACTTGCTTTGTAATGCTTTTAAAAATGTATTGGTCAGAAAATATGTATTTGTCAAAAAAACCAAAAAAATTAAAAAAAAAGGTTAATTTTTTAATTTTTTTAATTTTATTTATAAAACTATTGGAGCTAGAAAAAAAAAGTTTATATAAAAAAGATTTGATTTGATTCTTTATTCAAGTGTTTCAATGCGTTAATTAGTTTTTAAGTTATTTCCAAATAACTGGAAAAAAATAGGGGTCTTTGGGGTATATTTAAAAATTATGCTTTTAATAATGAAAACCATGAGAACTTTTTGAAAGTAACTTAAATTTGTTTAACATACCTAGCAGATCAGGTTTTGACTTATTGTCATTGTGATAATCGCGCCTTTTTTTTAATATGGCGGAAAAGCATATTTAAAGACAAGTTGTATCTTTTTTATTTTTTATCCGATTTTAATACAACAAAGTTTAAATTATTTGATTTGAAATGTATTTAAAAATTACTTTTAAAAAAATGTATTTTTTTAATATTCGAAAAAAAAATCGGGTAAAACATGTGACAAAAATGATTTTATTTATTTTATTTTTTAATTGACCCCCATATACGGACGTCGCTGAAGGGTTTGTCATTAATTAAACCCCACTGACTTACACATTGTTAAAAAGAAAATTTTATTTCCTACAATAAAGTATAAAATACATGTTTGTCAATTAAGCTTAGTTTCTGAGAAAATTAGAAAAAACTTGTAACAGAATTAATTTGTTTGGTGATTTGTAAAAATTGATTTAAGTTGCACAGGCTTGTCAAGTTTTAATCTGAAGATAAATCTTACACTATTATACACGTTTAAAAGGACATTTTATTGTCTACAATCGACTATGGGTCACAATTTTTGATAGAGAGCTTGGTTTTTAAGATAATCTGGTAAAACATATGTGGTTTCTTTAATTTTTTTTATATTGTCTTAATAAACGGACGCCGCTGGAGAGTTTGTCATTAGCCTGACCCCACTGACTAATACATTGTTAAAAAGGAAATTTTTTTTTCTACAATAAACGGCAAAATATTTTTTTTCCAAAAAGCTTAATTTTGGAAAAACTTGATAAATTTAATGATTTTTCAAAAAAGGATTTTATTTGCGGACGCCCCTAAATTGTTATATATAAAACTACATTTATAAGGCAATTTTATTGTCTATAACAACGTGTATACCCCACTGACTTATACATTGTTGAAACGGAAATTTTATGGTCTACAATAAAGATTTATGGTCTACAATAAAGAAAGAGAGGGGTTTTGGGGGATTTTGCAGCTAAAATTTAGAAAACTATTATAATTTTATTTTTAAATTAGATTTTACACATTTTTGATCCATTTCTATGTCATTGTGTCTTTAGGGCGTCAACTTAGTTACATTTTTAGAAATTCGAACACGACTATATAAGAAGGGGGGATAAAAAAAATTGGACCAAAAACTTGCCCGGCAACATCCAAATCGTTAGTCTGTTACCTATTCTCAGCTAGGATCCATTGTCCAACTGCGGTCCTCATATTTGGCATACTCAACTACCTCTAGCACCTGCACTATATTGTAAAAACTTTCGTCGATTGATATTCACTTTCAAAAATAACAATAACAACGTTGTTTGATAATGTCCATCAAACAACGATAACAATAATAATAGAAATCACCTGTTTTACTAAACGCCTCAGCTGCGTAAAGCCGCGCGCCCCCTTCTAGGCGTCCGCGTACGGTAATACACCTTCGGTAGGTGTTTTGGTGACAACAAATTGTTTTTTTATTGAAACAAATATAAAATATACATCTATATAAGACTTATATACACCAAACTACAGAAAAATGTTTATTCTATAACTTTTATTTAAACTTTTTTTAAAAATTTTGCTTTGGTGTTATTAAAAATGTAGGTTAAACTTTACTAACTATACAAAAAAAGTTAAAATTCAGTTATTTTATTTTTTCTAAAAAACGAAGCAAAATTTTGGAAAATATAATAAAAAGTTATGTGATTGCGGGTGTTTACTGATTCATTTGACATTTTTTGCAACCCTCTACGACTATTTTTAAGAAAGATACATCGTTTTAAAAAGTATCGTGCAAAAAAAAGTGGTGGGGGCCATATCTTTAAAAAAACGCATTTACCAGAATGATAACAAGTCAAAACCTGATCTATGGAGTGCCCTTAACAAACTTGGCTTATCGGCAAAAAGTTGGCACGACTTGCACACGAAACCCCCTTTTAGGCCGATTTGTCCATAGACTATAACCTGTGATTTGCTTTATTTAATGCGGCGTGTAATGTCGAAGGCCGCAATCATCAGTCCTCTTCTAGCTTTTCGGGTGACGACAAGGTTATTAGTCAGAGCATATTATTTTAAAAGGCTTTCCGTTTTCGGTCTAGAAGCAAATCATATTACTTTTTGGCAACAGACCATTTCCCCCTAATTTGACCCCGCTGAATCCGATTATCTCTGTTGCCAACTCGAAAAATCGACAGGGACGGAGAAAATCCCCCCCAAACCCCCAAAAATCTGTTTTTTTTTTCAGTTTTATGCAATTTTCTCGAAAACTAACCTTTTTATCAAAAATTGCAAAGAACAGTTTTTTGTGGAGAATAAAATTGCCTTTCCAACCATGTATTGGTCAATAAGGTTAGGAAAAGTAAGTAACTCTTCAGTGGCGTACGTAAATTGGGATTATTTAGAAAAAGCATGTTTATTATAGGTTTTTCAAAATTTTCTCAAAAACTACACTTTTTAGGAAAAAATATGTAGTATACTTTATTGTAGAACATAACATTTTCTTTTAAAAACTTTATTAAAATGTCGGGTTGTTGCCATATTTAAGGCTTCAGGGGCGTACTAATATAAACTTATTTTCAAAAATAACTGAAATAATCAGTTTCTCTTGCATATTTAAATATCTTTTCTAACTAAGATTTTCAGAAAAAAATGTGCCTTTATTCTTTATTGAGGATAAGACAATTTCTTTTTAAATGATATAACAAAGTTAATATTATGATAAATACTTCAAAAAGGTTCGTAAATTGAATGAAACCCGTAACAAAAATAATATTTTTTGGTAACTTTTGCAATTTATGGACGCCCCTGGAGAGTTTTCTATACTATGGGTCACATTTTGTGACACACTGTTTATAAGAACATTTTATTATCGGGCCTGCCGCCGAAGCCATAAAAGGTCGAAAGTTCAAAAGGTCGAAAAAAAATCGACAAAACAAAATATTAAAAATACAAATTTACCGTATCAAGTCGAATTGACCTGCCCAGTCGATGTGGACCCGCGGCCGTACTTTCGATCTTTTGTACTTTCGATCTTTTGTACTTTCGACCTTTTGTACTTTCGACCTTTGGAACTTTCGACCTTTTGTTTTTTGATCTTTTGTACTTTCGACCTTTTATACTTTCGACCTTTTGTATTTTCGACCTTTTGTACTTTCGACCTTTTGTACTTTCGACCTTTTATCCGCCGCTCTTTATTATCCACCGAAAAGCTAATAAGACACAAAATTGATTAGTTTGGATTGATCTTAAATAATTTCTTTAAATTAAGAACACCACTGGAAAGGTAAATATAAAATAACTTCCACTTTGTTATACATTGTTTGAAAGGAAATTTTATTGGCTATGACGAAGTATAGAACACATTTTTTGATAAAGAGAGCTTGGTTTTTAAGAAAATTGAATAAAACGTATGAAAAACATGTTTTTTTTAATGATTTGTTGGAATAACCCCCATTGACGGACGTCGCTGGAGAGTTTGCTATAAGTTAAACCCCACCAAGTGTCACATTTTTAAAAAGGGAATTTCCCTATCTACAAAAAAGTGTAGAACAAGTTTTTTCATGTTAAGCTTAGTTTTTGAGAAAATTAGATAAAACGTGTAACAAAAATGGTTTATTTTCTGTTTTTTCAAAATTAATTTAATTTACGGATGCCCCTGAAGTTTTATTTATAAAACCGATTTAATCATGTTATACGTCATTTTGAAGGAAATTTTATTGAATATACCAAAATGTAATACATGGTTTTCTGTAGATATTAGTTTTTAAAAAAATTAAATAAATCTTGGAAAAAACATAGGTATTTTTTAAACTTTTTTAAATTACTTCAATTAACGGACGCCACTGGAGAGCTTGTTATTAGTCTAACTTTATTAAGTTATAGCATGTTAAAAAGGGAATTTTATTGTCTACAATAAAGTATATTATACATTTTTCTCTTAGAAGCTTAGTTTTTAAGAAAATTTGAAAAAACCTCAAAGTTTCAGATTTTGTGGGGTTTGGGGCGGTTTTTGAAGGTTTTTGCAGCCATTAAAAAAAATAATATGTTATTATTTTTTAATTATACAAATATATATTTTGAATGTACACCTGTGACAATTTGGGCTTTCCAGCGGCAATTTAAAATTCCGCCGCCATTTTGGCCGCCATCTTGAATATCTCAGCCCCTGTCAATATTTCGAGTTGGCAAGAGTTGCCCATTTGCCAAAAAGTAATATAAAATGCTTCTAGAAAGTGGATTTTCCCGAATCTTGCATGAACTAATCAGATATGATAAAACTATTTATTTCTTTGTGTGAAACCAACAGAAACAACTACTCCGAGGGAAAATACCCCTACCGGCATTGAATTATACTGATGGTTTGATGCTTTCGTTGGAAATTTGTTAAAACTGTTTGGTTTTCACTATCTCCAACGTCGATCACAAGGATACGAATGATCCCCGTCTGGAACACGTCCTGACAATCAGGAACAAATGTTCCATGCCAATCCACGACAGGACCGGTTTCGACCTTTTGGGCCATCCTCAGGTGAATGTAGGCGATAGCTCCGTGTAGAGCATAAGTTGTGTGAAACCAACAGATACAACTACTCCGAGGGAAAATACCCCTACCGGCATTGAATGATACTGATGGTTTGATGCTTTCGTTGGGAACTTGTTAAAAGTGTATGGTTTTCACTATCTCCAACGTCGATCACAAGGATACGAATGATCCCCGTCTGAGGGAAAGTACCATCGGAGTAGTAGTTTCTGTTGGTTTCACACAACTTATGCTCTACACGGAGCTATCGCCTACATTCACCTGAGGATGGCCCAAAAGGCCGAACCGGTCGTGGATTGGCATGGGTCACTTGTTCCTGATTGTCATAACGTGTTCCAGACGGGGATCATTCGTATCCTTGTAAGTTGGAGATAGTGAAAACCAAACAGTTTTATTTAATTCTTATTTTGACCTCGTCTATCATTACATTAGATGTACACCCTTTTAGTTCAATGAATAGAGGCCAAAATAGGGGGGTTACCCTACAAAAGG
Organism: Aspidapion aeneum; assembly: GCA_963576565.1. Classification (NCBI taxonomy): domain Eukaryota; kingdom Metazoa; phylum Arthropoda; class Insecta; order Coleoptera; family Brentidae; genus Aspidapion; species Aspidapion aeneum. Next base: position 64,249,498 of record OY755047.1, read on the forward strand.
TCCGGTAGTTCTGAATTTTGGATATGTTATTAAGGTCGAAAGGATAGTTAAAAATCTGAGTTTTCGTCACCCCCACCCCTGTGCTTCCTCCGCCATCTTGAAAAAACCATCAAAAATTGGCACTTTTTGTAGTTTTTTGCCTGTAACTTCGTTCCAGTACACTAAATCGCAAAAAGAGTTATATGAAATTTTTTAGAGGATATAATTATCTATAGTTGGGTGGTACTATGGTTGTTCTGCGAGCAGTAGTAACGGAGTTAGGTAATTTCCCAAAATGACTAAAATAACGTGCTTGGGCAAATTTTCAGATTTTTTCTAATTTAGACGGCATAAGCTCCGAAATACGTTGTTCTAGGGTAAAAGTTTTAAGAACATATCTTGTAGAGAATTTTATCAGCTACAAAATCCATTCTTTAAATGTATTTTTAAATATTGTAATGGAGTGGGAGTAACTTTTAACTTAAAGTAAGTAAGTTAGAAAATAATAATTTTTGAAAATTTAGTGCTTTAAAGGGCACGTTTTTTATTTTTTTGTGTAAATTTAGTGACATACTAGAAGGTAAGAGAGCTTAGGGGTCAAACACCTCCTTAAACTAACCACCTCTTCAAAAACCCCCCCAGACCCCCCAAAATCTAACATATTTAGGTTTTCTCAAATTTTCTCAAAAAATACCCTTCTAAGAGAAAAATGTATAATATACTTTATTGTAGACAATAAAACTCCTCTATTCATTGTACTATTTATACTGTGAAGAGTTATAAAGATATCTCTTACCAACATACTGGAATAAAAACATGGAGACTACGTAAAGTGTTATTACTGCTACCACCTGGACTTTAAACATCTTTCAGGATTTTTCTTGATATAAATTATTAAATATCAAACAAAAATTTTTGTACGACAATTTGTTAACAAAAATTTTGAGCGTTTTTATAGTCTCAATCCATTTATCTTTTATTTCGTGCCTTTTAATTTACAAGTTTATCTATAATTTTAAAATTTTTTTAATTAAAAGTTAATGAGATCTTTATTATACTAGACATTTAATTACTTTCCTAACCCGCAAGGCAGTCGTGCCATTCCAAATCAAAGGACGGTATATACTCCCAGTTACCCAATTACAAAATGGCTGGCATTTGATGCAAACATTCAGAAAGAAAGATACGAAAAATGCACAGGCACCTAATTTACATAGACAGAGTTTTTGTTAACTGTACGCCGATGATTTGACGTGACGAATACAAGAATAAAATAATATGCGTGCGTAAAAGTATAACCAATCAGGACATTTTATCTTAAGGACCGCCAAAACGATAGACTTATACCCATTGACATTGCTATTTCAAATATGTTTGCATTATGCAGCGTAAGGTACCGTAGGTATTGCAATAATACGTACTATATGGAAATAATATGCATATATGTGTTTAAAAGCAACCAATCAGGTCATTTTTATTGAAGTTCTCCAATTCTGTATTATTGATTCAGTAGCATTGCATGCAGTAAATAATCTTTAAATAGTAACTTTATTACAACGATTATTAATCGTTGACTTTAGTAGATTCACTCTAGATGGCGCAAGAGTACGTAAAATGTCGGAATAAATAATAAAAGTATTGTTAGCGTTCTGTAATTGTTTTTTTTTACGGTTTTTCACTTAATAAAGTATGTTTAATAAATAATTAGTGCCTTAATCATTACGATCCACGTACCTACTAGGTTATTGGCCCAGTGGTAAGCGGAAAATAAGAAATAACTCTGGAATTTTGAGGAAAAGAATTTGAGGTTAGGAAGAAAAACCGGGAATATACAGGACGTGAAAATATGATAAATATGATAAGAATATGAATTTTTATGTTAAACCGTTTGATGGAAGCTCTTATTCAAACTGGGAGTTCAGAATAAAGTTACTGCTCGAACAACAGGAAGTTTTGGAAGTGTTAACAGAGCCAAAGCCTGCAGCCACAGATGAGGAAAAATTGAAATGCTGGAAAAAGAATGATGTAAAGGCAAGATCACTAATCATACAGTGTTTGTCAGATACCATCTTAGAATGTGTAAAAACAAAAATGACAGCAAAAGAAATTCAAAAGCAACCAATCAGGTCATTTTTATTGAAGTTCTCCAATTCTGTATTATTGATTCAGTAGCATTACATGCAGTAAATAATCTTTACATAGTAACTTTAGTAGATGCGCCATCTAGAGGATTGCGCAAGAGTACGTAAAATGGCGGAATAAATAATAAAAGTATTGTTAGCGTCCTGTAATTGTTTTTTAACGGTTTTTCACTTAATAAAGTATGTTAAATAAATAATTAGTGCCTTTATCATTACGAACCACGTACCTACTACAATTTTTGCTTAAGGACCGCAAGGACTCATGTTTGCATCATGAACTGGTCCGTGGGTATTGGAATATTATGTATATAATACTTAAGGCAAAAAATCCAAAATGGTACCCCGTTTTCAGTCTAGATGCATTTGATAGTAGTTTTGGGCAAATGGTAATTTTTTCCTTATTTCGACGCCGCTGAATTCGAATATCTCGGTTGCCCGCCATGAAATGTCGACAGCGACTGAAAAAACCGCTCCTAAACCCCTCAAAACCTGAATTTTTTAAGATTTACTTAATTTTTTCGCAAACGAACCTTTTAGGAAAAATTGCAAAAATACGCTTTTTTGTTGTGAACAAAATTCTCTTTCCAACAATGTATTGGCCGATAAGGTTAGGAGAAGGAAGTGGCTTTTTAATGGCGTCAAAAAAACATGTTTATTATAGGTTTTCAGGGGCGGCATAAGGGCTGCAGAGCTGCAGAACCCCCAAAATTTTTACATTATTTGACTATTTTTCAGCCGCTGCTATTGTTCTAATATAATTATTTTATTTCTAAAATTATTGGAATAGCAGTATATTTTCGGTCCGGTGTTGGTATAGTAGGCCTGCAAATCGCATACGTGTGTTGAGTATGACGCCGCGCGCCGTCGCCGAAGGCCGCATTTCACAGTCGGTCAAATGAAGTTATTGGCATTGTTGCGCTGCTAAATTGCAACACAACGTAGCTTGGCGGCTAACAAGATCTGTGCTCGGCTAGGAACCCCTTCCTTCGCCCCGCACCGCACTTGCTCATGGGTTTAGATAGCGAAATCTAGGTAAAAATAGAGCTGCAAAACTTGCAGTTCCAGTACAATTCCGGGCGGGCGGGCTCAGCGTTGCTAGTTTTATTTATTTAGAAGACGCCAAACGCATGAGCGGGAGGTTATGGTCGTGTTTGTTGTTTGTTTTTGTATAATTGTGTCACAATGAATGTGGTGGATTTTATAATAGACACATGATCTGGAGATTGTAAAAAATAACATTTTTTATACCCTATCGGCAGAACTCACAAACTTTACTGTCACGAGCCGCCACTGTAGGTTTTATAAAGTGTTCTCAAAAACTTATTGTGAAGAAATGTGTAGAATACTTTATTTTAGGAAAATTTTGTTTTAAACGCTGCATTATAATGTGGGGTTTATGTCACATTTAAGACTCCAGGGCATACTTATTTATAATTTAAAAATTATCCAAAATTTTCGTTACATGTTTATTAATTTTTTTGAATTCCTAGTCTGCCCAGTGATGGCTAGAAAAGGTATTGTTTTTGACGAAAATCTTTTTTACAAGCTTTTATTTAACTTCACCTGTATGTATGTATGTATGTAATCAAATCTTGCAACTCATTTTTGAAGAACTTCCAAACATCCGATTAACTTCAAATTTCGCACAGCGTCTTAGTTCCGATGACAATACAATAATATGGTTTCATCCGGTACCTACCTCCCCCCTAACATGGGGGGTGGAGAGGGGGTAAAACTTTAGTTTGTCCGATTTCAACCAAACTTGGTATCTGGGGGTCTTTGAGAATGAGGATTACGAATTTTTGATCAAATTACAAAAATTCAATATGGCGGATTCAAAATGGACGATTTAATGTCAAGTTTTTCTAATTACTTTCAACTGACTTCCACATATCCGATTGACTTCAAATTTCGCATACCGTTATAGTTCCGATGAAAATCCAATAATGTGGTATCACTGACTGCCTACCTCCCCCCTAACGTGGAGGGCGGAGAGGGGGTAAAATTTTAGTTTGTCGGATTTCCACCAAAATTGGTATCTGGGGGTTTTTGAGAATGAGGATTACGAATTTTTGATCTGATAACAAAAATTCAATATGGCGGATTCAAAATGGACGATTTAATGACGATTTTTTCTGATTACTTTCAACTGACTTCCACGTAGCTATCTGATTGATTTCAAAATTCACATGCTCTCCCACTAAAAAGAGGGGGGGCGTAGAAGAGGTAAGCCTTTAGTTTGTTCGATCTTGACCAAAATTAATTAATCCTTGCGTATAATGATCATAATAATAACGACAGTTTTAGCACGGATCACCTTAGGTGATCCGTGGTTTTAGCATATGTCGCCTTTGTTGGACGCCCTTCTCATCGAAGACTTAGATATTTTAAAATTGACAGGAAAGACTCCCTGCAATATCGATGCGTAAGCTGAAATGCATAGACTTAGACAAATCTAAAAATTAAAAAATAAATTTAGAAAAAAAACTTTTTGAAAACAAGCTTTTATAAAATGGACTAAAAAGCATAAAATCATTTTTTGAGTGTTCTGATATCATAATAATAAAAGCGATGGGCGTATTTAATATTAGGTAAATGCCTTTCCATGCGCATTAGGTGGATCGTCCAGAACCGATGATGAGCCCACTCTTCTTTTTCAATGTGACAAAATAAATCGACACACAGCCGGTCGCGGATGATCTGCCTAATATGAAGCAGGCGTAATAATGTCCATCCATATCAGAAAAATGTAAGAGTAGCTTGAGTAGGGTTGGGTTGGGTTAAATTGTCTACCCTTACATTACTCTGCTATAATATAATGAATTTTCACTAAACTTCGAGTTAACAAGGCTAAAACAAAAACGGGTAAATTTCCTTTAATACGCCCATCGCTTTTATTATTATGATATCAGAACACTCAAAAAATTATTTTATGCTTTTTAGTCCATTTTATAAAAGCTTGTTTTCAAAAAGTTTTTTTTTCTAAATTTATTTTCAGATAACTCCGAAAATGTGTAATTTGAGGGTATAGAAGTCAATGGTTATTTGGATGTCTATCTATCTAGCCTTCTTCGATCCATCTTCCATTCTTCTCTGTCTGTCGCCGTGTTCATCCATCTAGCTCCCGCATGTCTCTTCAAATCGTCCGCTCATCTCATTTGGGGTCTTCCCCTACTTCTTTTATTTTCCCATGGTCTCCAGGTTACAATACACTTGTTCCATTGATCGTCATTCTGTCTGATATTATGACCGGCAAATTTCCATTTTAATTTTGCTACTTCTCCTCTTACATCCTTTACTTTTGTTTTATTTCTTATCCATTCATTCCTTTTTCTATCTGTCAGCTTTACATGTAACATTTGTCCTTCCATTGATCTTTGGGCTTTTGTTACCTTATCCATGTTTGATTTTGTAAGTGTTTAGTCTGGGATCCATAGGTAAGTAGGTACAGGAAGGATACATTGGTTGTACACTTTCGTTTTGAGTACTGAGGACATTTTTTATTATGTAGCTTAAATTACCGAATGCTGCCCAGGCCAATCTTACTCGTCTCTTGGTTTTCCTTTTTTAGTCTGATAATTTGTCCCAGGTATATGATATTGCTCTAGTTCTTTGTTTGAAACTCGTAGACAATGATTGTGTAGAAATAAAATTTCGGACTTCCATTGTTTTTATTTATTTTAAAACACGTGTTCTAAAATAAATAAAGACAATGGAAGTCCGAAATTTTATTTATTTCTCTTGCTCTAGTTGTTCAATTTTCTCATGGTTTATTCTGATCGTAATATCCTCATCTGTATTTGTTATGACTTTAGTTTTAGTGCAGTTCATACTCAAGCCTATATTTTTAGCTGCTGTATTCAGTTCCACCAGCATTTTTATCAGTTCTTCTTTCTTATCTGTTAGGTGGTTCAAGTATTGTCCATTTGGTCGAGCAATCAATTTTGAAATATTCCATTTTTGGGTGATTTTGATATAACTTGGCATGCTGTTTAAGGACTCCATACGAAGTTAGGAAAAAATAGTGCTTTGCTCGGCGTCGCATTATAGGTAGCGTCGCGACGACCTAAATCATAAGATTGATAGTGACGTACTTCTTGTCAAGCATCTCAAAAATGGTAATATGTAGGACAATTTTGCTTTCACTTTTATGCAGCCAGTTGATGTATCTGTCTACCGCTCTATAACAATCTCAACAAATATTTTGAGTTTTTTTAATAAAAACTGTAGAAGTGAGATTTTCACCAAAATTTAAATTTGTAATTTTTCAAATTTTTTGATTATTTGGCTCCCTCCAAAACAGTTTAGTGGTGATTTTGATTTCTTTTGAAAATTATTGTATTTTTTGAGCTACCCTCACAATATGCTTAAATTTATATGTTATCTTTACATGAAACTGCGTAAAAAAATACCAAAATTAGCAATATCGCGTTTTATAAAAAATTTAAAAAAATTGCTCTTAAAATTAAATAATTTTTTGGAAGTACTACTACTTAATTTTTTATTCCTATTTTTTGCCCAATTATTATTAAAACTAAACAAAATCATTAAAAACAAATTTGCGGTGAACGAAAAATAGTCCGGCTGTCTAATAAAATAAATGGATCCAAGATGGATCTGATACCTTCCTAGTCCGTTTTCATACTCCAATTAAACTCCATGCTATATCAACCTTGAAAACAGTTTTTTGTAAATCTCTCCGAAACGCAAACCGCGACAAAGTTTTTAGTTATAACCATTGACTTCTATACCCTACGGGTAGACCCGGCATGGGCCTAAATTGCCATTATATCAAGCTTTTATCTCAATTGACCAAATACAAGTAAGAATTTAATGAGCAAGACAGGGATGAAAATAGAATTTCGGTTTGGTAAGTCCGGACACATGCAACATCGCAAACATATTCTATTTGCTTGTCTTGGATAAAAAAGGGCAGTGGCGGCGCAAAATAAAAATTTTGAATTCCACTAGCATTTTTTTATCAACAATTTTCTGTTTGAATAATAAATAACTCATGAATACTTCTTTGTGTATACTGTGTTTACAAAATTCTCTTCAGTAAAAAAAAGAGTAAAAAGAATTTGTTAGCATGCTTAGTGCAGTGGATGTATTAAAATTATTGTTTTCATCTTAGAACTTTACAAATGTTGCACCTTCCAGGTAAAATATTTTCTTTCTTTGAACAAGGGTCTTCTTCAACTCTTCTCTTTTTGGTTGGACTACAAGTTATGCTCGAGTCAGATCAAATTTCGGAACTAAAAATTTCAATTCGGAATGGGACAACTGGGCGCCGGGCCAACTCGGCGCCGAAACCGGGCGCCACGCCGGGCCCAATGGGCGCCGGGCCAACTCAGCGCCGGACTATTTTTTTTTCGATAAAATGTGCAGATAAAAAACAAAATAAATATGTTATTTATACAAAAATTTCAACATCTATTAAGTCGAGTGTTGAAATTTGGTAGGTGTAGTGTTCTAGTAACCTGGTAAAAATACCATTTACGTTTTTTATTTCAAGAATGACGGATCCAAAATGGCGGATGTCTTTATTTTTAATCCGATTTGTCTCAAACTCAAAGGTTGCAGTGTTTGAGATCACTTAATACAGTTTTATCCTCAAACTTAAAAAAATTAAAATTGCGGATCCAAAATGGCGGATTTTCTTATTTATGCACCAATATTCATCAAATATAGAACTTAGCAGTGTTTTAACTCGCTGAATATGATTTTTGACTCAAACTCAAAATGGCCGATTTCTTTATTTTTAAACCGATTTGTCTCAAACGTAAAAGTTTGCAGTGCTTGAAAGCACTTAATTTCAAATGACGGATGGAAAATGGCGGATTTTTTTATTTATGCACCGATATGTATCAAATATCAAACTCATAAATAATTTAAAATGGCGGATCCAATATGGTGGACTTTGCTGATTATCATTTTTGACTTAAACTCATAAAAAAATCAAAATGGCGAATCCAACATGACAGACTTTTTTCTTTACTAACCGATTTGTCTTAAGCTTAAAATATTACATTTCCTTCTTTAAACTTGAGTCATATTTTGTATTAAGCTATAAAAGTCTGCCATTTGCAAGTGTGAGTCACAAATTGTATTAAGTGACCTTAAGCACTGCAAACTTTCAAGTTTGAGACAAATCCATTTAAAAATAAAGAAATCCACCATTTTGGATCCGCCAATTTGAATTTTTTATGAGTTTGAGTCAAAAATTATAATCAGCGACTTGAAACACCGCCAAGTTCCATATTCGATACATATCGATGCATAAATAAGAAAGTCCGCCATTTTGGATCCGCTATTTTAATTTTTTTAAGTTTGAGGGTAAAACTGTATTAAGTGATCCCAAACACTTCAAACTTTCAAGTTTGAGACAAATCTGTTTAAAAATAAAGAAATCCGCCATTTTGGATTCGCCATTCTTGTAATCAAAAACGTAAATTTTATGTTATCAGGTTACCAGAACTCTAGACCTACCAAAATTTCAACACTCGACTTAATGGATTTAACTCTAACAATACCAAATTTCAATTACGTAAAGGATTTTTTAAAGATAATATATCTATTTTGTTTTTCATCTGTACATTTTATCTGTACATTTTATCAAGAAAAAATATTTTAGTCCGGCGCCCAGTTGGCCCGGCGTCCAGTTGGCCCGGCGCCCAGTTGGCCTGCCGCCCAGTTGGCCCGCCGCCCAGTTGGTGGCGCCGAGTTGGCGGCGCCCAGTTGTCCTAGACTGCAACACATTTCAGGACAAATTATTATTAAAAAATAATCTTATAAGTGCGGGGAAGTGACACTTTCTGAATCAAAATGTGTGAGGGTAAAATCGCACGGTCGCAGAAAAAACTATCTATCGTGACGCTACTAAACTTTCTCGTGTTTTAGCAAAAAGTCAAAACGACTTACCCAGGAAATGTTGTTTTTTTATCGACTTTTCTTCTTCTTTGCACAAAAAACAATTTCGGACCATGTTTGAACTCAAATAGTTACTTCTAAACTTGTTTTTAAACGTTTTTAAGATTTATTTTTGTAATATTCCAGCACAAAATTCAAAAAAAAATTATTTCCGTACTTAGACAACATTGTCTATCAGTTTTCCCTGTATAAACCGACTAGCAGGTTGAATCACTCAAAATACGGCAGGTGGATTAAAAGTAGCCAGCTGCTTTTCTGTCACACTTATGCCTTCAGTGTAAAAGAGATAAAAGTACCCATATATTCACTAGGGTATTATCAGCCTATCTTTGTCCGTTTCACATGTTCAATAATGTCTATCTCTGTTTTTACTGTAAAAGAAATACCCGCCCTTAGAAACCAAATTGGGTAGGGTCAATAAAAAATGCCTTGTCTTTCCGTCTCTAACGCCCTTTCAGGGCGTTATACAACTCAATGCTTAGACCACATTTTGGTGTTTAATATAAGTACTAGACCATTTGTTTATGAAGTTCAATCAAATCAAAACTTCAATCACATTTAACAAGTGATAATAATTTAAATTTCTTTTATTTGCAATATAATTTAATACCTACAAATTGTAGTTCGACATTTGCACTTAAGTACAAGACCGGACCGTAGCAAGGGGGGAGGGGGGGGGGGGGTTCGGACTCTTTTTTCCGAAATGTTCAGTTCAAGTTAGATGGTGTTGGTTAGACAAAACTACTCCTATAAAAATATTATTTAATAATGAAAATGATAGTAAACAATTTCTGCCCCCCCCGAACCAATTTTCGGGCAACGTGTTTGTGTTTGTACAATATATTTAACATCTATTAAACAAAATCGACCAAGTTTTAGCACGCAATAACACGATGATAATTTTGCACGCATAGATTGCCAAAAAGGACGTCCGTGCGGCGCCGGCGCCAGCATAAATCTTCTACAGTCAACTCACGACGACCACGACTGTTGCGCTAAAAAGGAAAGAAGACTGTCGTCTATAACCAAGTTCTGCTGGGACGATAGCCATGTTAGATAGATGCAAGTCTAACATGTAGCAGGACCACCTTTCGGAAGGTGTGTAAAAGCGTGGGTCCACTGTGTATACTTGCTACGCAGTATAAAGATCCTTGCCCTCGACAAAGAGGTGTCAGGCAAAATTAAGTCCTCTTAGAGAAAGAAAACTTGCATCCTAAGGGGCACGTGCATCAGTTTGATATATGATGTACGGACAAATCGAGGTTTGCGAAAAGGGCGCGCCGTGTGCCTAGTCGCTAGACCAAAAATGGTCTCCCCACCACTACTACTACTACTACTACTAGCCTATTATCACACGTCAAGTGAAGTCATGATAATATATTAGCCTTGAAAACAGTTTTTTGTAAATATCTCAGAAACTAAAGCTCCTAGGAAGTTTTTGGTTATAACACGAATTATTAAGCAAAATATAGTCTACTACATTTCCAAATCAGTGTATTAAGTTACCATTTTTTAAAGTATTTAATTGAGTAAGAGTCGAACACTATTTTACCTGAAAATTTTATGAAAATCGGCTCAGCGGTTTAGGATCTATCGTGTTACGGACAGAAATAATATACACACATACAGACATCACGACGATATTGCTAAGATAGGTCAAAATACAACCAAATAACACATTTTCGGCGTTATCTCAAAAAAAAAATTTTTGTCGAAAATAATACCTTCTCTAGGCATTGCTACGCGGGCTAGGAAGGTAAAAACATTGGATTTAGGGCGCAATTTGACATCTCTTCATTTGTTTACCTCGGATTTCTATAATTTTTGGGTGATTTTGATCCACCTCTAGAATTAGTTAAATTAAGAAACAAGCTTTAAAAAACTATAATTTTACAAAAATCGTGCTGGAGTTGTTATGCCAAACATGATTAAAAAATATAAAATAGCACCTTTTAAAAAATTAATACTGTTTTACAAATGATAAATTTGGTGAGTTGAAGGCGGTTGAGGGGTGTAAAGGGAGTAAATTCATAATTGTAACCCAAACAGATAAGAATATGCGGTTTTCAGATTTATGATTTGACGTGGAGACAACATAATATTATGAAAAAAAAAACAGTGGCAGGGGCTTGATGAGGGGTTTAAAGGGGGTAAACTCATAATTTTGGAACCAAAACAGATTCGAACATGCGGTTTTCAGATTTATGATTTAATCTAGCCACAATATAATTTTATGAAAAGGGGGTAAATTCATAACTTTGGAATCAAAAAGAACATGCGCTTTTCAAATTTATGATTTGATGTGAAGACTATATAATTTTATGAAAAAGGGGTAAATTCATAACTTTGGAACAGATACGAACATGCGGTTTTCAGATTTATGATTTGATGTGAAGACAATATAATTTTACGAAAACAACTGGGTAGGGGGTAGGTGAGGGGTGTAAAGGGGGTAAATTTATAACTTTGGAATCAAAACAAATACAACAATACAAATTTAGGGAAAAACCGGAAGTAAGGGGTGGGTGAGAAGTGTAAATTAAATTAAATCTACATTTAGATGTAATCAATTGTTGGCAAAAATAGCCATCGGGCCGTGGAGTCGATGCCTGTTGATGGATGGATTTCTATCATAACCTTAAATTTCAAGTTTTTGGAATTTCATAAATCTTTTTGAGAAATGTTAGCTATAAACAGCTTTGCGGCAAAATTGACAATCAATTTATCGAAGGACAATGATGATGATTCATCCAGTTCATCACATTCGAACGAGGAACTTCTTTTAAGTGCACGAAAACCTGATGAAAAAATCCTGGATTATGTCTAGAAAACGGTGGAAAATTCTAGTTTAAGTGACTTTAAATCCCACTTAGGGCGCAATTTGACATCTCTTCATTTGTTTACCTCGGATTTCTATATTTTTTTGGTGATTTTGATCCTCCACTAGAATTAGTTAAATTAAGAAACAAGCTTTAAAAAACTATAATTTTACAAAAATCGTGCTGGAGTTGTTATGCCAAACATGATTAAAAATATAAAATAGCACCTTTTAAAAAATTGTCGAAATTCTAAAAAACCCACCAACATTTACATTAAATACTGTTTTACAAATGATAAATTTGGTGAGTTGAAGGCGGTTGAGGGGTGTAAAGGGAGTAAATTCATAATTGTAACCCAAACAGATAAGAATATGCGGTTTTCAGATTTATGATTTGACGTGGAGACAACATAATATTATGAAAAAAAAACAGTGGCAGGGGCTTAATGAGAGGTTTAAAGGGGGTTAACTCATAACTTTGGAACCAAAACAGATACGAACATGCGGTTTTCAGATTTATGATTTAATCTAGCGACAATATAATTTTATGAAAAGGGGGTAAATTCATAACTTTGGAATCAAAAGGAACATGCGCTTTTCAGATTTATGATTTGATGTGAAGACTATATAATTTTATGAAAAAGGGGTAAATTCATAACTTTGGATTCAAAACAGATACGAACATGCGGTTTTCAGATTTATGATTTAATGTGAAGACAATATAATTTTACGAAAACAACTGGGTATGGGGTAGGTGAGGGGTGTAAAGGGGGTAATTTCAAAGCTTTGGAATCAAATGAGATATGAACGTGCCGTTTTCAGATTTATGATTTGATCTGGTAATGAAGTAGCGGGTGGGTGATGGGTGTAAAGGGGATAAATTCAGAACTTTGTAATAAAAACTGGTGACAATATAATTTTATGAACAAAAATCGGTGGTAGAGGGTGGGTAAGGGTTGAAAAGGGGGTAAATTTATAACTTTGGAATCAAAACAAATACAACAATACAAATTTAGGGAAAAACCGGAAGTAAGGGGTGGGTGAGAAGTGTAAATTAAATTAAATCTACATTTAGATGTAATCAATTGTTGGCAAAAATAGCCATCGGGCCGTGGAGTCGATGCCTGTTGATGGATGGATTTCTATCATAACCTCAAATTTCAAGTTTTTGGAATTTCATAAATCTTTTTGAGAAATGTTAGCTATAAACAGCTTTGCGGCAAAATTGACAATCAATTTATCGAAGGATAATGATGATGATTCATTCAGTTCATCAGATTCGAACGAGGAACTTCTTTTAAGTGCACGAAAACCTGATGAAAAAATCCTGGATTATGTCGAGAAAACGGTGGAAAATTCTATTTTAAGTGACTTTAAATCCCACTTTCGAATGACCCGAGAAACGGTTGAGGTAGGTCATAAAAATTACACAGAATTAAAAAATTAGGTTAAACGCATCGGTTTCTTCTAAAAGTCAGAGCATATTATTTTAAAAGGCTTTCCGTTTTCGGTCTAGAAGCAAATCATATTACTTTTTGGCAACAGACCATTTCCCCCTAATTTGACCCCGCTGAATCCGAATATCTCTGTTGACAACTCGAAAAATTGACAGGGACGGAGAAAATCGCCCCCAAACCCCCAAAAACCTCTTTTTTTTCAGTTTTATGCAATTTTCTCGAAAACTAACCTTTTTATCAAAAATTGCAAAGAACAGTTTTTTGTGGAGAATAAAATTCCCTTTCCAAAGATTGGTCAATAAGGTTAGGAAAAGCAAGTAGCTCTTCAGTGGCGTACGTAAATTGGGATTATTTAGAAAAAACATGTTTATTTCAAAATTTTCTCAAAAACTACACTTTTTAAGAATATGTAGTATACTTTATTGTAGAACATAACATTTTCTTTTAAAAACTTTATTAAAATGTCGGGTTGTTGCCATATTTAAGGCTTCAGGGGCGTACTAATATAAACTTATTTTCAAAAATAACTGAAATAATCAGTTTCTCTTGCATATTTAAATATCTTTTCTAACTAAGATTTTCAGAAAAAATGTGCCCATATTCTTTATTGAGGATAAGACAATTTCTTTTTAAATGATATATTACAAAGTGAGGTTAATGTTATGATAAATACTTCAAAAAGGTTCGTAACTTATGCCTACTAAAATAAAATGTTTCCAAATTGAAATAAACTGTTTTTTGATTAGATTAGATATTTTGATTTATCTAAATAAGTTCTTTAAGGCAAAAAAACACCGGTGGTTATAAGGGGAGGGGGCATAGGAGCCATGGCCCCCCCTATGCAATATTTTTGTGCAGAAAGTAACAGTAGTAACTTTGACACAGGTGTTTTTGGTTATTTTTTTAAGCATATGGAACTAAAAATAAAGTGGTGAATCTTATGCAACGGTTTCGGGGGGGGGGGGCGGGCATAATCATAATTAGGTACTCATAAATATATAAATTTTTGCAATTTACGGACGCTCCTGGAGAGTTTTCTATACTATGGGTCACATTTTGTGACACACTGTTTAAAAGGACATTTTATTATCGGGCCCGCCGCCGAAGCCATAGAAGGTCGAAAGTAAAAAAGGTCGAAAAAAAATCGACAAAAGAAAATAACAAAAATACAAATTTACGGTATCAAGTCGAATTGACCTGTCCAGTCGATGTGGACCCGCGGCCGTACTTTCGATCTTTTGTACTTTCGATCTTTTGTACTTTCGACCTTTTGTTTTTTGATCTTTTGTACTTTCGACCTTTTGTACTTTCGACCTTTAATACTTTCGACCTTATTTTTTCGACCTTTTGTACTTTCGACCTTTTATCCGCCGCTCTTTATTATCCACCGAAAAGCTAATAAGACACAAAATTGATTCGTTTGGATTGATCTTAAATAATTTCTTTAAATTAAGAACACCACTGGAGCGGTAAATATAAAATAACTTCCACTTTGTTACAATGTTTGAAAGGAAATTTTACTTTGTTACAATGTTTGAAAGGAAATTTTATTGGCTATGACGAAGTATAGAACACATTTTTTGATAAAGAGCTTGGTTTTTAAGAAAAGTGAATAAAACATATGAAAAACATGTTTTTTTTAATGATTTGTTGAAATCACCCCCATTGACGGACGTCGCTGGAGAGTTTGCTATAAGTCAAACCCCACGGAGTTTCACATTTTTAAAAAGGGAATTTCCCTGTCTACAAAAAAGTGTAGAACAAGTTTTTTCATGTTAAGCTTAGTTTTTGAGAAAATTACATAAAACGTGTAACAAAAATGGTTTTTTTTTCTGTTTTTTCAAAATTAATTTAATTTACGGATGCCCCTGAAGTTTTATTTATAAAACCGATTTAATCATGTTATACGCCATTTTGAAGGAAATTTTATTGAGTATACCAATATGTAATACATGGTTTTCTGTAGATATTAGTTTTAAAAAAAAATAAATAAATCTGGGAAAAGACATCGGTATTTTTTCAACTTTTTTTTAAAAACTTCAATTAACGGACGCCGCTTGAGAGCTTGTTATTAGTCCAACTTTATTAAGTTATACCATGTTGAAAAGGGAATTTTATTGTTTACAATAAAGTATATTATACATTTTTCTCTTAGAAGCTTAGTTTTTAAGAAAATTTCAAAAAACCTCAAACTTTCAGATTTTGGGGGGTCTGGGGGGGTTTTTGGAGGTTTTTGCAGCCATTTAAAAAAAAATAATATGTTATTATTTTTTAATTATACAAATATATATTTTAAATGTACACCTGTGACAATTTGGGCATTCCAGCGGCAATTTAAAATTCCGCCGCCATTTTGGCCGCCATCTTGAATATCTCAGCCCCTGTCAATATTTCGAGTTGGCAACAGGGATATTCGGATTCAGCGGGGTCAAAATAGGGGGAATCGCCCATTTGCCAAAAGTAATATAAAATGCTTCTAGAAAGTAAATTTTCCCGAATCTTGCCTGAACTATAATATTTTGTTGGCCTTATCGCTGATGGCTGACATAATCATTTGATCCATCGACTAGTTGCATCAATGGCAAAAATAAGATTTCAGATTAGCTTAAGAACTCTCCCATATTAAGATCAACACAATAAGACAACAAAATTTGGTTCAATTTCCGTGCCTACCAAACCCACATGTGTGCAAGGTACTTTAATAATAATTACTAAATATAAAATTCTAGTTTATTTGCGATATGGCTCAAGGCAAAAGAGATAAAATATTAAATTAAAAAATTGGCGTCACAAGGCACGCACAACCATCCATAAAACGTATTAATCTAAGCATAAGATCTAGTAGTTCTGTGTTGAGGTAGCTATATTTTTGTTGAACAAGAAATTTTTAATCAATGTCTGAAAACCACTTTACTCTAGCTGCTGTCGTTTTTGAGAGACTTTAGGATATGACATTATTAAAAATGTAACTCTCAATCTATATATAATAAACCACACGGCCTCCACCAAAACTAATGGCCTTATTCAAGGGTACAGCAAAATTTTAATGCAATATTTGGTTAAAATCGGTATATTGGTTTTCGACCAATAGACATACACAACCACAAAATTTAGTTAGCCTTTTTGACCCCAACTTAATATTATTCTGAGTAAAAATAAAAATTAAAAATTACGATCCCAATTTCCTTCAATAAATACCTATGTTATGGATGGCCAAAAAATAAAGATAGGAAAAAAAAATTATGGTTAATTAAAAGGCATGAAGAAAGAAGATAAAAGGATTAAGTAGTTACTATAATTAGGCTCAAAAAACTAATTGTCGTCAAAACGTTAATTAAAACGTTTAATAAGTTATATTACGATAAATCCAGAAATATGTTTAAAATTCAGGTAGTAGCAGTAATGACACTTTATGTAGTCTCAATGTTTTTATTACAGTTTGTTAAAGTATGAAATAAAGGGTACAACGCAAAGTAGACGTTTTTATAGCCTATAAGTTTTCTCCTTAGTTTTTTTTGAGAGGAGATCTAGTCTCGCTAAAAACCGTCATTATCTCCTCCTAGAAGTTCACCCAATTTCATCCCAATAACAAGAATCAAGTCAAATTTTATTTTCCTTTTGGCTGCAATAGATTTTCTTTTAATAAAGGCCCAGTGGCCCTGATTGGTTCTGTAGGCGTGCGTTCGCCTTGCAATCAGAGGGTGTGTGATTCGATTCCCATGCCTGCCACTACAAACTCGAACCTACTATCCGTTTGTGAAGACAGATTTACCGGAAGTATGGACAAATCAAGTTTCGTGTGCAAGTCGTGCCAACTTTTTTGCCGATAAGCTAACTTTGTTGTCATTCTGGTAAATGCGTTTTTTGAAAAATATGGCGGATTCAAAATGGCGGAAAGGCGTATCTTTAAAAAAATTGTAACTTTTTTATTTCTTATCCGATTTTTATGGAACAAAGTTTAGAATACTTGGTTTGCAATGTGTTTAAAAATGCATAGGTCCAAAAATATTATTTTTTGTTGCATTTGTTAAAAAAAGTAAAAATTCAAAAAAAAGGTTAAAAAAAAATGTTTTATTTAATTTTATTTTAAAAACTATTGGAGTTAGAAAAAAAAAGTTTATATTAAAAAGATAGCTATTTTGATTCCTTATTCAAATCTGGTTCAAGTGTTCCAATGCAATAATTAGTTTTTCAGTTATTTCCAAATAACTGGTAAAAATAGGGGTCTTTGGGGTATATTCAAAAATTATGTTTTTAATGAAAACCATATGAACTTTTTGGAAGTAACTTAAATTTGTTTAACATACCTAGTAGGTTCAGGTTTTGACTTATTGTCATTGTGATAAATCGTTTTTTTTTAATATGGCGTATTCAATATGGCGGAAAAGCATATTTAAAAACAAATTATATCTCTTATTTTTTATCCGATTTTAATAAAACAAAGTTTATAATACTTGATTTGAAATGTATTTTAAAATTACTTTTTAGAAAATGTATTTTCTTATTATTCGAAAAAAAAAATCGGATGAAACAAAAATATTTTTATTTATTTTATTTTTTAAATGAGCCCCATATACGGAGGTCGCTGAAGAGTTTGTCATTAATCAAACCCCACTGACTTACACATTGTTTAAGATGAAACTTTATTTCCTACAATAAAGTATAAAACACATTGAACAGAAAATTGGAAAAAACATGTAACAGAATTAATTTATTTGGTGATTTGTAGAAATTGATTTAATTTACGGACGCCTGTGAAGTTTTAGTCTAAAGACAAATCTTACTTTGCTATACATCATTTAAAAGGAAGTTTCATTGTCTACAATCGACTATAGCACACAATTTTTGATAGAGGGCTTGGTTTTTAAAATATATGGGTAAAACCATGTGGTTTTTTTAACTTTTTTTATATGTTCTTAATAAACGGACGCCCCTGGAGAGTTTGTTATTAGTCTGACTCCACTGACAATAAAGTGTGGATTAATTTTTTTCTCAAACAACTTACTTTTTGAGAAAATTCGATAAATCGGTAAAAAAAATTATAAATTTATTGATTTAAAAAAAAATTGATTTGATTTACGGGCGCCCCTGAATTGTTATAGATAAAACTACCCTTGCGTTATTATACATCATTTAAAAGGAAATTTTATTGTCTATATGAAAGTGTGATTCACACATTTTTTGATATAGAGCTTGGTTTTTAAGAAAAACGGGCAAAACCTGTAATAAACATGTTTCTTTTTTAATTTTTTTTACACCATCTCAATAGACGGATGCCACTGGAGAGTTTGTCATTAGCAGTACCCCACTGACTTATACATTATTGAAAAGGAAATTTAATTTTTATTGTCTATTATAATGATTATTACATTTTTTCCCTAACAAGCTTAGTTTTTGAGAAAATTTTTAAAAAGTCAAAAGATTTCAGGATTTGGGAGATTTGGGGGGTTTTGGGGGGATTAACAGCTAAAATTTAAAAAGCCAATATACTTTAAGTTAAATTTAAATCAAATCAAATCGTTTATTGGTGTTAGATACACAAAGTGTTTACACAAGTCATAATTTTTTTTTTTTGAACAATAACTTATCTAAAAAAAAAAAAGTTCTAAAAAATTCTACTAGTAAAAGTTCAAATAGTTTTACACTATATTTTTTTTTTAATATTTGGGAAATACTTAACTAAATTCTAAAATACACCTAAAGTACATACTATAAAATAGTGACTATAAAAGAAAATTTGGTCATAAAAAAGGACACATTACTCACATAAAGATTGATAAAATTTAATAAAATTTGGGGACTAGAAAAATTGCAGCCAAAAAGTACAATGAAAGAAACAGCACTATTTAATTTTATTAGTTGACCAAGTGAGTGTGGAGTTGTAAAATTCTTCAAGTGAATAAAATGCTTTTCCCAACAAATACTCTTTTATCTTTTTTTTGAAAAGAGTTTTATTGAGGTTAATTACCTCCTCTGGGAGCTTATTGAACAGTTTTGCGGCATGGTATCCCGGTCCATTCTGGCACCTATGAAGTCGATAAAAATTTGGCCTTAAGTTGTTTTTATTTCTAGTGTTATGGCTGTGTATATCACTGTTACAGTTGTACTGAAGAAAAAAGTTATCTCTCACATAAAGCAAGTTTTGTAAGATGAACTCACTAGGCGAAGTCAAGATCCTGCAGCTGATGAAGGCTTCTTTACAGTTGTCCCTATACCCAAGACCCGAAACAATGCGGACTGCCCTCCTCTGCATGGCAAACACCCTCTGCGCCCCTGTTGCATGACCCCACACTAAAAGAGCATATCCCAGATGGGAATGCACAAGAGAGAAGTATGCATGCTTCAGCACTTGGAGGGAGACACACATTGCCAAGTTTCGTAGTAGAAAAGTATTTTTGCTCATCTTGTTTGAGATCATTTCAGTGTGTGCATCCCACAGTAATTTCTGGTCCATAATTACCCCTAGAAATTTTGGATTGTCGATCACAGGTTCAACCTTTTTAAGTGAAAAGACTACATTTTGTGTTTTGAATTCATTGAGGTATAATTTATTTGATGCAAACCATTGGCCTGCTCTCGATTGTGCCTCGCCCGACATTACTAGCGCTGTCTGTAAGTCTGTGTCTTGTACTTGGTCTGTCGTGTCATCTGCAAAATTTGTATGAGTTTCATTTTCATTTTCGGCAATATTTGGAAGATCGTTTATGTATATCAAAAATAAAATTGGACCCAAAATCGACCCTTGCGGGACGCCTATAGTAAGTTCTTGTTTACTGGAAGATATATTATTATAATTAACAATTTGCTGACGCTTAAAAAGGTAAGATTTAATAAGGTGAATGCTGTCTAGTGTAAAATTGTAAAATGGTAGTTTGTCCAGCAATATGTCGTGCGAAACACAATCGAAAGCCTTGCTTAGGTCACAAAATGTAGTGACAGTATGCTCTGACTTTTCAAACCCTTCCATAATCTTTTCAACAACCCTTAAAATTGCCTAAGTAGTGTTCCTCCCTGCCCTAAAACCATACTGTCCAGTGCTAAGTATATCATTTTTTTCTAAGTAATTTGTAATTTGATTTGCTAGACATTTTTCAAAGATTTTTGATAAAACAGGCAATATTGATATTGGCCTATATTTGCCTGGGTCATCAAGATTGCCTTTCTTATATATTGGGGTTACTTTTGCAATTTTCAGACAGTCAGGAAAAACACCATCTCTGATGCAATTATTTATCAATTTAGTTAGCGGTATCAACAACAGGTCCCTGACCCCTTTTATTATAGTTATGTTCAAATTATAGTAATCCCTGCTCACCTTATTTTTCATTTGATCAATTACATCCCGCACTTCATTGAAAGACAACTCTTTAAAGGAAAAGGATTGATTATTTAAACTGGTATTATTGTTCATGTATGTAATAGGGCTTTTATCTGTATTCTGAATTTGTGCCTGTGTGTCAACTGCAACATTTACGAAAAAATTATTAAACTCCTGTGCCGATATTGTAGAAAGTTCTGTTTTTTTACTTTTTATGTTTTTACGGTAATCATTTATGATCTCCCACATGCACTTTGTTGGATTTGTAGCATTTTTTATTTTTGTTTCATTGCAATTTATTTTTGATTGTTTTATTGCATTTTTATAGTTATTGCGAAATTGCTTAATATAGTCCTTTAGTTCTTGAGTTGGATGATGTCTATATACATCATTCATATATTGAAGATGCTCTCTCATGTTTCTTAGGTCATTATTGAACCAGTTTATTTCATTTGTGTGGTTTTCTTGTTTTTTAGGAAATGATTCATTTAGAGCTTGTTCAACAAAATGCATAAGGGTTTCAAATTTTTCCCCGGTCTGTAAGTCACTATCGATAAAACTATAATCTATTTTAGATATCTTTTCATAAAATATATTTTTACCAGCTTGTGTTATAGGCTGGCACAATCTTTCTATAAAATTGCAGTTTGTTTTCTGTTGTGGACATGTTACTGACAGTAATTGGCCATCATGATCTGACTTGCTAGGTTTGACAATGCTTGCAATAAACTCAGTCTCTGAAAAATTGATAAAAATATTGTCCAAACAATTTTCCCCCCGTGTAGGTTCAAAAACTGTCTGAACCAGACCATAAGTGCTTAAAAGGTCTACCAGATCTCCACAAGTTTTCTCATTTGAGCAGAATCTAACATTGAAGTCACCTGCAAGTAGTAGGTTGGTTTGTATGTTAATACTTCTGAGAATTTTATCTAAAATATCAAGAAAGGTGTCAAAACTTCCCGAAGGAGACCTATACACGCAAATTATTGTAATGTTATAGTCATACCATCTTACACCACATACCTCTATACATTTCTCCACACTCATCTGCCTTATCTCAAATAATTCCTTAAAACTAGAGTTCTGTTCAATTAAAATTGCTGATCCACCTTTTATGTACTCATTTCGACAGAATAAAGCTGCCACCTCAAGATTTCCTATTTTTAAAAATTCAATTTCATCTTCCTTAAGAAAATGTTCTGTCACACATAGTATACTAATGTTCTTATCATAAATAAATGCATCCATTTCTTCTGTAATGTTTCTTATAGATTGTGTGTTGTAATGGAGCACTTTAAGGTTTGCTTTCTTTTCATTGGTTTGTTCCTTACTATCTATTGTGTTGGTGGCTGATTTACCCGTATTGTTGGGCTTCGTCTCGTGTGCATAAAATGGTCAACCACTACACCTTGCCCCCAAATCTCAGGGGTCATAATTTTCTTTGAATTATCTTCAGAAACTTCTATTTTAAAGGAGCTCTTGTACCTACTATTCTTAGTTTTCATCTTGTAGCATTTACACTCAGTTTCAGTACTATTTTTTATGTACATCTTTACATCTTCCTCGGTTACTGCAGGCGAGAGCCCCGAGAGAAAAATGTATTCTTTTCTGGGAGCAACTTGAAGGGAAAAATTGATACATCCTCCGTGAATAGGGTTGTTGTATCGGGTTATGTTTGGTTTTCTCCTATAGCTCACCGTTTCCCAATCCTTTTGCATTGTTTTGCATCGGATCATCTACTGTAAGATAATTTTCTTTGTTTACCAAGGAAATTGTGTTTTTCTCCCTGTTTTGTTCTTTGCTTTTTGAGGTTATTAATGACGATGACGAAGCGTCTATGGCCGGCTTCGATTGCGCCTGTTCCTTCAATTTCATTGGTTCTGTGTGTGTTTTGGCCGTGTTCGGGGTTCGTTCAAAAACTTGAGCATCAAAAACCGGCGTTTTAGGCTTGCTCGGTTTTTCAGCCTTGTTGTTATCTCGAGGCGTTGCTAACTTCGCTGTATTTTTGTTGATGATAGGATCAGCTGCTTCTGGCGGGATTTTCTCAAATTTTCTAACCTTACTTTCTTGAATTTTCAGTTTTTCTTCAATTTCCATCACTTTTTCCCGCAAAAGGCAATTGTTTTCTTGTAACAATTCGTTCTTCTCTTCCATCAGCTTAAGAACTACCTTGTAGAGGTCCCTTTCGTGGCTCCAGGACTCTTCTTCAGCATAGGCTGGTACATGTCGGCATACGGCTGTTTTCTGGGTTGCCGCTTGTATTAGGCACGCCGAGTGGTAATCCCTTTTACACTTTCCACACTGTATGAAGTTTTTCGTCTCCTTCTTACAGTGCCTGCACTTACTAACAACTTTTTCACTACTATTTTCTTGATTTTTTAACGGAATAACAGAAACCACGTCATTATCGTCGGCCATTTTATTTACTCTGTGTTAAGTTAGACTTTACTCATTTTTGATGCATTTCTGTGTCATTGTGGCTTTAGGGTTTCAACTTAGATATTCGAACACGACTATATGAGGAGGGGGGATAAAAAAAAATTGGACCAAAAACTGGGCCTGCAGCATCCAAATTGTTAATCTGTAACCTATTCTCAGCTGGGATCCATTGTCAAACCTGTTTTACTAGACGCCTCAGCTGCGTAACGCCGCGCGCCGCCCTATTTTGTTATAGGCTTCCGCGTACGGCAATACACCTTCGGTAGGTCATTTTGGTGACAAGAAATTGTTTTTTTATTGAAACAAATATAAACTTTGCCTCTATATAAGACTTATATACATCAAATTAAAGAACAATGTTCATTCTATAACTTTTATTTAAACTTTTTTTCAGAATTTTGCTTTGGTGTTACTAAAAATGTAGGTTAAACATTAGTGGCTATACAATAAAAAAGTAAAAATTAATAATTTTTCTGAAAAAAAGAAGCAAAATTTGGAAAAATATAATACAAAGTTATTTTATTGCGGGTGTTTGCTAATTCATTTGCCGTTTTTTGCAACTCTCTACGATAACTTTTACGACAGTTACATCGTTTGAAAGAGTATTGTGCAAAAAAAAGTGGTGGGGGCCATATCTTTAAAAAAACGTATTTACCAGAATGACAACAAGCCAAAACCTGATCTATGGAGTACCCTTAACAAATCTAGCTTATCGGCAAAAAGATGGCACGACTTGCACACGAAACCCCCTTTTAGGCCGATTTGTCCATAGACTTGTAGGGGTAAAGCCTGTCCTGGGCGAAGTTTGGAAATCAACCAAGTAGGCAAAGTTTATGATCAATACAAGGCCATGGTTCGGAAGTCACGTTAAGCCGGTCGTCCTGTGTTCAGATCGTAGATGGTGCTAACAGTATAAACACTCCTGTGCCCGACAAAGGGTATCTTCTATTTCCCCAAGGTATCCAGTTTACAATACATTTGTTCCACCAATCGTCTTTCTGTCTGATAATAGGAGCAGCAAATTTCCATTTTAATTTTGCTACCTCTCCTCTGACATCCCTTACTTTTGTTTTATTTCTTGTCCATAATAAAGTTCCTATGGTACTTTTCATTTAATTGAAATCGGTTTAGTTTTAAATAATTTATGCGGAAACGAAGGCAGACAGAATTAGGCGATCATATTGTTTGCATCTTCTTTGCTATAACAATGGTTAAAATAAAAATTATTTCCAAAACTGCTGAACCAATTATAATGATTTAAACCTTGCTTTATGAGGCGAAAGAAGGTGACACATTTTGATAGTGAACTTAAACAGCATTCAATGTTTGCCTTGATTGAGAAAAATCGGTTTACTAATCATCAATTTATTAGGAAATGAATGGAGACAGAATTGAAAAGGTAATCGTATAATCTGTACAACAATGGTTCAAAGAAAAATTATTTTTTTTGGAACTATCTACCTGATTTTAATAATTCATACCTCATCCGTCCGTGGCAGAAATAGGACTTTTTTATAAATTAAAGGTAAAGGGTCAAGCTTGATTTTGTACGTCATCTTGGATTGCAAGATGGCGGATAAAAATCATTTTTTTTTCACAATCGTCATTAATTTCCTGCAAACTTCAGTTTTCTTCAATAAAATCGGTGGCATTGTTCAAGAGTTATAACGAAAAACATTTTGTCCGTTTTTTTTTTCTCCGTTTTTTTTGCCCCACCCGGTATTTTAATAAACTAACTAATAGTATGTGGTCAGCACCCCCACTAATTAAAAAAAAATGAATGCTTTATAGAATGGAAGTACAAATATTTTCTATAGTTAAGTTCAAGTCATAGATATAGCAAGTTAATAACGGTAATGACTTGTTTTTTATGGGATTTCATATTATTCTCTAAAAAGAGCTATTTTTGGGAGCAAATTGCATTAAATCTTCAATATGGTTTTTGAAGATTCATACAAATTGTGAAAGCTTGTTCCTTGGGAAGGCTAATTTTACAGGAGGAACAAGATCACCTTGGAAATATAAAAATCCCAAGGACATGAATGAAGAGATACTAAAATTGACTCAAAATTCAAAGATTTTTAAAGTTTCTTTTCTTGTGTTGGATCTCAAGCTCCTTGAAACTACCAAAAATTTGCTTTAGTTATTTTACCGTAAAGATAATATAACAATATTTTTACCAAAATCTCAATATTTTTACCCATATGCACCATCTATATTTATTATTATTAATAATCTAAATAAAATTCAAACGACTTTTTTGTGGTATAACTTTTGTGTAATTCGCTGATTTACATTAAAAATACATCAAAACTCTTTGGAGATTTTTCCATTTTATTCACAGATGAAGTTACTTCTTGGGCGCCTCAGCTAAAAAAAATATTAATTTTGGTTAATGGCACAGATCACGATCAGAATAAACCAGGAAAAAAGGAATGAATGGATAAGAAATAAAATAAAAGTAAGGGATGTCAGAGGAGAGGTAGCAAAATTTTTCTGCTCATAATATCAGACAGAAAGACGATCGATGGAACAAATGTATTGTAAACTGGATACCTTGAGAAAATAGAAGAAGGCAATTTTATTCTCTTAAGGAGATTTAAATTTGCCTGATACCCTTTGTCGGGCACAGGGGTTTTTATCGTGCTAGCCCCATCTACGCACTGAACACAGGACCACCGGCTTAACGTGACTTCCGAACCGCGGCCTTATATTGATCATCAACTTTGCGTACTTCGTTGATGCCCAAACTTCGCCTGTAACAGGCTTTACCCCTACTTCCGGTAAATCTGTATTCACAACCACACACCCTCTGATCGAACCACACACCCTCTGATTGCAAGGCGAACGCACGCCTACTGAACCAATCAGGGCCACTGGACCTACATTAAAAGAAAATCTATTGCAGCCAATGTGAAAATAAAATTAGACTGGAGTTGAGCTCCTGTCAAAAAAAATTAAATAGAACACTTATAGGCTATAAAACGTCTACTTTGCGTTGTAACCCTTTATTTCTTACCTTTAACAAACTGTAATAAAAACATTGAGACTACATAAAATGTCATTACTGCTACTACCTGAATTTTAAACATATTTCTGGATTTATCGTAATATAACTCAAACGTTTTAAAAAACGTTTTGACGACAATTTGTTTAAATTAATTTTTTGAGCCTATTTATAGTAAACACTTAATCCTTTTATCTTCTTTATTCGTGCCTTTTAATTAACCATTATTTTTTTGTCCTATCTTTATTTTTTTGCCATCCATACCATAGGTATTTATTTAAGGGCATTGGGATCGTAATTTTTAATTTTTATTTTCACTCAGAATAATATCGAGTTGGGGTCAAAAAGGCTAACCAAATTTTGTGGTTGTGTCTGTCTAGCTGTTGAAAACCAATCTACCGATTTTAACCAAATATTGCATTAAAATTTTGCTGTACAGCGTGTCCCATTTTCGATGGGATTAAATGGGAAACTTGGTTATTATTAAAGATTTTCTGATTGCACCTTACCGTGCTGTTTTTTTGAGCCCTTAAAAATGGTGTAATCGGATTTTTGCTATACTCCGTAGTTTCGGTAGTACAGCGAGTTTCTTAAAAAATTGCATTTTTAATAATCCATTATATCTCGCTCATTTTGGAAGATATTTTTATTCTGTAAAAACCTTTTTATGGCAACTTGTTAAGAAGAAAATAATGACGTTGTCAATTTTTTTAAATATTGCTTAATTTTTGAGATATGGTATTTATCATAAAAAAATTAAATAGGCCCTGGATTTTTTTAAATACTATTTTGATTGGTTTCATGCTATTATTATCTTAAAATGCTAAAACTTTAATATTTTTTGGTTTAAGATTAAAAAAAAATATTTGATATATTTAAAAAGAATTTAGTCCAAACCTGGAAATTTCCAACATACATAAATATACATTAAAAATTGCTAGTTGTACGATTTTTAGTTTAACTGTTTTGATACTTGGCAAATTAAAATGGTTTTACGTTAATTTAAAGATTTGTTTGAAACAAAGTCTATGACAAATACAAGAAAATAATAACTAATTTTTCTGTAATGATATAAATGTTCAAACTGTTTGCCATTATGTGTAAGACATTTTTGAGTAATTTTTCTTAACGCATTTTGCATGAAAATATTTCTGCCGATTAAATATTGCAATTTTGTTGCTTGAATAAAGCAGTCAATATGGTCGATTTCTAGCCATTTTAGAATAATTGAGAGCGAAACATTCACAAAAATGACAAGTAAAATGACTATGTCAAATGACTATGTCAATTCCACGCTTTTGATTTTCAATGTTGAAGTAAATTTCATGAGTTGCTGTGCTACCATCAAATAATTACTAGATATGATATTATTTAATTTGTAACTTTTTTAACGTTTTTTACTTATTTATAAATCTGTTAATTGACGTTTCAAAACAGATAAACTAAAAATCGTTCAACTAGTGTGTCTTACAATTTTTAATTTATATTTATGTTGGAAATTTCCAGGTTCGGACTAATTTTTTTTTTTAAATATTAAATATTATTTTTTTTAACCTTAAATCAAAAAAATATTAAACTTTTATCATTTTAAGATAATAATAGCAACAAACGTGAAATTTCATACCCGTGAATTTAAAAATCAAACAAATTTCATGGCTAATCGGGCAAAAAGGAGTTTTTTGTTTCCCTTATATTTTTCCGTGGGTAGCTTGAAAGCTTAACCTCACGGGGGTCCAAGATCTAATGGACACCTAATAAGTGTTGACAGTTAACCGTTTCGTCCTTATGGGACTCCTCAGAACACTGCTGGTCAAGTGACAAATCTTGCGAAGTTAATCAGACGGTTTTGTCTCTAATTAAATGTAATTAATTAGTGAGCGAACTATAGCAAGAGGCGCCATCTACCGAGATACGAGAGAAACAAAAAACTAAAAGCAGGGAACAACACTGCTATACAGTGTCGATCAATGAAAAGATCGAATGCAAATAAAAGAAAACAACTATACTCCGTGACCTACGACAGCTCTTTGTCTTTTCAGGCCGGATCAACGCATTTTGCATTTTTACCCGTCATCAAGACAGTGAACGTCAATCAACGGAATTTTTAAGCCAAATAATACTAACAAACGTGAAATTTCATACCCGTGAATTTAAAAATCAAACAAATTTCATGGCTAATCGGGCAAAAAGGAGTTTTTTGTTTCCCTTATATTTTTCCGTAGGTAGCTTGAAAGCTTAACCTCACGGGGGTCCAAGATCTAATGGACACCTAATAAGTGTTGACAGTTAACCGTTTCGTCCTTATGGGACTCCTCAGAACACTGCTGGTCAAGTGACAAATCTTGCGAAGTTAATCAGACGGTTTTGTCTCTAATTAAATGTAATTAATTAGTGAGCGAACTATAGCAAGAGGCGCCATCTACCGAGATACGAGAGAAACAAAAAACTAAAAGCAGGGAACAACACTGCTATACAGTGTCGATCAATGAAAAGATCGAATGCAAATAAAAGAAAACAACTATACTCCGTGACCTACGACAGCTCTTTGTCTTTTCAGGCCGGATCAACGCATTTTGCATTTTTACCCGTCATCAAGACAGTGAACGTCAATCAACGGAATTTTTAAGCCAAAGAATACTAACAAACGTGAAATTTCATACCCGTGAATTTAAAAATCAAACAAATTTCATGGCTAATCGGGCAAAAAGGAGTTTTTTGTTTCCCTTATATTTTTCCGTGGGTAGCTTGAAAGCTTAACCTCACGGGGGTCCAAGATCTAATGGACACCTAATAAGTGTTGACAGTTAACCGTTTCGTCCTTATGGGACTCCTCAGAACACTGCTGGTCAAGTGACAAATCTTGCGAAGTTAATCAGACGGTTTTGTCTCTAATTAAATGTAATTAATTAGTGAGCGAACTATAGCAAGAGGCGCCATCTACCGAGATACGAGAGAAACAAAAAACTAAAAGCAGGGAACAACACTGCTATACAGTGTCGATCAATGAAAAGATCGAATGCAAATAAAAGAAAACAACTATACTCCGTGACCTACGACAGCTCTTTGTCTTTTCAGGCCGGATCAACGCATTTTGCATTTTTACCCGTCATCAAGACAGTGAACGTCAATCAACGGAATTTTTAAGCCAAATAATACTAACAAACGTGAAATTTCATACCCGTGAATTTAAAAATCAAACAAATTTCATGGCTAATCGGGCAAAAAGGAGTTTTTTGTTTCCCTTATATTTTTCCGTGGGTAGCTTGAAAGCTTAACCTCACGGGGGTCCAAGATCTAATGGACACCTAATAAGTGTTGACAGTTAACCGTTTCGTCCTTATGGGACTCCTCAGAACACTGCTGGTCAAGTGACAAATCTTGCGAAGTTAATCAGACGGTTTTGTCTCTAATTAAATGTAATTAATTAGTGAGCGAACTATAGCAAGAGGCGCCATCTACCGAGATACGAGAGAAACAAAAAACTAAAAGCAGGGAACAACACTGCTATACAGTGTCGATCAATGAAAAGATCGAATGCAAATAAAAGAAAACAACTATACTCCGTGACCTACGACAGCTCTTTGTCTTTTCAGGCCGGATCAACGCATTTTGCATTTTTACCCGTCATCAAGACAGTGAACGTCAATCAACGGAATTTTTAAGCCAAAGAATACTAACAAACGTGAAATTTCATACCCGTGAATTTAAAAATCAAACAAATTTCATGGCTAATCGGGCAAAAAGGAGTTTTTTGTTTCCCTTATATTTTTCCGTGGGTAGCTTGAAAGCTTAACCTCACGGGGGTCCAAGATCTAATGGACACCTAATAAGTGTTGACAGTTAACCGTTTCGTCCTTATGGGACTCCTCAGAACACTGCTGGTCAAGTGACAAATCTTGCGAAGTTAATCAGACGGTTTTGTCTCTAATTAAATGTAATTAATTAGTGAGCGAACTATAGCAAGAGGCGCCATCTACCGAGATACGAGAGAAACAAAAAACTAAAAGCAGGGAACAACACTGCTATACAGTGTCGATCAATGAAAAGATCGAATGCAAATAAAAGAAAACAACTATACTCCGTGACCTACGACAGCTCTTTGTCTTTTCAGGCCGGATCAACGCATTTTGCATTTTTACCCGTCATCAAGACAGTGAACGTCAATCAACGGAATTTTTAAGCCAAATAATACTAACAAACGTGAAATTTCATACCCGTGAATTTAAAAATCAAACAAATTTCATGGCTAATCGGGCAAAAAGGAGTTTTTTGTTTCCCTTATATTTTTCCGTGGGTAGCTTGAAAGCTTAACCTCACGGGGGTCCAAGATCTAATGGACACCTAATAAGTGTTGACAGTTAACCGTTTCGTCCTTATGGGACTCCTCAGAACACTGCTGGTCAAGTGACAAATCTTGCGAAGTTAATCAGACGGTTTTGTCTCTAATTAAATGTAATTAATTAGTGAGCGAACTATAGCAAGAGGCGCCATCTACCGAGATACGAGAGAAACAAAAAACTAAAAGCAGGGAACAACACTGCTATACAGTGTCGATCAATGAAAAGATCGAATGCAAATAAAAGAAAACAACTATACTCCGTGACCTACGACAGCTCTTTGTCTTTTCAGGCCGGATCAACGCATTTTGCATTTTTACCCGTCATCAAGACAGTGAACGTCAATCAACGGAATTTTTAAGCCAAATAATACTAACAAACGTGAAATTTCATACCCGTGAATTTAAAAATCAAACAAATTTCATGGCTAATCGGGCAAAAAGGAGTTTTTTGTTTCCCTTATATTTTTCCGTAGGTAGCTTGAAAGCTTAACCTCACGGGGGTCCAAGATCTAATGGACACCTAATAAGTGTTGACAGTTAACCGTTTCGTCCTTATGGGACTCCTCAGAACACTGCTGGTCAAGTGACAAATCTTGCGAAGTTAATCAGACGGTTTTGTCTCTAATTAAATGTAATTAATTAGTGAGCGAACTATAGCAAGAGGCGCCATCTACCGAGATACGAGAGAAACAAAAAACTAAAAGCAGGGAACAACACTGCTATACAGTGTCGATCAATGAAAAGATCGAATGCAAATAAAAGAAAACAACTATACTCCGTGACCTACGACAGCTCTTTGTCTTTTCAGGCCGGATCAACGCATTTTGCATTTTTACCCGTCATCAAGACAGTGAACGTCAATCAACGGAATTTTTAAGCCAAAGAATACTAACAAACGTGAAATTTCATACCCGTGAATTTAAAAATCAAACAAATTTCATGGCTAATCGGGCAAAAAGGAGTTTTTTGTTTCCCTTATATTTTTCCGTGGGTAGCTTGAAAGCTTAACCTCACGGGGGTCCAAGATCTAATGGACACCTAATAAGTGTTGACAGTTAACCGTTTCGTCCTTATGGGACTCCTCAGAACACTGCTGGTCAAGTGACAAATCTTGCGAAGTTAATCAGACGGTTTTGTCTCTAATTAAATGTAATTAATTAGTGAGCGAACTATAGCAAGAGGCGCCATCTACCGAGATACGAGAGAAACAAAAAACTAAAAGCAGGGAACAACACTGCTATACAGTGTCGATCAATGAAAAGATCGAATGCAAATAAAAGAAAACAACTATACTCCGTGACCTACGACAGCTCTTTGTCTTTTCAGGCCGGATCAACGCATTTTGCATTTTTACCCGTCATCAAGACAGTGAACGTCAATCAACGGAATTTTTAAGCCAAATAATACTAACAAACGTGAAATTTCATACCCGTGAATTTAAAAATCAAACAAATTTCATGGCTAATCGGGCAAAAAGGAGTTTTTTGTTTCCCTTATATTTTTCCGTGGGTAGCTTGAAAGCTTAACCTCACGGGGGTCCAAGATCTAATGGACACCTAATAAGTG
This sequence comes from Aspidapion aeneum, assembly GCA_963576565.1. Lineage (NCBI taxonomy): Eukaryota > Metazoa > Arthropoda > Insecta > Coleoptera > Brentidae > Aspidapion > Aspidapion aeneum. The sequence continues at coordinate 64,281,492 of OY755047.1, forward strand.
TTGACAGTTAACCGTTTCGTCCTTATGGGACTCCTCAGAACACTGCTGGTCAAGTGACAAATCTTGCGAAGTTAATCAGACGGTTTTGTCTCTAATTAAATGTAATTAATTAGTGAGCGAACTATAGCAAGAGGCGCCATCTACCGAGATACGAGAGAAACAAAAAACTAAAAGCAGGGAACAACACTGCTATACAGTGTCGATCAATGAAAAGATCGAATGCAAATAAAAGAAAACAACTATACTCCGTGACCTACGACAGCTCTTTGTCTTTTCAGGCCGGATCAACGCATTTTGCATTTTTACCCGTCATCAAGACAGTGAACGTCAATCAACGGAATTTTTAAGCCAAATAATACTAACAAACGTGAAATTTCATACCCGTGAATTTAAAAATCAAACAAATTTCATGGCTAATGGGGCAAAAAGGAGTTTTTTGTTTCCCTTATATTTTTCCGTGGGTAGCTTGAAAGCTTAACCTCACGGGGGTCCAATATCTAATGGACACCTAATAAGTGTTGACAGTTAACCGTTTCGTCCTTATGGGACTCCTCAGAACACTGCTGGTCAAGTGACAAATCTTGCGAAGTTAATCAGACGGTTTTGTCTCTAATTAAATGTAATTAATTAGTGAGCGAACTATAGCAAGAGGCGCCATCTACCGAGATACGAGAGAAACAAAAAACTAAAAGCAGGGAACAACACTGCTATACAGTGTCGATCAATGAAAAGATCGAATGCAAATAAAAGAAAACAACTATACTCCGTGACCTACGACAGCTCTTTGTCTTTTCAGGCCGGATCAACGCATTTTGCATTTTTACCCGTCATCAAAACAGTGAACGTCAATCAACGGAATTTTTAAGCCAAATAATACTAACAAACGTGAAATTTCATACCCGTGAATTTAAAAATCAAACAAATTTCATGGCTAATGGGGCAAAAAGGAGTTTTTTGTTTCCCTTATATTTTTCCGTGGGTAGCTTGAAAGCTTAACCTCACGGGGGTCCAAGATCTAATGGACACCTAATAAGTGTTGACAGTTAACCGTTTCGTCCTTATGGGACTCCTCAGAACACTGCTGGTCAAGTGACAAATCTTGCGAAGTTAATCAGACGGTTTTGTCTCTAATTAAATGTAATTAATTAGTGAGCGAACTATAGCAAGAGGCGCCATCTACCGAGATACGAGAGAAACAAAAAACTAAAAGCAGGGAACAACACTGCTATACAGTGTCGATCAATGAAAAGATCGAATGCAAATAAAAGAAAACAACTATACTCCGTGACCTACGACAGCTCTTTGTCTTTTCAGGCCGGATCAACGCATTTTGCATTTTTACCCGTCATCAAGACAGTGAACGTCAATCAACGGAATTTTTAAGCCAAATAATACTAACAAACGTGAAATTTCATACCCGTGAATTTAAAAATCAAACAAATTTCATGGCTAATCGGGCAAAAAGGAGTTTTTTGTTTCCCTTATATTTTTCCGTGGGTAGCTTGAAAGCTTAACCTCACGGGGGTCCAAGATCTAATGGACACCTAATAAGTGTTGACAGTTAACCGTTTCGTCCTTATGGGACTCCTCAGAACACTGCTGGTCAAGTGACAAATCTTGCGAAGTTAATCAGACGGTTTTGTCTCTAATTAAATGTAATTAATTAGTGAGCGAACTATAGCAAGAGGCGCCATCTACCGAGATACGAGAGAAACAAAAAACTAAAAGCAGGGAACAACACTGCTATACAGTGTCGATCAATGAAAAGATCGAATGCAAATAAAAGAAAACAACTATACTCCGTGACCTACGACAGCTCTGTCTTTTCAGGCCGGATCAACGCATTTTGCATTTTTACCCGTCATCAAGACAGTGAACGTCAATCAACGGAATTTTTAAGCCAAATAATACTAACAAACGTGAAATTTCATACCCGTGAATTTAAAAATCAAACAAATTTCATGGCTAATCGGGCAAAAAGGAGTTTTTTGTTTCCCTTATATTTTTCCGTGGGTAGCTTGAAAGCTTAACCTCACGGGGGTCCAAGATCTAATGGACACCTAATAAGTGTTGACAGTTAACCGTTTCGTCCTTATGGGACTCCTCAGAACACTGCTGGTCAAGTGACAAATCTTGCGAAGTTAATCAGACGGTTTTGTCTCTAATTAAATGTAATTAATTAGTGAGCGAACTATAGCAAGAGGCGCCATCTACCGAGATACGAGAGAAACAAAAAACTAAAAGCAGGGAACAACACTGCTATACAGTGTCGATCAATGAAAAGATCGAATGCAAATAAAAGAAAACAACTATACTCCGTGACCTACGACAGCTCTTTGTCTTTTCAGGCCGGATCAACGCATTTTCATTTTTACCCGTCATCAAGACAGTGAACGTCAATCAACGGAATTTTTAAGCCAAATAATACTAACAAACGTGAAATTTCATACCCGTGAATTTAAAAATCAAACAAATTTCATGGCTAATCGGGCAAAAAGGAGTTTTTTGTTTCCCTTATATTTTTCCGTGGGTAGCTTGAAAGCTTAACCTCACGGGGGTCCAAGATCTAATGGACACCTAATAAGTGTTGACAGTTAACCGTTTCGTCCTTATGGGACTCCTCAGAACACTGCTGGTCAAGTGACAAATCTTGCGAAGTTAATCAGACGGTTTTGTCTCTAATTAAATGTAATTAATTAGTGAGCGAACTATAGCAAGAGGCGCCATCTACCGAGATACGAGAGAAACAAAAAACTAAAAGCAGGGAACAACACTGCTATACAGTGTCGATCAATGAAAAGATCGAATGCAAATAAAAGAAAACAACTATACTCCGTGACCTACGACAGCTCTTTGTCTTTTCAGGCCGGATCAACGCATTTTGCATTTTTACCCGTCATCAAGACAGTGAACGTCAATCAACGGAATTTTTAAGCCAAATAATACTAACAAACGTGAAATTTCATACCCGTGAATTTAAAAATCAAACAAATTTCATGGCTAATCGGGCAAAAAGGAGTTTTTTGTTTCCCTTATATTTTTCCGTAGGTAGCTTGAAAGCTTAACCTCACGGGGGTCCAAGATCTAATGGACACCTAATAAGTGTTGACAGTTAACCGTTTCGTCCTTATGGGACTCCTCAGAACACTGCTGGTCAAGTGACAAATCTTGCGAAGTTAATCAGACGGTTTTGTCTCTAATTAAATGTAATTAATTAGTGAGCGAACTATAGCAAGAGGCGCCATCTACCGAGATACGAGAGAAACAAAAAACTAAAAGCAGGGAACAACACTGCTATACAGTGTCGATCAATGAAAAGATCGAATGCAAATAAAAGAAAACAACTATACTCCGTGACCTACGACAGCTCTTTGTCTTTTCAGGCCGGATCAACGCATTTTGCATTTTTACCCGTCATCAAGACAGTGAACGTCAATCAACGGAATTTTTAAGCCAAATAATACTAACAAACGTGAAATTTCATACCCGTGAATTTAAAAATCAAACAAATTTCATGGCTAATCGGGCAAAAAGGAGTTTTTTGTTTCCCTTATATTTTTCCGTGGGTAGCTTGAAAGCTTAACCTCACGGGGGTCCAAGATCTAATGGACACCTAATAAGTGTTGACAGTTAACCGTTTCGTCCTTATGGGACTCCTCAGAACACTGCTGGTCAAGTGACAAATCTTGCGAAGTTAATCAGACGGTTTTGTCTCTAATTAAATGTAATTAATTAGTGAGCGAACTATAGCAAGAGGCGCCATCTACCGAGATACGAGAGAAACAAAAAACTAAAAGCAGGGAACAACACTGCTATACAGTGTCGATCAATGAAAAGATCGAATGCAAATAAAAGAAAACAACTATACTCCGTGACCTACGACAGCTCTTTGTCTTTTCAGGCCGGATCAACGCATTTTGCATTTTTACCCGTCATCAAGACAGTGAACGTCAATCAACGGAATTTTTAAGCCAAATAATACTAACAAACGTGAAATTTCATACCCGCGAATTTAAAAATCAAACAAATTTCATGGCTAATCGGGCAAAAAGGAGTTTTTTGTTTCCCTTATATTTTTCCGTGGGTAGCTTGAAAGCTTAACCTCACGGGGGTCCAAGATCTAATGGACACCTAATAAGTGTTGACAGTTAACCGTTTCGTCCTTATGGGACTCCTCAGAACACTGCTGGTCAAGTGACAAATCTTGCGAAGTTAATCAGACGGTTTTGTCTCTAATTAAATGTAATTAATTAGTGAGCGAACTATAGCAAGAGGCGCCATCTACCGAGATACGAGAGAAACAAAAAACTAAAAGCAGGGAACAACACTGCTATACAGTGTCGATCAATGAAAAGATCGAATGCAAATAAAAGAAAACAACTATACTCCGTGACCTACGACAGCTCTTTGTCTTTTCAGGCCGGATCAACGCATTTTGCATTTTTACCCGTCATCAAGACAGTGAACGTCAATCAACGGAATTTTTAAGCCAAATAATACTAACAAACGTGAAATTTCATACCCGTGAATTTAAAAATCAAACAAATTTCATGGCTAATCGGGCAAAAAGGAGTTTTTTGTTTCCCTTATATTTTTCCGTGGGTAGCTTGAAAGCTTAACCTCACGGGGGTCCAAGATCTAATGGACACCTAATAAGTGTTGACAGTTAACCGTTTCGTCCTTATGGGACTCCTCAGAACACTGCTGGTCAAGTGACAAATCTTGCGAAGTTAATCAGACGGTTTTGTCTCTAATTAAATGTAATTAATTAGTGAGCGAACTATAGCAAGAGGCGCCATCTACCGAGATACGAGAGAAACAAAAAACTAAAAGCAGGGAACAACACTGCTATACAGTGTCGATCAATGAAAAGATCGAATGCAAATAAAAGAAAACAACTATACTCCGTGACCTACGACAGCTCTTTGTCTTTTCAGGCCGGATCAACGCATTTTGCATTTTTACCCGTCATCAAGACAGTGAACGTCAATCAACGGAATTTTTAAGCCAAATAATACTAACAAACGTGAAATTTCATACCCGTGAATTTAAAAATCAAACAAATTTCATGGCTAATGGGGCAAAAAGGAGTTTTTTGTTTCCCTTATATTTTTCCGTGGGTAGCTTGAAAGCTTAACCTCACGGGGGTCCAAGATCTAATGGACACCTAATAAGTGTTGACAGTTAACCGTTTCGTCCTTATGGGACTCCTCAGAACACTGCTGGTCAAGTGACAAATCTTGCGAAGTTAATCAGACGGTTTTGTCTCTAATTAAATGTAATTAATTAGTGAGCGAACTATAGCAAGAGGCGCCATCTACCGAGATACGAGAGAAACAAAAAACTAAAAGCAGGGAACAACACTGCTATACAGTGTCGATCAATGAAAAGATCGAATGCAAATAAAAGAAAACAACTATACTCCGTGACCTACGACAGCTCTTTGTCTTTTCAGGCCGGATCAACGCATTTTGCATTTTTACCCGTCATCAAGACAGTGAACGTCAATCAACGGAATTTTTAAGCCAAATAATACTAACAAACGTGAAATTTCATACCCGTGAATTTAAAAATCAAACAAATTTCATGGCTAATGGGGCAAAAAGGAGTTTTTTGTTTCCCTTATATTTTTCCGTGGGTAGCTTGAAAGCTTAACCTCACGGGGGTCCAAGATCTAATGGACACCTAATAAGTGTTGACAGTTAACCGTTTCGTCCTTATGGGACTCCTCAGAACACTGCTGGTCAAGTGACAAATCTTGCGAAGTTAATCAGACGGTTTTGTCTCTAATTAAATGTAATTAATTAGTGAGCGAACTATAGCAAGAGGCGCCATCTACCGAGATACGAGAGAAACAAAAAACTAAAAGCAGGGAACAACACTGCTATACAGTGTCGATCAATGAAAAGATCGAATGCAAATAAAAGAAAACAACTATACTCCGTGACCTACGACAGCTCTTTGTCTTTTCAGGCCGGATCAACGCATTTTGCATTTTTACCCGTCATCAAGACAGTGAACGTCAATCAACGGAATTTTTAAGCCAAATAATACTAACAAACGTGAAATTTCATACCCGTGAATTTAAAAATCAAACAAATTTCATGGCTAATCGGGCAAAAAGGAGTTTTTTGTTTCCCTTATATTTTTCCGTGGGTAGCTTGAAAGCTTAACCTCACGGGGGTCCAAGATCTAATGGACACCTAATAAGTGTTGACAGTTAACCGTTTCGTCCTTATGGGACTCCTCAGAACACTGCTGGTCAAGTGACAAATCTTGCGAAGTTAATCAGACGGTTTTGTCTCTAATTAAATGTAATTAATTAGTGAGCGAACTATAGCAAGAGGCGCCATCTACCGAGATACGAGAGAAACAAAAAACTAAAAGCAGGGAACAACACTGCTATACAGTGTCGATCAATGAAAAGATCGAATGCAAATAAAAGAAAACAACTATACTCCGTGACCTACGACAGCTCTTTGTCTTTTCAGGCCGGATCAACGCATTTTGCATTTTTACCCGTCATCAAGACAGTGAACGTCAATCAACGGAATTTTTAAGCCAAATACTACTAACAAACGTGAAATTTCATACCCGTGAATTTAAAAATCAAACAAATTTCATGGCTAATCGGGCAAAAAGGAGTTTTTTGTTTCCCTTATATTTTTCCGTGGGTAGCTTGAAAGCTTAACCTCACGGGGGTCCAAGATCTAATGGACACCTAATAAGTGTTGACAGTTAACCGTTTCGTCCTTATGGGACTCCTCAGAACACTGCTGGTCAAGTGACAAATCTTGCGAAGTTAATCAGACGGTTTTGTCTCTAATTAAATGTAATTAATTAGTGAGCGAACTATAGCAAGAGGCGCCATCTACCGAGATACGAGAGAAACAAAAAACTAAAAGCAGGGAACAACACTGCTATACAGTGTCGATCAATGAAAAGATCGAATGCAAATAAAAGAAAACAACTATACTCCGTGACCTACGACAGCTCTTTGTCTTTTCAGGCCGGATCAACGCATTTTGCATTTTTACCCGTCATCAAGACAGTGAACGTCAATCAACGGAATTTTTAAGCCAAATAATACTAACAAACGTGAAATTTCATACCCGTGAATTTAAAAATCAAACAAATTTCATGGCTAATCGGGCAAAAAGGAGTTTTTTGTTTCCCTTATATTTTTCCGTGGGTAGCTTGAAAGCTTAACCTCACGGGGGTCCAAGATCTAATGGACACCTAATAAGTGTTGACAGTTAACCGTTTCGTCCTTATGGGACTCCTCAGAACACTGCTGGTCAAGTGACAAATCTTGCGAAGTTAATCAGACGGTTTTGTCTCTAATTAAATGTAATTAATTAGTGAGCGAACTATAGCAAGAGGCGCCATCTACCGAGATACGAGAGAAACAAAAAACTAAAAGCAGGGAACAACACTGCTATACAGTGTCGATCAATGAAAAGATCGAATGCAAATAAAAGAAAACAACTATACTCCGTGACCTACGACAGCTCTTTGTCTTTTCAGGCCGGATCAACGCATTTTGCATTTTTACCCGTCATCAAGACAGTGAACGTCAATCAACGGAATTTTTAAGCCAAAGAATACTAACAAACGTGAAATTTCATACCCGTGAATTTAAAAATCAAACAAATTTCATGGCTAATCGGGCAAAAAGGAGTTTTTTGTTTCCCTTATATTTTTCCGTGGGTAGCTTGAAAGCTTAACCTCACGGGGGTCCAAGATCTAATGGACACCTAATAAGTGTTGACAGTTAACCGTTTCGTCCTTATGGGACTCCTCAGAACACTGCTGGTCAAGTGACAAATCTTGCGAAGTTAATCAGACGGTTTTGTCTCTAATTAAATGTAATTAATTAGTGAGCGAACTATAGCAAGAGGCGCCATCTACCGAGATACGAGAGAAACAAAAAACTAAAAGCAGGGAACAACACTGCTATACAGTGTCGATCAATGAAAAGATCGAATGCAAATAAAAGAAAACAACTATACTCCGTGACCTACGACAGCTCTTTGTCTTTTCAGGCCGGATCAACGCATTTTGCATTTTTACCCGTCATCAAGACAGTGAACGTCAATCAACGGAATTTTTAAGCCAAATAATACTAACAAACGTGAAATTTCATACCCGTGAATTTAAAAATCAAACAAATTTCATGGCTAATGGGGCAAAAAGGAGTTTTTTGTTTCCCTTATATTTTTCCGTGGGTAGCTTGAAAGCTTAACCTCACGGGGGTCCAAGATCTAATGGACACCTAATAAGTGTTGACAGTTAACCGTTTCGTCCTTATGGGACTCCTCAGAACACTGCTGGTCAAGTGACAAATCTTGCGAAGTTAATCAGACGGTTTTGTCTCTAATTAAATGTAATTAATTAGTGAGCGAACTATAGCAAGAGGCGCCATCTACCGAGATACGAGAGAAACAAAAAACTAAAAGCAGGGAACAACACTGCTATACAGTGTCGATCAATGAAAAGATCGAATGCAAATAAAAGAAAACAACTATACTCCGTGACCTACGACAGCTCTTTGTCTTTTCAGGCCGGATCAACGCATTTTGCATTTTTACCCGTCATCAAGACAGTGAACGTCAATCAACGGAATTTTTAAGCCAAATAATACTAACAAACGTGAAATTTCATACCCGTGAATTTAAAAATCAAACAAATTTCATGGCTAATGGGGCAAAAAGGAGTTTTTTGTTTCCCTTATATTTTTCCGTGGGTAGCTTGAAAGCTTAACCTCACGGGGGTCCAAGATCTAATGGACACCTATTAAGTGTTGACAGTTAACCGTTTCGTCCTTATGGGACTCCTCAGAACACTGCTGGTCAAGTGACAAATCTTGCGAAGTTAATCAGACGGTTTTGTCTCTAATTAAATGTAATTAATTAGTGAGCGAACTATAGCAAGAGGCGCCATCTACCGAGATACGAGAGAAACAAAAAACTAAAAGCAGGGAACAACACTGCTATACAGTGTCGATCAATGAAAAGATCGAATGCAAATAAAAGAAAACAACTATACTCCGTGACCTACGACAGCTCTTTGTCTTTTCAGGCCGGATCAACGCATTTTGCATTTTTACCCGTCATCAAGACAGTGAACGTCAATCAACGGAATTTTTAAGCCAAATAATACTAACAAACGTGAAATTTCATACCCGTGAATTTAAAAATCAAACAAATTTCATGGCTAATCGGGCAAAAAGGAGTTTTTTGTTTCCCTTATATTTTTCCGTGGGTAGCTTGAAAGCTTAACCTCACGGGGGTCCAAGATCTAATGGACACCTAATAAGTGTTGACAGTTAACCGTTTCGTCCTTATGGGACTCCTCAGAACACTGCTGGTCAAGTGACAAATCTTGCGAAGTTAATCAGACGGTTTTGTCTCTAATTAAATGTAATTAATTAGTGAGCGAACTATAGCAAGAGGCGCCATCTACCGAGATACGAGAGAAACAAAAAACTAAAAGCAGGGAACAACACTGCTATACAGTGTCGATCAATGAAAAGATCGAATGCAAATAAAAGAAAACAACTATACTATACTCCGTGACCTACGACAGCTCTTTGTCTTTTCAGGCCGGATCAACGCATTTTGCATTTTTACCCGTCATCAAGACAGTGAACGTCAATCAACGGAATTTTTAAGCCAAATAATACTAACAAACGTGAAATTTCATACCCGTGAATTTAAAAATCAAACAAATTTCATGGCTAATCGGGCAAAAAGGAGTTTTTTGTTTCCCTTATATTTTTCCGTGGGTAGCTTGAAAGCTTAACCTCACGGGGGTCCAAGATCTAATGGACACCTAATAAGTGTTGACAGTTAACCGTTTCGTCCTTATGGGACTCCTCAGAACACTGCTGGTCAAGTGACAAATCTTGCGAAGTTAATCAGACGGTTTTGTCTCTAATTAAATGTAATTAATTAGTGAGCGAACTATAGCAAGAGGCGCCATCTACCGAGATACGAGAGAAACAAAAAACTAAAAGCAGGGAACAACACTGCTATACAGTGTCGATCAATGAAAAGATCGAATGCAAATAAAAGAAAACAACTATACTCCGTGACCTACGACAGCTCTTTGTCTTTTCAGGCCGGATCAACGCATTTTGCATTTTTACCCGTCATCAAGACAGTGAACGTCAATCAACGGAATTTTTAAGCCAAATAATACTAACAAACGTGAAATTTCATACCCGTGAATTTAAAAATCAAACAAATTTCATGGCTAATCGGGCAAAAAGGAGTTTTTTGTTTCCCTTATATTTTTCCGTGGGTAGCTTGAAAGCTTAACCTCACGGGGGTCCAAGATCTAATGGACACCTAATAAGTGTTGACAGTTAACCGTTTCGTCCTTATGGGACTCCTCAGAACACTGCTGGTCAAGTGACAAATCTTGCGAAGTTAATCAGACGGTTTTGTCTCTAATTAAATGTAATTAATTAGTGAGCGAACTATAGCAAGAGGCGCCATCTACCGAGATACGAGAGAAACAAAAAACTAAAAGCAGGGAACAACACTGCTATACAGTGTCGATCAATGAAAAGATCGAATGCAAATAAAAGAAAACAACTATACTCCGTGACCTACGACAGCTCTTTGTCTTTTCAGGCCGGATCAACGCATTTTGCATTTTTACCCGTCATCAAGACAGTGAACGTCAATCAACGGAATTTTTAAGCCAAATAATACTAACAAACGTGAAATTTCATACCCGTGAATTTAAAAATCAAACAAATTTCATGGCTAATCGGGCAAAAAGGAGTTTTTTGTTTCCCTTATATTTTTCCGTAGGTAGCTTGAAAGCTTAACCTCACGGGGGTCCAAGATCTAATGGACACCTAATAAGTGTTGACAGTTAACCGTTTCGTCCTTATGGGACTCCTCAGAACACTGCTGGTCAAGTGACAAATCTTGCGAAGTTAATCAGACGGTTTTGTCTCTAATTAAATGTAATTAATTAGTGAGCGAACTATAGCAAGAGGCGCCATCTACCGAGATACGAGAGAAACAAAAAACTAAAAGCAGGGAACAACACTGCTATACAGTGTCGATCAATGAAAAGATCGAATGCAAATAAAAGAAAACAACTATACTCCGTGACCTACGACAGCTCTTTGTCTTTTCAGGCCGGATCAACGCATTTTGCATTTTTACCCGTCATCAAGACAGTGAACGTCAATCAACGGAATTTTTAAGCCAAATAATACTAACAAACGTGAAATTTCATACCCGTGAATTTAAAAATCAAACAAATTTCATGGCTAATGGGGCAAAAAGGAGTTTTTTGTTTCCCTTATATTTTTCCGTGGGTAGCTTGAAAGCTTAACCTCACGGGGGTCCAAGATCTAATGGACACCTAATAAGTGTTGACAGTTAACCGTTTCGTCCTTATGGGACTCCTCAGAACACTGCTGGTCAAGTGACAAATCTTGCGAAGTTAATCAGACGGTTTTGTCTCTAATTAAATGTAATTAATTAGTGAGCGAACTATAGCAAGAGGCGCCATCTACCGAGATACGAGAGAAACAAAAAACTAAAAGCAGGGAACAACACTGCTATACAGTGTCGATCAATGAAAAGATCGAATGCAAATAAAAGAAAACAACTATACTCCGTGACCTACGACAGCTCTTTGTCTTTTCAGGCCGGATCAACGCATTTTGCATTTTTACCCGTCATCAAGACAGTGAACGTCAATCAACGGAATTTTTAAGCCAAATAATACTAACAAACGTGAAATTTCATACCCGTGAATTTAAAAATCAAACAAATTTCATGGCTAATGGGGCAAAAAGGAGTTTTTTGTTTCCCTTATATTTTTCCGTGGGTAGCTTGAAAGCTTAACCTCACGGGGGTCCAAGATCTAATGGACACCTATTAAGTGTTGACAGTTAACCGTTTCGTCCTTATGGGACTCCTCAGAACACTGCTGGTCAAGTGACAAATCTTGCGAAGTTAATCAGACGGTTTTGTCTCTAATTAAATGTAATTAATTAGTGAGCGAACTATAGCAAGAGGCGCCATCTACCGAGATACGAGAGAAACAAAAAACTAAAAGCAGGGAACAACACTGCTATACAGTGTCGATCAATGAAAAGATCGAATGCAAATAAAAGAAAACAACTATACTCCGTGACCTACGACAGCTCTTTGTCTTTTCAGGCCGGATCAACGCATTTTGCATTTTTACCCGTCATCAAGACAGTGAACGTCAATCAACGGAATTTTTAAGCCAAATAATACTAACAAACGTGAAATTTCATACCCGTGAATTTAAAAATCAAACAAATTTCATGGCTAATCGGGCAAAAAGGAGTTTTTTGTTTCCCTTATATTTTTCCGTGGGTAGCTTGAAAGCTTAACCTCACGGGGGTCCAAGATCTAATGGACACCTAATAAGTGTTGACAGTTAACCGTTTCGTCCTTATGGGACTCCTCAGAACACTGCTGGTCAAGTGACAAATCTTGCGAAGTTAATCAGACGGTTTTGTCTCTAATTAAATGTAATTAATTAGTGAGCGAACTATAGCAAGAGGCGCCATCTACCGAGATACGAGAGAAACAAAAAACTAAAAGCAGGGAACAACACTGCTATACAGTGTCGATCAATGAAAAGATCGAATGCAAATAAAAGAAAACAACTATACTCCGTGACCTACGACAGCTCTTTGTCTTTTCAGGCCGGATCAACGCATTTTGCATTTTTACCCGTCATCAAGACAGTGAACGTCAATCAACGGAATTTTTAAGCCAAATAATACTAACAAACGTGAAATTTCATACCCGTGAATTTAAAAATCAAACAAATTTCATGGCTAATCGGGCAAAAAGGAGTTTTTTGTTTCCCTTATATTTTTCCGTGGGTAGCTTGAAAGCTTAACCTCACGGGGGTCCAAGATCTAATGGACACCTAATAAGTGTTGACAGTTAACCGTTTCGTCCTTATGGGACTCCTCAGAACACTGCTGGTCAAGTGACAAATCTTGCGAAGTTAATCAGACGGTTTTGTCTCTAATTAAATGTAATTAATTAGTGAGCGAACTATAGCAAGAGGCGCCATCTACCGAGATACGAGAGAAACAAAAAACTAAAAGCAGGGAACAACACTGCTATACAGTGTCGATCAATGAAAAGATCGAATGCAAATAAAAGAAAACAACTATACTCCGTGACCTACGACAGCTCTTTGTCTTTTCAGGCCGGATCAACGCATTTTGCATTTTTACCCGTCATCAAGACAGTGAACGTCAATCAACGGAATTTTTAAGCCAAATAATACTAACAAACGTGAAATTTCATACCCGTGAATTTAAAAATCAAACAAATTTCATGGCTAATCGGGCAAAAAGGAGTTTTTTGTTTCCCTTATATTTTTCCGTAGGTAGCTTGAAAGCTTAACCTCACGGGGGTCCAAGATCTAATGGACACCTAATAAGTGTTGACAGTTAACCGTTTCGTCCTTATGGGACTCCTCAGAACACTGCTGGTCAAGTGACAAATCTTGCGAAGTTAATCAGACGGTTTTGTCTCTAATTAAATGTAATTAATTAGTGAGCGAACTATAGCAAGAGGCGCCATCTACCGAGATACGAGAGAAACAAAAAACTAAAAGCAGGGAACAACACTGCTATACAGTGTCGATCAATGAAAAGATCGAATGCAAATAAAAGAAAACAACTATACTCCGTGACCTACGACAGCTCTTTGTCTTTTCAGGCCGGATCAACGCATTTTGCATTTTTACCCGTCATCAAGACAGTGAACGTCAATCAACGGAATTTTTAAGCCAAATAATACTAACAAACGTGAAATTTCATACCCGTGAATTTAAAAATCAAACAAATTTCATGGCTAATCGGGCAAAAAGGAGTTTTTTGTTTCCCTTATATTTTTCCGTGGGTAGCTTGAAAGCTTAACCTCACGGGGGTCCAAGATCTAATGGACACCTAATAAGTGTTGACAGTTAACCGTTTCGTCCTTATGGGACTCCTCAGAACACTGCTGGTCAAGTGACAAATCTTGCGAAGTTAATCAGACGGTTTTGTCTCTAATTAAATGTAATTAATTAGTGAGCGAACTATAGCAAGAGGCGCCATCTACCGAGATACGAGAGAAACAAAAAACTAAAAGCAGGGAACAACACTGCTATACAGTGTCGATCAATGAAAAGATCGAATGCAAATAAAAGAAAACAACTATACTCCGTGACCTACGACAGCTCTTTGTCTTTTCAGGCCGGATCAACGCATTTTGCATTTTTACCCGTCATCAAGACAGTGAACGTCAATCAACGGAATTTTTAAGCCAAATAATACTAACAAACGTGAAATTTCATACCCGTGAATTTAAAAATCAAACAAATTTCATGGCTAATGGGGCAAAAAGGAGTTTTTTGTTTCCCTTATATTTTTCCGTGGGTAGCTTGAAAGCTTAACCTCACGGGGGTCCAAGATCTAATGGACACCTAATAAGTGTTGACAGTTAACCGTTTCGTCCTTATGGGACTCCTCAGAACACTGCTGGTCAAGTGACAAATCTTGCGAAGTTAATCAGACGGTTTTGTCTCTAATTAAATGTAATTAATTAGTGAGCGAACTATAGCAAGAGGCGCCATCTACCGAGATACGAGAGAAACAAAAAACTAAAAGCAGGGAACAACACTGCTATACAGTGTCGATCAATGAAAAGATCGAATGCAAATAAAAGAAAACAACTATACTCCGTGACCTACGACAGCTCTTTGTCTTTTCAGGCCGGATCAACGCATTTTGCATTTTTACCCGTCATCAAGACAGTGAACGTCAATCAACGGAATTTTTAAGCCAAATAATACTAACAAACGTGAAATTTCATACCCGTGAATTTAAAAATCAAACAAATTTCATGGCTAATGGGGCAAAAAGGAGTTTTTTGTTTCCCTTATATTTTTCCGTGGGTAGCTTGAAAGCTTAACCTCACGGGGGTCCAAGATCTAATGGACACCTATTAAGTGTTGACAGTTAACCGTTTCGTCCTTATGGGACTCCTCAGAACACTGCTGGTCAAGTGACAAATCTTGCGAAGTTAATCAGACGGTTTTGTCTCTAATTAAATGTAATTAATTAGTGAGCGAACTATAGCAAGAGGCGCCATCTACCGAGATACGAGAGAAACAAAAAACTAAAAGCAGGGAACAACACTGCTATACAGTGTCGATCAATGAAAAGATCGAATGCAAATAAAAGAAAACAACTATACTCCGTGACCTACGACAGCTCTTTGTCTTTTCAGGCCGGATCAACGCATTTTGCATTTTTACCCGTCATCAAGACAGTGAACGTCAATCAACGGAATTTTTAAGCCAAATAATACTAACAAACGTGAAATTTCATACCCGTGAATTTAAAAATCAAACAAATTTCATGGCTAATCGGGCAAAAAGGAGTTTTTTGTTTCCCTTATATTTTTCCGTGGGTAGCTTGAAAGCTTAACCTCACGGGGGTCCAAGATCTAATGGACACCTAATAAGTGTTGACAGTTAACCGTTTCGTCCTTATGGGACTCCTCAGAACACTGCTGGTCAAGTGACAAATCTTGCGAAGTTAATCAGACGGTTTTGTCTCTAATTAAATGTAATTAATTAGTGAGCGAACTATAGCAAGAGGCGCCATCTACCGAGATACGAGAGAAACAAAAAACTAAAAGCAGGGAACAACACTGCTATACAGTGTCGATCAATGAAAAGATCGAATGCAAATAAAAGAAAACAACTATACTATACTCCGTGACCTACGACAGCTCTTTGTCTTTTCAGGCCGGATCAACGCATTTTGCATTTTTACCCGTCATCAAGACAGTGAACGTCAATCAACGGAATTTTTAAGCCAAATAATACTAACAAACGTGAAATTTCATACCCGTGAATTTAAAAATCAAACAAATTTCATGGCTAATCGGGCAAAAAGGAGTTTTTTGTTTCCCTTATATTTTTCCGTGGGTAGCTTGAAAGCTTAACCTCACGGGGGTCCAAGATCTAATGGACACCTAATAAGTGTTGACAGTTAACCGTTTCGTCCTTATGGGACTCCTCAGAACACTGCTGGTCAAGTGACAAATCTTGCGAAGTTAATCAGACGGTTTTGTCTCTAATTAAATGTAATTAATTAGTGAGCGAACTATAGCAAGAGGCGCCATCTACCGAGATACGAGAGAAACAAAAAACTAAAAGCAGGGAACAACACTGCTATACAGTGTCGATCAATGAAAAGATCGAATGCAAATAAAAGAAAACAACTATACTCCGTGACCTACGACAGCTCTTTGTCTTTTCAGGCCGGATCAACGCATTTTGCATTTTTACCCGTCATCAAGACAGTGAACGTCAATCAACGGAATTTTTAAGCCAAATAATACTAACAAACGTGAAATTTCATACCCGTGAATTTAAAAATCAAACAAATTTCATGGCTAATCGGGCAAAAAGGAGTTTTTTGTTTCCCTTATATTTTTCCGTGGGTAGCTTGAAAGCTTAACCTCACGGGGGTCCAAGATCTAATGGACACCTAATAAGTGTTGACAGTTAACCGTTTCGTCCTTATGGGACTCCTCAGAACACTGCTGGTCAAGTGACAAATCTTGCGAAGTTAATCAGACGGTTTTGTCTCTAATTAAATGTAATTAATTAGTGAGCGAACTATAGCAAGAGGCGCCATCTACCGAGATACGAGAGAAACAAAAAACTAAAAGCAGGGAACAACACTGCTATACAGTGTCGATCAATGAAAAGATCGAATGCAAATAAAAGAAAACAACTATACTCCGTGACCTACGACAGCTCTTTGTCTTTTCAGGCCGGATCAACGCATTTTGCATTTTTACCCGTCATCAAGACAGTGAACGTCAATCAACGGAATTTTTAAGCCAAATAATACTAACAAACGTGAAATTTCATACCCGTGAATTTAAAAATCAAACAAATTTCATGGCTAATCGGGCAAAAAGGAGTTTTTTGTTTCCCTTATATTTTTCCGTAGGTAGCTTGAAAGCTTAACCTCACGGGGGTCCAAGATCTAATGGACACCTAATAAGTGTTGACAGTTAACCGTTTCGTCCTTATGGGACTCCTCAGAACACTGCTGGTCAAGTGACAAATCTTGCGAAGTTAATCAGACGGTTTTGTCTCTAATTAAATGTAATTAATTAGTGAGCGAACTATAGCAAGAGGCGCCATCTACCGAGATACGAGAGAAACAAAAAACTAAAAGCAGGGAACAACACTGCTATACAGTGTCGATCAATGAAAAGATCGAATGCAAATAAAAGAAAACAACTATACTCCGTGACCTACGACAGCTCTTTGTCTTTTCAGGCCGGATCAACGCATTTTGCATTTTTACCCGTCATCAAGACAGTGAACGTCAATCAACGGAATTTTTAAGCCAAAGAATACTAACAAACGTGAAATTTCATACCCGTGAATTTAAAAATCAAACAAATTTCATGGCTAATCGGGCAAAAAGGAGTTTTTTGTTTCCCTTATATTTTTCCGTGGGTAGCTTGAAAGCTTAACCTCACGGGGGTCCAAGATCTAATGGACACCTAATAAGTGTTGACAGTTAACCGTTTCGTCCTTATGGGACTCCTCAGAACACTGCTGGTCAAGTGACAAATCTTGCGAAGTTAATCAGACGGTTTTGTCTCTAATTAAATGTAATTAATTAGTGAGCGAACTATAGCAAGAGGCGCCATCTACCGAGATACGAGAGAAACAAAAAACTAAAAGCAGGGAACAACACTGCTATACAGTGTCGATCAATGAAAAGATCGAATGCAAATAAAAGAAAACAACTATACTCCGTGACCTACGACAGCTCTTTGTCTTTTCAGGCCGGATCAACGCATTTTGCATTTTTACCCGTCATCAAGACAGTGAACGTCAATCAACGGAATTTTTAAGCCAAATAATACTAACAAACGTGAAATTTCATACCCGTGAATTTAAAAATCAAACAAATTTCATGGCTAATCGGGCAAAAAGGAGTTTTTTGTTTCCCTTATATTTTTCCGTGGGTAGCTTGAAAGCTTAACCTCACGGGGGTCCAAGATCTAATGGACACCTAATAAGTGTTGACAGTTAACCGTTTCGTCCTTATGGGACTCCTCAGAACACTGCTGGTCAAGTGACAAATCTTGCGAAGTTAATCAGACGGTTTTGTCTCTAATTAAATGTAATTAATTAGTGAGCGAACTATAGCAAGAGGCGCCATCTACCGAGATACGAGAGAAACAAAAAACTAAAAGCAGGGAACAACACTGCTATACAGTGTCGATCAATGAAAAGATCGAATGCAAATAAAAGAAAACAACTATACTCCGTGACCTACGACAGCTCTTTGTCTTTTCAGGCCGGATCAACGCATTTTGCATTTTTACCCGTCATCAAGACAGTGAACGTCAATCAACGGAATTTTTAAGCCAAATAATACTAACAAACGTGAAATTTCATACCCGTGAATTTAAAAATCAAACAAATTTCATGGCTAATCGGGCAAAAAGGAGTTTTTTGTTTCCCTTATATTTTTCCGTGGGTAGCTTGAAAGCTTAACCTCACGGGGGTCCAAGATCTAATGGACACCTAATAAGTGTTGACAGTTAACCGTTTCGTCCTTATGGGACTCCTCAGAACACTGCTGGTCAAGTGACAAATCTTGCGAAGTTAATCAGACGGTTTTGTCTCTAATTAAATGTAATTAATTAGTGAGCGAACTATAGCAAGAGGCGCCATCTACCGAGATACGAGAGAAACAAAAAACTAAAAGCAGGGAACAACACTGCTATACAGTGTCGATCAATGAAAAGATCGAATGCAAATAAAAGAAAACAACTATACTCCGTGACCTACGACAGCTCTTTGTCTTTTCAGGCCGGATCAACGCATTTTGCATTTTTACCCGTCATCAAGACAGTGAACGTCAATCAACGGAATTTTTAAGCCAAATAATACTAACAAACGTGAAATTTCATACCCGTGAATTTAAAAATCAAACAAATTTCATGGCTAATCGGGCAAAAAGGAGTTTTTTGTTTCCCTTATATTTTTCCGTAGGTAGCTTGAAAGCTTAACCTCACGGGGGTCCAAGATCTAATGGACACCTAATAAGTGTTGACAGTTAACCGTTTCGTCCTTATGGGACTCCTCAGAACACTGCTGGTCAAGTGACAAATCTTGCGAAGTTAATCAGACGGTTTTGTCTCTAATTAAATGTAATTAATTAGTGAGCGAACTATAGCAAGAGGCGCCATCTACCGAGATACGAGAGAAACAAAAAACTAAAAGCAGGGAACAACACTGCTATACAGTGTCGATCAATGAAAAGATCGAATGCAAATAAAAGAAAACAACTATACTCCGTGACCTACGACAGCTCTTTGTCTTTTCAGGCCGGATCAACGCATTTTGCATTTTTACCCGTCATCAAGACAGTGAACGTCAATCAACGGAATTTTTAAGCCAAATAATACTAACAAACGTGAAATTTCATACCCGTGAATTTAAAAATCAAACAAATTTCATGGCTAATCGGGCAAAAAGGAGTTTTTTGTTTTCCTTATATTTTTCCGTGGGTAGCTTGAAAGCTTAACCTCACGGGGGTCCAAGATCTAATGGACACCTAATAAGTGTTGACAGTTAACCGTTTCGTCCTTATGGGACTCCTCAGAACACTGCTGGTCAAGTGACAAATCTTGCGAAGTTAATCAGACGGTTTTGTCTCTAATTAAATGTAATTAATTAGTGAGCGAACTATAGCAAGAGGCGCCATCTACCGAGATACGAGAGAAACAAAAAACTAAAAGCAGGGAACAACACTGCTATACAGTGTCGATCAATGAAAAGATCGAATGCAAATAAAAGAAAACAACTATACTCCGTGACCTACGACAGCTCTTTGTCTTTTCAGGCCGGATCAACGCATTTTGCATTTTTACCCGTCATCAAGACAGTGAACGTCAATCAACGGAATTTTTAAGCCAAATAATACTAACAAACGTGAAATTTCATACCCGTGAATTTAAAAATCAAACAAATTTCATGGCTAATCGGGCAAAAAGGAGTTTTTTGTTTCCCTTATATTTTTCCGTGGGTAGCTTGAAAGCTTAACCTCACGGGGGTCCAAGATCTAATGGACACCTAATAAGTGTTGACAGTTAACCGTTTCGTCCTTATGGGACTCCTCAGAACACTGCTGGTCAAGTGACAAATCTTGCGAAGTTAATCAGACGGTTTTGTCTCTAATTAAATGTAATTAATTAGTGAGCGAACTATAGCAAGAGGCGCCATCTACCGAGATACGAGAGAAACAAAAAACTAAAAGCAGGGAACAACACTGCTATACAGTGTCGATCAATGAAAAGATCGAATGCAAATAAAAGAAAACAACTATACTCCGTGACCTACGACAGCTCTTTGTCTTTTCAGGCCGGATCAACGCATTTTGCATTTTTACCCGTCATCAAGACAGTGAACGTCAATCAACGGAATTTTTAAGCCAAATAATACTAACAAACGTGAAATTTCATACCCGTGAATTTAAAAATCAAACAAATTTCATGGCTAATGGGGCAAAAAGGAGTTTTTTGTTTCCCTTATATTTTTCCGTGGGTAGCTTGAAAGCTTAACCTCACGGGGGTCCAAGATCTAATGGACACCTAATAAGTGTTGACAGTTAACCGTTTCGTCCTTATGGGACTCCTCAGAACACTGCTGGTCAAGTGACAAATCTTGCGAAGTTAATCAGACGGTTTTGTCTCTAATTAAATGTAATTAATTAGTGAGCGAACTATAGCAAGAGGCGCCATCTACCGAGATACGAGAGAAACAAAAAACTAAAAGCAGGGAACAACACTGCTATACAGTGTCGATCAATGAAAAGATCGAATGCAAATAAAAGAAAACAACTATACTCCGTGACCTACGACAGCTCTTTGTCTTTTCAGGCCGGATCAACGCATTTTGCATTTTTACCCGTCATCAAGACAGTGAACGTCAATCAACGGAATTTTTAAGCCAAATAATACTAACAAACGTGAAATTTCATACCCGTGAATTTAAAAATCAAACAAATTTCATGGCTAATGGGGCAAAAAGGAGTTTTTTGTTTCCCTTATATTTTTCCGTGGGTAGCTTGAAAGCTTAACCTCACGGGGGTCCAAGATCTAATGGACACCTATTAAGTGTTGACAGTTAACCGTTTCGTCCTTATGGGACTCCTCAGAACACTGCTGGTCAAGTGACAAATCTTGCGAAGTTAATCAGACGGTTTTGTCTCTAATTAAATGTAATTAATTAGTGAGCGAACTATAGCAAGAGGCGCCATCTACCGAGATACGAGAGAAACAAAAAACTAAAAGCAGGGAACAACACTGCTATACAGTGTCGATCAATGAAAAGATCGAATGCAAATAAAAGAAAACAACTATACTCCGTGACCTACGACAGCTCTTTGTCTTTTCAGGCCGGATCAACGCATTTTGCATTTTTACCCGTCATCAAGACAGTGAACGTCAATCAACGGAATTTTTAAGCCAAATAATACTAACAAACGTGAAATTTCATACCCGTGAATTTAAAAATCAAACAAATTTCATGGCTAATCGGGCAAAAAGGAGTTTTTTGTTTCCCTTATATTTTTCCGTGGGTAGCTTGAAAGCTTAACCTCACGGGGGTCCAAGATCTAATGGACACCTAATAAGTGTTGACAGTTAACCGTTTCGTCCTTATGGGACTCCTCAGAACACTGCTGGTCAAGTGACAAATCTTGCGAAGTTAATCAGACGGTTTTGTCTCTAATTAAATGTAATTAATTAGTGAGCGAACTATAGCAAGAGGCGCCATCTACCGAGATACGAGAGAAACAAAAAACTAAAAGCAGGGAACAACACTGCTATACAGTGTCGATCAATGAAAAGATCGAATGCAAATAAAAGAAAACAACTATACTATACTCCGTGACCTACGACAGCTCTTTGTCTTTTCAGGCCGGATCAACGCATTTTGCATTTTTACCCGTCATCAAGACAGTGAACGTCAATCAACGGAATTTTTAAGCCAAATAATACTAACAAACGTGAAATTTCATACCCGTGAATTTAAAAATCAAACAAATTTCATGGCTAATCGGGCAAAAAGGAGTTTTTTGTTTCCCTTATATTTTTCCGTGGGTAGCTTGAAAGCTTAACCTCACGGGGGTCCAAGATCTAATGGACACCTAATAAGTGTTGACAGTTAACCGTTTCGTCCTTATGGGACTCCTCAGAACACTGCTGGTCAAGTGACAAATCTTGCGAAGTTAATCAGACGGTTTTGTCTCTAATTAAATGTAATTAATTAGTGAGCGAACTATAGCAAGAGGCGCCATCTACCGAGATACGAGAGAAACAAAAAACTAAAAGCAGGGAACAACACTGCTATACAGTGTCGATCAATGAAAAGATCGAATGCAAATAAAAGAAAACAACTATACTCCGTGACCTACGACAGCTCTTTGTCTTTTCAGGCCGGATCAACGCATTTTGCATTTTTACCCGTCATCAAGACAGTGAACGTCAATCAACGGAATTTTTAAGCCAAATAATACTAACAAACGTGAAATTTCATACCCGTGAATTTAAAAATCAAACAAATTTCATGGCTAATCGGGCAAAAAGGAGTTTTTTGTTTCCCTTATATTTTTCCGTGGGTAGCTTGAAAGCTTAACCTCACGGGGGTCCAAGATCTAATGGACACCTAATAAGTGTTGACAGTTAACCGTTTCGTCCTTATGGGACTCCTCAGAACACTGCTGGTCAAGTGACAAATCTTGCGAAGTTAATCAGACGGTTTTGTCTCTAATTAAATGTAATTAATTAGTGAGCGAACTATAGCAAGAGGCGCCATCTACCGAGATACGAGAGAAACAAAAAACTAAAAGCAGGGAACAACACTGCTATACAGTGTCGATCAATGAAAAGATCGAATGCAAATAAAAGAAAACAACTATACTCCGTGACCTACGACAGCTCTTTGTCTTTTCAGGCCGGATCAACGCATTTTGCATTTTTACCCGTCATCAAGACAGTGAACGTCAATCAACGGAATTTTTAAGCCAAATAATACTAACAAACGTGAAATTTCATACCCGTGAATTTAAAAATCAAACAAATTTCATGGCTAATCGGGCAAAAAGGAGTTTTTTGTTTCCCTTATATTTTTCCGTAGGTAGCTTGAAAGCTTAACCTCACGGGGGTCCAAGATCTAATGGACACCTAATAAGTGTTGACAGTTAACCGTTTCGTCCTTATGGGACTCCTCAGAACACTGCTGGTCAAGTGACAAATCTTGCGAAGTTAATCAGACGGTTTTGTCTCTAATTAAATGTAATTAATTAGTGAGCGAACTATAGCAAGAGGCGCCATCTACCGAGATACGAGAGAAACAAAAAACTAAAAGCAGGGAACAACACTGCTATACAGTGTCGATCAATGAAAAGATCGAATGCAAATAAAAGAAAACAACTATACTCCGTGACCTACGACAGCTCTTTGTCTTTTCAGGCCGGATCAACGCATTTTGCATTTTTACCCGTCATCAAGACAGTGAACGTCAATCAACGGAATTTTTAAGCCAAAGAATACTAACAAACGTGAAATTTCATACCCGTGAATTTAAAAATCAAACAAATTTCATGGCTAATCGGGCAAAAAGGAGTTTTTTGTTTCCCTTATATTTTTCCGTGGGTAGCTTGAAAGCTTAACCTCACGGGGGTCCAAGATCTAATGGACACCTAATAAGTGTTGACAGTTAACCGTTTCGTCCTTATGGGACTCCTCAGAACACTGCTGGTCAAGTGACAAATCTTGCGAAGTTAATCAGACGGTTTTGTCTCTAATTAAATGTAATTAATTAGTGAGCGAACTATAGCAAGAGGCGCCATCTACCGAGATACGAGAGAAACAAAAAACTAAAAGCAGGGAACAACACTGCTATACAGTGTCGATCAATGAAAAGATCGAATGCAAATAAAAGAAAACAACTATACTCCGTGACCTACGACAGCTCTTTGTCTTTTCAGGCCGGATCAACGCATTTTGCATTTTTACCCGTCATCAAGACAGTGAACGTCAATCAACGGAATTTTTAAGCCAAATAATACTAACAAACGTGAAATTTCATACCCGTGAATTTAAAAATCAAACAAATTTCATGGCTAATCGGGCAAAAAGGAGTTTTTTGTTTCCCTTATATTTTTCCGTGGGTAGCTTGAAAGCTTAACCTCACGGGGGTCCAAGATCTAATGGACACCTAATAAGTGTTGACAGTTAACCGTTTCGTCCTTATGGGACTCCTCAGAACACTGCTGGTCAAGTGACAAATCTTGCGAAGTTAATCAGACGGTTTTGTCTCTAATTAAATGTAATTAATTAGTGAGCGAACTATAGCAAGAGGCGCCATCTACCGAGATACGAGAGAAACAAAAAACTAAAAGCAGGGAACAACACTGCTATACAGTGTCGATCAATGAAAAGATCGAATGCAAATAAAAGAAAACAACTATACTCCGTGACCTACGACAGCTCTTTGTCTTTTCAGGCCGGATCAACGCATTTTGCATTTTTACCCGTCATCAAGACAGTGAACGTCAATCAACGGAATTTTTAAGCCAAATACTACTAACAAACGTGAAATTTCATACCCGTGAATTTAAAAATCAAACAAATTTCATGGCTAATCGGGCAAAAAGGAGTTTTTTGTTTCCCTTATATTTTTCCGTGGGTAGCTTGAAAGCTTAACCTCACGGGGGTCCAAGATCTAATGGACACCTAATAAGTGTTGACAGTTAACCGTTTCGTCCTTATGGGACTCCTCAGAACACTGCTGGTCAAGTGACAAATCTTGCGAAGTTAATCAGACGGTTTTGTCTCTAATTAAATGTAATTAATTAGTGAGCGAACTATAGCAAGAGGCGCCATCTACCGAGATACGAGAGAAACAAAAAACTAAAAGCAGGGAACAACACTGCTATACAGTGTCGATCAATGAAAAGATCGAATGCAAATAAAAGAAAACAACTATACTCCGTGACCTACGACAGCTCTTTGTCTTTTCAGGCCGGATCAACGCATTTTGCATTTTTACCCGTCATCAAGACAGTGAACGTCAATCAACGGAATTTTTAAGCCAAATAATACTAACAAACGTGAAATTTCATACCCGTGAATTTAAAAATCAAACAAATTTCATGGCTAATCGGGCAAAAAGGAGTTTTTTGTTTCCCTTATATTTTTCCGTGGGTAGCTTGAAAGCTTAACCTCACGGGGGTCCAAGATCTAATGGACACCTAATAAGTGTTGACAGTTAACCGTTTCGTCCTTATGGGACTCCTCAGAACACTGCTGGTCAAGTGACAAATCTTGCGAAGTTAATCAGACGGTTTTGTCTCTAATTAAATGTAATTAATTAGTGAGCGAACTATAGCAAGAGGCGCCATCTACCGAGATACGAGAGAAACAAAAAACTAAAAGCAGGGAACAACACTGCTATACAGTGTCGATCAATGAAAAGATCGAATGCAAATAAAAGAAAACAACTATACTCCGTGACCTACGACAGCTCTTTGTCTTTTCAGGCCGGATCAACGCATTTTGCATTTTTACCCGTCATCAAGACAGTGAACGTCAATCAACGGAATTTTTAAGCCAAATAATACTAACAAACGTGAAATTTCATACCCGTGAATTTAAAAATCAAACAAATTTCATGGCTAATCGGGCAAAAAGGAGTTTTTTGTTTCCCTTATATTTTTCCGTAGGTAGCTTGAAAGCTTAACCTCACGGGGGTCCAAGATCTAATGGACACCTAATAAGTGTTGACAGTTAACCGTTTCGTCCTTATGGGACTCCTCAGAACACTGCTGGTCAAGTGACAAATCTTGCGAAGTTAATCAGACGGTTTTGTCTCTAATTAAATGTAATTAATTAGTGAGCGAACTATAGCAAGAGGCGCCATCTACCGAGATACGAGAGAAACAAAAAACTAAAAGCAGGGAACAACACTGCTATACAGTGTCGATCAATGAAAAGATCGAATGCAAATAAAAGAAAACAACTATACTCCGTGACCTACGACAGCTCTTTGTCTTTTCAGGCCGGATCAACGCATTTTGCATTTTTACCCGTCATCAAGACAGTGAACGTCAATCAACGGAATTTTTAAGCCAAATAATACTAACAAACGTGAAATTTCATACCCGTGAATTTAAAAATCAAACAAATTTCATGGCTAATCGGGCAAAAAGGAGTTTTTTGTTTCCCTTATATTTTTCCGTGGGTAGCTTGAAAGCTTAACCTCACGGGGGTCCAAGATCTAATGGACACCTAATAAGTGTTGACAGTTAACCGTTTCGTCCTTATGGGACTCCTCAGAACACTGCTGGTCAAGTGACAAATCTTGCGAAGTTAATCAGACGGTTTTGTCTCTAATTAAATGTAATTAATTAGTGAGCGAACTATAGCAAGAGGCGCCATCTACCGAGATACGAGAGAAACAAAAAACTAAAAGCAGGGAACAACACTGCTATACAGTGTCGATCAATGAAAAGATCGAATGCAAATAAAAGAAAACAACTATACTCCGTGACCTACGACAGCTCTTTGTCTTTTCAGGCCGGATCAACGCATTTTGCATTTTTACCCGTCATCAAGACAGTGAACGTCAATCAACGGAATTTTTAAGCCAAATAATACTAACAAACGTGAAATTTCATACCCGTGAATTTAAAAATCAAACAAATTTCATGGCTAATGGGGCAAAAAGGAGTTTTTTGTTTCCCTTATATTTTTCCGTGGGTAGCTTGAAAGCTTAACCTCACGGGGGTCCAAGATCTAATGGACACCTAATAAGTGTTGACAGTTAACCGTTTCGTCCTTATGGGACTCCTCAGAACACTGCTGGTCAAGTGACAAATCTTGCGAAGTTAATCAGACGGTTTTGTCTCTAATTAAATGTAATTAATTAGTGAGCGAACTATAGCAAGAGGCGCCATCTACCGAGATACGAGAGAAACAAAAAACTAAAAGCAGGGAACAACACTGCTATACAGTGTCGATCAATGAAAAGATCGAATGCAAATAAAAGAAAACAACTATACTCCGTGACCTACGACAGCTCTTTGTCTTTTCAGGCCGGATCAACGCATTTTGCATTTTTACCCGTCATCAAGACAGTGAACGTCAATCAACGGAATTTTTAAGCCAAATAATACTAACAAACGTGAAATTTCATACCCGTGAATTTAAAAATCAAACAAATTTCATGGCTAATGGGGCAAAAAGGAGTTTTTTGTTTCCCTTATATTTTTCCGTGGGTAGCTTGAAAGCTTAACCTCACGGGGGTCCAAGATCTAATGGACACCTATTAAGTGTTGACAGTTAACCGTTTCGTCCTTATGGGACTCCTCAGAACACTGCTGGTCAAGTGACAAATCTTGCGAAGTTAATCAGACGGTTTTGTCTCTAATTAAATGTAATTAATTAGTGAGCGAACTATAGCAAGAGGCGCCATCTACCGAGATACGAGAGAAACAAAAAACTAAAAGCAGGGAACAACACTGCTATACAGTGTCGATCAATGAAAAGATCGAATGCAAATAAAAGAAAACAACTATACTCCGTGACCTACGACAGCTCTTTGTCTTTTCAGGCCGGATCAACGCATTTTGCATTTTTACCCGTCATCAAGACAGTGAACGTCAATCAACGGAATTTTTAAGCCAAATAATACTAACAAACGTGAAATTTCATACCCGTGAATTTAAAAATCAAACAAATTTCATGGCTAATCGGGCAAAAAGGAGTTTTTTGTTTCCCTTATATTTTTCCGTGGGTAGCTTGAAAGCTTAACCTCACGGGGGTCCAAGATCTAATGGACACCTAATAAGTGTTGACAGTTAACCGTTTCGTCCTTATGGGACTCCTCAGAACACTGCTGGTCAAGTGACAAATCTTGCGAAGTTAATCAGACGGTTTTGTCTCTAATTAAATGTAATTAATTAGTGAGCGAACTATAGCAAGAGGCGCCATCTACCGAGATACGAGAGAAACAAAAAACTAAAAGCAGGGAACAACACTGCTATACAGTGTCGATCAATGAAAAGATCGAATGCAAATAAAAGAAAACAACTATACTCCGTGACCTACGACAGCTCTTTGTCTTTTCAGGCCGGATCAACGCATTTTGCATTTTTACCCGTCATCAAGACAGTGAACGTCAATCAACGGAATTTTTAAGCCAAATAATACTAACAAACGTGAAATTTCATACCCGTGAATTTAAAAATCAAACAAATTTCATGGCTAATCGGGCAAAAAGGAGTTTTTTGTTTCCCTTATATTTTTCCGTGGGTAGCTTGAAAGCTTAACCTCACGGGGGTCCAAGATCTAATGGACACCTAATAAGTGTTGACAGTTAACCGTTTCGTCCTTATGGGACTCCTCAGAACACTGCTGGTCAAGTGACAAATCTTGCGAAGTTAATCAGACGGTTTTGTCTCTAATTAAATGTAATTAATTAGTGAGCGAACTATAGCAAGAGGCGCCATCTACCGAGATACGAGAGAAACAAAAAACTAAAAGCAGGGAACAACACTGCTATACAGTGTCGATCAATGAAAAGATCGAATGCAAATAAAAGAAAACAACTATACTCCGTGACCTACGACAGCTCTTTGTCTTTTCAGGCCGGATCAACGCATTTTGCATTTTTACCCGTCATCAAGACAGTGAACGTCAATCAACGGAATTTTTAAGCCAAATAATACTAACAAACGTGAAATTTCATACCCGTGAATTTAAAAATCAAACAAATTTCATGGCTAATCGGGCAAAAAGGAGTTTTTTGTTTCCCTTATATTTTTCCGTGGGTAGCTTGAAAGCTTAACCTCACGGGGGTCCAAGATCTAATGGACACCTAATAAGTGTTGACAGTTAACCGTTTCGTCCTTATGGGACTCCTCAGAACACTGCTGGTCAAGTGACAAATCTTGCGAAGTTAATCAGACGGTTTTGTCTCTAATTAAATGTAATTAATTAGTGAGCGAACTATAGCAAGAGGCGCCATCTACCGAGATACGAGAGAAACAAAAAACTAAAAGCAGGGAACAACACTGCTATACAGTGTCGATCAATGAAAAGATCGAATGCAAATAAAAGAAAACAACTATACTCCGTGACCTACGACAGCTCTTTGTCTTTTCAGGCCGGATCAACGCATTTTGCATTTTTACCCGTCATCAAGACAGTGAACGTCAATCAACGGAATTTTTAAGCCAAATAATACTAACAAACGTGAAATTTCATACCCGTGAATTTAAAAATCAAACAAATTTCATGGCTAATCGGGCAAAAAGGAGTTTTTTGTTTCCCTTATATTTTTCCGTGGGTAGCTTGAAAGCTTAACCTCACGGGGGTCCAAGATCTAATGGACACCTAATAAGTGTTGACAGTTAACCGTTTCGTCCTTATGGGACTCCTCAGAACACTGCTGGTCAAGTGACAAATCTTGCGAAGTTAATCAGACGGTTTTGTCTCTAATTAAATGTAATTAATTAGTGAGCGAACTATAGCAAGAGGCGCCATCTACCGAGATACGAGAGAAACAAAAAACTAAAAGCAGGGAACAACACTGCTATACAGTGTCGATCAATGAAAAGATCGAATGCAAATAAAAGAAAACAACTATACTCCGTGACCTACGACAGCTCTTTGTCTTTTCAGGCCGGATCAACGCATTTTGCATTTTTACCCGTCATCAAGACAGTGAACGTCAATCAACGGAATTTTTAAGCCAAATAATACTAACAAACGTGAAATTTCATACCCGTGAATTTAAAAATCAAACAAATTTCATGGCTAATCGGGCAAAAAGGAGTTTTTTGTTTCCCTTATATTTTTCCGTAGGTAGCTTGAAAGCTTAACCTCACGGGGGTCCAAGATCTAATGGACACCTAATAAGTGTTGACAGTTAACCGTTTCGTCCTTATGGGACTCCTCAGAACACTGCTGGTCAAGTGACAAATCTTGCGAAGTTAATCAGACGGTTTTGTCTCTAATTAAATGTAATTAATTAGTGAGCGAACTATAGCAAGAGGCGCCATCTACCGAGATACGAGAGAAACAAAAAACTAAAAGCAGGGAACAACACTGCTATACAGTGTCGATCAATGAAAAGATCGAATGCAAATAAAAGAAAACAACTATACTCCGTGACCTACGACAGCTCTTTGTCTTTTCAGGCCGGATCAACGCATTTTGCATTTTTACCCGTCATCAAGACAGTGAACGTCAATCAACGGAATTTTTAAGCCAAATAATACTAACAAACGTGAAATTTCATACCCGTGAATTTAAAAATCAAACAAATTTCATGGCTAATCGGGCAAAAAGGAGTTTTTTGTTTCCCTTATATTTTTCCGTGGGTAGCTTGAAAGCTTAACCTCACGGGGGTCCAAGATCTAATGGACACCTAATAAGTGTTGACAGTTAACCGTTTCGTCCTTATGGGACTCCTCAGAACACTGCTGGTCAAGTGACAAATCTTGCGAAGTTAATCAGACGGTTTTGTCTCTAATTAAATGTAATTAATTAGTGAGCGAACTATAGCAAGAGGCGCCATCTACCGAGATACGAGAGAAACAAAAAACTAAAAGCAGGGAACAACACTGCTATACAGTGTCGATCAATGAAAAGATCGAATGCAAATAAAAGAAAACAACTATACTCCGTGACCTACGACAGCTCTTTGTCTTTTCAGGCCGGATCAACGCATTTTGCATTTTTACCCGTCATCAAGACAGTGAACGTCAATCAACGGAATTTTTAAGCCAAATAATACTAACAAACGTGAAATTTCATACCCGTGAATTTAAAAATCAAACAAATTTCATGGCTAATGGGGCAAAAAGGAGTTTTTTGTTTCCCTTATATTTTTCCGTGGGTAGCTTGAAAGCTTAACCTCACGGGGGTCCAAGATCTAATGGACACCTAATAAGTGTTGACAGTTAACCGTTTCGTCCTTATGGGACTCCTCAGAACACTGCTGGTCAAGTGACAAATCTTGCGAGTTAATCAGACGGTTTTGTCTCTAATTAAATGTAATTAATTAGTGAGCGAACTATAGCAAGAGGCGCCATCTACCGAGATACGAGAGAAACAAAAAACTAAAAGCAGGGAACAACACTGCTATACAGTGTCGATCAATGAAAAGATCGAATGCAAATAAAAGAAAACAACTATACTCCGTGACCTACGACAGCTCTTTGTCTTTTCAGGCCGGATCAACGCATTTTGCATTTTTACCCGTCATCAAGACAGTGAACGTCAATCAACGGAATTTTTAAGCCAAATAATACTAACAAACGTGAAATTTCATACCCGTGAATTTAAAAATCAAACAAATTTCATGGCTAATGGGGCAAAAAGGAGTTTTTTGTTTCCCTTATATTTTTCCGTGGGTAGCTTGAAAGCTTAACCTCACGGGGGTCCAAGATCTAATGGACACCTAATAAGTGTTGACAGTTAACCGTTTCGTCCTTATGGGACTCCTCAGAACACTGCTGGTCAAGTGACAAATCTTGCGAAGTTAATCAGACGGTTTTGTCTCTAATTAAATGTAATTAATTAGTGAGCGAACTATAGCAAGAGGCGCCATCTACCGAGATACGAGAGAAACAAAAAACTAAAAGCAGGGAACAACACTGCTATACAGTGTCGATCAATGAAAAGATCGAATGCAAATAAAAGAAAACAACTATACTCCGTGACCTACGACAGCTCTTTGTCTTTTCAGGCCGGATCAACGCATTTTGCATTTTTACCCGTCATCAAGACAGTGAACGTCAATCAACGGAATTTTTAAGCCAAATAATACTAACAAACGTGAAATTTCATACCCGTGAATTTAAAAATCAAACAAATTTCATGGCTAATCGGGCAAAAAGGAGTTTTTTGTTTCCCTTATATTTTTCCGTGGGTAGCTTGAAAGCTTAACCTCACGGGGGTCCAAGATCTAATGGACACCTAATAAGTGTTGACAGTTAACCGTTTCGTCCTTATGGGACTCCTCAGAACACTGCTGGTCAAGTGACAAATCTTGCGAAGTTAATCAGACGGTTTTGTCTCTAATTAAATGTAATTAATTAGTGAGCGAACTATAGCAAGAGGCGCCATCTACCGAGATACGAGAGAAACAAAAAACTAAAAGCAGGGAACAACACTGCTATACAGTGTCGATCAATGAAAAGATCGAATGCAAATAAAAGAAAACAACTATACTCCGTGACCTACGACAGCTCTTTGTCTTTTCAGGCCGGATCAACGCATTTTGCATTTTTACCCGTCATCAAGACAGTGAACGTCAATCAACGGAATTTTTAAGCCAAATAATACTAACAAACGTGAAATTTCATACCCGTGAATTTAAAAATCAAACAAATTTCATGGCTAATCGGGCAAAAAGGAGTTTTTTGTTTCCCTTATATTTTTCCGTGGGTAGCTTGAAAGCTTAACCTCACGGGGGTCCAAGATCTAATGGACACCTAATAAGTGTTGACAGTTAACCGTTTCGTCCTTATGGGACTCCTCAGAACACTGCTGGTCAAGTGACAAATCTTGCGAAGTTAATCAGACGGTTTTGTCTCTAATTAAATGTAATTAATTAGTGAGCGAACTATAGCAAGAGGCGCCATCTACCGAGATACGAGAGAAACAAAAAACTAAAAGCAGGGAACAACACTGCTATACAGTGTCGATCAATGAAAAGATCGAATGCAAATAAAAGAAAACAACTATACTCCGTGACCTACGACAGCTCTTTGTCTTTTCAGGCCGGATCAACGCATTTTGCATTTTTACCCGTCATCAAGACAGTGAACGTCAATCAACGGAATTTTTAAGCCAAATAATACTAACAAACGTGAAATTTCATACCCGTGAATTTAAAAATCAAACAAATTTCATGGCTAATCGGGCAAAAAGGAGTTTTTTGTTTCCCTTATATTTTTCCGTGGGTAGCTTGAAAGCTTAACCTCACGGGGGTCCAAGATCTAATGGACACCTAATAAGTGTTGACAGTTAACCGTTTCGTCCTTATGGGACTCCTCAGAACACTGCTGGTCAAGTGACAAATCTTGCGAAGTTAATCAGACGGTTTTGTCTCTAATTAAATGTAATTAATTAGTGAGCGAACTATAGCAAGAGGCGCCATCTACCGAGATACGAGAGAAACAAAAAACTAAAAGCAGGGAACAACACTGCTATACAGTGTCGATCAATGAAAAGATCGAATGCAAAT